>WOXC01010562.1:0-376554 GCA_011680675.1 Gymnobelideus leadbeateri
GCATTGCTTAAACAGTGAAATATGTGAAGACATATGTGGAAATCCATTTCATACAAATGTGCCAGGCCTTGGGACACTAGGTTTTAGAGGGTTTGAAATGGTCCCATAAAATCTGAGAACCTATGCATTTATGTGAGCCAATCCATTGGGCGAGCTCAGGGAATCAATGAACAATTACACCATCCTTATATACAAATGAAAACTTTGGTGCAGCCCAGTGAAACAGCAACAAGTTGACCAAAAATTTTTGTGCTATGTCCTGCCCAAAAAAATGTCTCCATTTAGAATGTTCTGGGTAGAGAAATGTTTAAGGAGACATAATGGAATCAACAATGTTTATGAATTGTATATAAGGCACATCTGTTGTGGTACAAAGATGTATGTTGGGAGGAGGCTTATCTATATATCTCTGTGACTATATATATATATATTTATATTTGCACATGGATAGTCATATATATATATATATATATATATATATATATATATACATATATATGTATGTATGTGTCCATTAAGCCACATTTTTTTCCTTGGGGTATGTTAAGCTGGGATTCAAGAGGGCTAGATCTGATTGTCAAAGTATAAATGGTGGGAGCTGGCAAAGGGTATTATGTATAGATCAATGCCCTAATGCTCTTTTAAAAATGGAAGGGTGAGATTTTTTTTCCATTAACACTAGGTTATCTTTTTGCTCTTTCATTTCTGGCATTCTAGAAGCTGACACTCACAAGTCTGAAATTACATTGAAAGAAGTCTGTCAATTCCCTAGGGAGATTGAAAGGTATAATCATATATTACATCATTTCAGAAGAATATGGCTTTTTCAATTGGAAATTGAAGGGATGCCCATCAATTGGGGAATGGTTAAACAAATTGTTGTATGTGATTATGATGGAATACTATTGTACCTTAAGAAATGATGAATAGGATACTCTCAGAAAAACCTGAGAAGACTTACATGAGCTGATGCAAAGTGAAATGTATTATGTACAAAGTAACAGCAATATTGTAAGATGACTTCGCTAGTCTCAGCAATACAACAATCCAAGACAACTCTGAGGGACTTAGAGAGAACTCATGGTGTCTGAATACAAAATGAAGCGTACTTTGCTTTTACTTAATTTTTCTTGAGTTTTTTTGGGGGGTCCATGTTTTCTTTAACAACATGACTATTATGGAAATGTTTTGCATGACTACACATGCATAACTTTTATCAAATTATTTGTCTTCTCAATTGGGTGGTGGTGGTGAGAAGGGAGGAAGCGAGAGAATTTGGAACTCAAAATTTTAAAAATCAATGCTAAAATTGTTTTTACATGCAACTGGGGAAAAATAATATACTAAATAAATAAAAATAAGATAAAGCCTTTTAAAAAAAGAATATGGCTTTTCAGGAAGAGGGCCAATATTGGGGAAGATTTAGACAATAATATGATTCTGGAACACATTTTCAACATGGGGAACAACATCAAACACTGAATATTTCAACCTTCAAGAACTTTTTTTTAGAGCTTATGGAATACATATATTCTTTGAAATTACCAAATATAGAGTTCCTATATTCTTCTGTCCAATCTCTACCACACTGATTTTATGGTCAAGGTATTTAGTCCTCTCTTTGAACTATGTCCAATTCATTCTATACTATCTTGGTTGTACATAGTTGTTTTCATTTTGAATTCTAAACTCCTTAAGAGGAGATATTGTCTTTTGTTTTATTTATATTCCCTATTCTTTCTTACCACAATGCCTGGCACATAGTGGGTATTAATAAAAACCAGTTTGGTTGACTATCTTCCCTTTGGATTTACTGTCCAATGTTTTTTTTAAATGTATTCTATCAGATTCAATCATACTCTAGATGACAATAGCCCCAAGAACAGAGTTTCCAGTGAAAAGGATACTCTGCCATTAACTGTGGGGAGAGAGCAGCTGGAAGACCAATATATAGTAGATAAGAATAACTTGATCTTTCTACAATATAGGTACCAGAAAATTTAAGGGGAAAAGAGAGGAGAGAGGACATAATTCAAAGTATTAATAATCATTAATAATAGCACAAATAAATTTATCACAAACACTACTACATAGAATTCATCAGGACCAAATGAGGTTAAGCAAGGGAAAGAGTGTTCAGAAGGTAATAACATTTGATACTAGCTGAAATTCATTCTTGATGAGGGACTGAAAACCACTGCAAATTTCATTTAATAAGGTCTCCCAGGGCTTAGGTTTTCCTAGATGATGCACAAGGGATGGGTTTAGTCCTCAGGCCCATAACCAGACAAAGGAACAAGTTCATGATCAAAGACACAACAATCCTGCCCAGTTGGGATTTTCTTGAAAGGGAAAGAAAAGAAAAGAAAGTATCAATAGTATGGCCCTTGGACTTACAGGCAATATTGAAACTTTGGGAAAGTTATGTAGTGTTTCCCATTCCCGCTTGAGGTACTCAATGGAACCCACAAACACAATGTGCTTCAATTCGTGGTAGTGAAAATTGCTTGCACGCAAAGGCATCACTAAGTTCCGGAGGCCAATCAAAGCTGATGTGACATCACCAAAGATGCAAACCACCACATGTCCACTCAGAACCGTCATGGCAGCTTCACTTCTTGTCTGAAACAAGAAAGTAAAAGAAAACACAGAGGTCTGGGTTAAACTCATTAGTCCATTAAAATAATGACTTTTCACCTGGGTCCCAATGATGAGGATGCCAGTGAAGCAATAAGAATTTCTTAAGCACCTACTGTATGCCAGACATTGTGATAAGTTCTGGGGATATAAAGAAAGTCCAAAGGCAATCCCTGCCCTCAAGGAGCTCACACTCAAATGGGGGCAATAATGTGAAAACAACTATGAACAAAGAAAATATAGCCAGGATAAACTGGAACTAATCAACAGAAGGAAGGCACTAGTATTATGGGCACTAGGACCTGAGGTATAAGACCTGGGAACTGAGCCACAGAGCCTTTCTCATTTTTATTACAATTCTTTACTGTCTACCCCTAAGCCATTGGGGTCTGCTCTTATTTGCATGGCTGTTATAAATCAAGCACTGAACACAAAACCAAAAAGGAAAAGCATTCCCAGGAAAGAGTGCTTACTTAAGCGGAGAGGCCCACTGCGGGAATTCAGAATGGAACTTCTCCTAGGTAGAAAAGATTTGTTGTCTCTTGCTAGAAGTAGACCAAGTAGTTACAAAGCTTAGATCATATACTGCAAATGGTCTATGGATGCTATTCATCCAAGCTCAGCAGTGTAGTTTCCAGTCCTGGGAAGCACTATAGAAAATAGATATTTAGGGAGAGAGGGCAGATCTAACACAGAAGCCCAACTGTATGTAATGGGGAGCCAATTTCCAAAGTTTAACAGCAAAGAAAGATAAAGAAGAATCAAAATACTTTTTTTTTCCAAATCTAGAGAAAAGGAACAATAGGACTCAATTCAATCAATCAATTAGCAAGTATCTATTAAACACCTACTATATGTTAAGTAATGTGTGAGGTGCTGGGGATACAAGTACAAAAAATAAAAATCCCTTCCTATAAGCATCTTATATTTGATGGGGAATCAAAGTGGCCCAGTGGGTAACCTCCTCTTTTCTTCTTCTTCACTGGTGTGATGCTAATTTATATTTATCTATGGGCATCACAAAATGCTAGCAGATACCTCAGAGACCAACTACTCAAACATCCTCATTTTATCATAAACTGAGGCTCCAAAGGGGGCCTTTCTCCATGGAACCATCATTTAGGATAATACCTGGCACATTTTTTGTTCTTCAGTTATTTTTCAGTTGTGTCTGACTCTTTGTGACCCCATTTAAGATTTTCTTTGCAAAGATACTGGAGTGGTTTGCCATTTCCTTCTCCAGCTCATTTTATAGAGGAGGAAACTAAGGCAAACAGGGCTAAGTGACTTGTCCAGGGTCACACAGCTACTGCGTCTGAGGCAGGATTTTAATTTAGGAAGAACAGTCTTCCTGACTCTAGGTCTAGAACTCTATCTATTGGGCTGCCTAGCTGTCCTTGAAACATAGTAGGCTTAATTAATGAATAAATGCTTGTTCCCTTCCCCTTCCCTTCTGAGCCTACATTTCCCATCCTCTTCCCCTGAAAGACAAGACTCTATTGCCCTTGAGCATTAAAAATGGAATGGGTTGGGACAGAATCCAATGGGACTACCCTAGGTTAGGATTGCCTTGGTCAGACCAGTCTGGTGGTCACTCCTGATGTCTTGTTCTAAAGCAGAAAACCACAGGGGATAAAAACTGGTGGAAGGAACTGAAGCTGTTTAGGCTAGAAAAGAGAAGGTCTGAGGGGACAGATATGGGACATGATAGTCATCTTCAAGCAGTTGAAGAGCCCTTATAAAAAAATAGAAATTGGACATTTTCTACTTGTTTCTTTGGATATTTGATGATACATATTTGTTTCAAATATTTTATCTTTTTTATTTTAAATGAGGGAGGGAAGATAGGGAAAGAGAAAATAAATGCTTGCTTATTTGGTGGTGGGAAATGGTCAGAGACCGTAGAAGGAAGAAGCTTCAGAGAGACAGATTTAGGAGAACTCTTCCTATCAATTTAAGTGGTCCCAAAGTGGATGGGGAAGCTAGGTGATGCCACAGTGCAGAGTGCAGGATCTGGAGGCAAGAAGACTTATCTTCTCAAATTCAAATACCACCTCAGATATTCACTGTGTGACCCTGGTCAAGTCACTTAACCCTGTTTGCCTCAGGTTCCTCATCTGTAAAATCAGCTGGAGTAGGAAATGGCCAAACTACTCCAGTAGTTTGGTTCCAAAGAATGGGGTTCCAAATGGGTTTCCAAAGAATCTAAAACACTAAACAACACAAAGAGGAATAGGCTGCCCTGGAAAACCTCACTAGAGATCTTCATGGGAAAGCTAAGTAATACCTTATTGGGAAAACTATGGAAGGGGGTTTGGGGCAAGTATTGGTTTGACAAGACAGCTTCTGTGGCCCCTTCCAGTTCTGAGATTCCACAATCTGTGATCTATGATGCAATGGAGTGCTGGGAATATACTCTATTTCTTAGCCTTCTAAAGCCTTTCAGAGGAAGACCACCACAAAGACAATAGAATAAAAAGTCTCTGGTACAGATCAAAGTGGGAGCAAAGAAGTGATCCAAGGCCATACCTGTGAATGATAGAAATATGAGGTCTTTGTGAAATGCAAATGTTCATTTACTGCTAGCCCTTTAGCATCCTGTCATATGAAATAATATAAATGACACAAGGAAGCTCATTATGGGCCATTCTCCTTGACTCCTTCCTGTTCATTGCTTCCCTTTTGCCCCTCTATGACTCCCAGTCATTGTACACCAAGACAGCCCCATGCAGCCTACAGTGTCTTTGGGGACATATATTAATTTCCACTGTACATATCAAATTCTGGTTGATTTACTTTCTAGAATTGACTGGTGTATTGATTGTTTAAATGCCAATATTGCAATTCATGACAACGTCAGGGTTATTACTACAACCCCTAAGGAGAGGAAGAAACGGGCTCTCTTGCTCCCTGATCGTTAGGATAAAGTGGGGGCTGTCACCATTATCGGTTTCACTGTGCAACAGTGCAGGGAAATCTGAGACACCGGCCTCAGGAAATGCTTTATAAACTGCAACAAAGTGAGGATCCACTGGGGACCTCATTTCAAATATCGTCAGTTTTGTGGTGGAGATCTGGACTTAGTTACTGGCTGCTTGGAGGTCTGAGTGCATGGGCACCTCGCACCGAAGCTTCTTCTGACTCTAACTAACTGTGATAGGCCGCCTAATTATTTTTAATTGGCCAAGTCAGCTGGGTAGCTAGCCCACTTTAACAAGCAGATGGAATGCAAACAGGGCCTAAGGGGGGGATGGGAGAGTGGCATGTAAGGGGAGGCAGGAACATGCCAGTTGCCAGAAGGTTATCCCAGAGACTTAGGGCAACAGATTCTCAGTTCGTTATTCATTTGGAGCCCTGTAATTTCCATCTATTCTCCACATCAGGCCCCCCAGGATGAAGCCTTCATTGGCTGCCCCAATAGAGAGTGATCTTCCCTTGCTCTGAAAACCCAAAGCATTACACCAGGCAGCCAAGTAGTACAGAAGCCAGGGCACTGGACCTGAAGTCAGGAAGACCCGAGTGCAAATCCAGCCTCAGATACTAGCTATGTACAAATCACTTAACCTGTTTGCCTCAGTTTCCTCATCTATAAACTGGGGACAATAATAGCACCTACCTCTCAGGGTCGTTATGAGGACAAAGTGAGATAATATTTGTAAGGCACTTTTGAAGTACTATATAAATGCTTATCATTACCAGTATTGTTATTATTAATTATTATGACATTTAAGAGTGCTAAGGTAAACCTCACTTTCCTATAACTATAGCTATTAGTTTATTTACTAACCAAGAAATATCTTTCAACCTTGGTTAGTTTATTAACCAACCAATCTGACTCCCATCTCACTTTTATACTTTCTTTCCCATTACTCTCTTTCATGAGGTCTCCCTTCCAGCCAGACTGGCCTCTTAGCTGCTCCTTGTGCTGGACAGCTCTCCTGCTTCCTAACCCTTGAGCTGTACCTGGAGCACCCTCCTTTTTGGCCCTTAAGACATGACTCATGAAAGTCCTCTGACTGGTCAGGCTCTCTTTCTCTTGAGATTAAATTCTATTATGCTGTAGATATATTGCATTCGCCTACCTGTGTGCAGGTCATGTCCCTCCCTTAGAATGTAAGCTCTCTCAAGGCTGAGGCAATTCCATGTTTTGTCATCATAACCTTAGCAGCTACTACAAAGTGTGTTATTGACCGGATTTAATCAGACTTTTGTTCCTCATTATCACCACCAGCCCAGCATCAAGCACCTTCTACCCTTAGTGTGTCATGCTAGGGATTTTGTATGTGGTTGTGTGACTATGTACATGACTGGGAGATAGAATGATGAATAAGATATACTTCCTACCCTTGGAGAGGGTAGGGAATGTACTTTACAATATACTTAGCGAGGAAGGTCAGGTACATAAAACTACATGCTTATTTGCCATTCACATGATCTGAGTCTGTTCCTAGCACTTAGCACAAGATCATAACACAGTAAGGGGATCAATACATGTGGAAGGAAGGAAAGAAGGAAAGAAGGAAGGAAGGAAGGAAGGAAGGAAGGAAGGAAGGAAGGAAGGAAGGAAGGAAGGAAGGAAGGAAGGAAAGAAAGAAAGAAGGAAGGAAGGAAGGAAGGAAGGAAGGAAGGAAGGAAGGAAGGAAGGAAGGAAGGAAGGAAGACTTGATTTATTACTCCTAGTTCAAACTTTGATCAGAGATCATGCCCCCTCAATGTGTTTCTAATTTCCATCATCTTAAAAATAGGACAGGGGATTGTGTCATCCCATAAAACAGCTGGCAGATCTCAGGGCTAGAAAGCCTGGCTTTGGTCAGGATTATGAAGGGGCTCCTTTGACACTCACCAGAATGACTTTCTCGATCTCCTTGGCTGCACACCAATGGAACATCCCCGTAGAGTCGTACTTTTTCACGTTGGAGTCCATGTTGTCGATCTGGTCATTGCCAGGAATTAACAAAGGGTCGTGCCTGTAGAAAAAAATAAAGATAATGTAAGTGGAACGTGTGATAAAATATGAATGGGAAGGTGTCCCTAGAGCTGCATACTGAAAGATGAAAATGAAGTTATTGTCATTAAAAACAGTTTGCAGAACCTGTTCGGTGAAAAGCAAAACCTGAGAAACCAGCACCATCAACCTGGAAAAACACATCTAGTGGACATTTGGCAGGCAGAAAACCTCAATGGTGAGCGCTGTTAATCATCTCTTTCTAAACAGGGCTTTCTTTCCCTTCTTAGGTTCATTCCCCCCTCCTTGTCAGCACCTCCCTACCCCCATCTCCCTCTACTAATTCCCCTCACCCCACTTCACTACTAAAAAAAAAATCTAACCAAAGGGTTGCTATTAGCCTTAGCAATGATGTGGAAGGAATAGGAACAGAGCCCCATGCTGACTGACTAGCATGAGTATGGAAAGCCAATTATTTGCTCTTTCTGACTACAACTTCTGACGTGATGCTCTTCGCAGTAAAAGCTTTAACAGGCTGCACTTTAAATATTTTAGCAATTTGCCCAATCAGATTTTGCTTTCCCCAACTGAAGCCCTTTAAAGATTCAGCAGTGTGTCACTTCAGAGCGGATTGACTACCAAATGCCCACATCTGGAATACATGATTTCAATACTAAACAACAGCTCCCCCCACCCACCTTCTTTTCTTGACAACTGTATTTGCACTAACCATCTAACTACTTCTCTCTCTCTCTGTGTCTGATCTCTCTCTGTCTCTCTGTCTCTCTCTGTCTCTGTCTCTCTCTCCTCTGTCTCTCCCATTACACCCCATCTGCAATGTTGCTTAAACAAGAAGCATGCTTGGGCTGGGAGCATCCTGACAACTTGGCCCTGAGAACATGGAGCCACATTAATCCTCTCTTGATTTATTTTCTGATATGAAAATAATACCATTCAGAGATAGTCTATGAGACAGACTCTTCTCCCCTCCTTATGAATCTATCCTTTCTCCAGGGCACATTCATCTCCAACAATAGCTGTTCCATCACCTTTCGTGACTTTCACAAAGATAAGTGCCATCTGTGGTCTGCCCAGTACCAAGACTCAGTTTTATAGCAGTAACATCACAGAGTTGGTTTCAGAGTCAACACAGCTATCCTTAGTGACAGTGACCTCCAAAGCTTAGGGTCATATGTATCAGAGTAGCATGGTCACCAAGAAGGATGACATAATATTAATGAGAATGGGCAAGGGAGGGCTAAGCCTTCAGATTGTGAGATGGACAAATTCTCCTAAAGAGTTTTTATCCCTGGGGTGGCTAGGTGGCACAGTGAGTAAGAGTGCTGGCCCTGAGGTCAGGAGGACCCGGGATTGGTTCTGGCCTCAGACACTTAAGACCCACACAAAAATAACTGGTCATGTAACTTTGGACAAGTTACTTAACCCCAATTGCTTTTTTTTATAAAAAAGAGTTTTTATCCCTCAGACCTCCTTAGTTTCACTATTACCATGGGAGTCAAATACTTTTGGGGACAAATGAATGAACTGATCTTGAGAAAGCAACTAGTAAAGTTCAGCATTGCCATTTATTATGTGTTTGACCTCAGGAAACTTATTTAAACTCTCTGGGCTTTCCTTATCCATAAAGAAAGGGACTTGAAATGACTTCTGGGGCAATTTCCAACTCTAAATTTGAGGTCCTCTGTTGTTATTCTTTAAAAAAATGTGGAGGTAGAAGGAATACGGTAAATAAAGGCTTTAAGATGCAATGGAGAGGGTACCACAATGGAGGTAAAGACATTGACATGGGGTCTAACCCAGACTGTCTCAAACCAAAGGTGAGACCCTGGAAAAACCACCTCATTTCTCTGGGCCTCCATTTCCCTAAGTGCAAATGGAGACAAATGGAATAAATCATCTCTAAGCCTCTGCTTAACTCTGACATTCTGTGAGTTTAGTGTTAGTCTAGTTTACTAAGGAGAGACAATGATGATGATGATGTTTTCAAAACCTTGATATTGAAAAATCAAGGGATTTTACATCAGAATGTAGGTTTAAGGAAGGAGAAAGGAGATGAGAGAAGAAGAATGGAAAAGAAGAGGAAGAGAAAAGAAGAAGAAACAGAAGAAGAAGGAGAAGAAGAAGAAGAAGAAGAAGAAGAAGAAGAAGAAGAAGAAGAAGAAGAAGAAGAAGAAGAAAAGGAAGAAGAAGGAGGAGGAGGAGGAAAAGGAGAAGGAGAAGAAATGAGGAGAAAAGGAGGGGGAGGAAGAGGGAGAGACAGAAAGACGGAGAGACAGACAGAGAGACAGAGAGAGAACACTTAAAAAAAAATCTGGATATTTTTAATAATGTTCCCACGGTGTGCACACACTGTTCTGAAAGAGAGTAGTCATTTAGACTTAAGTTTAATTAGAAGCAGGGGTATGATGGACTCTTTTCAGCCCTAGATGTTTTTTTTCCTATTACTTCTATGTGTTAGTTTCCTGTTAGATTTCAGTGTTTGAAAGAAATCAATACCCAGTTCACACAGTGAAAGCAGTCTCCTGTACTAATTTTCTTTCAGAAATGAGGAAACTGAGTCCTGGGGAAGTGATTAGGATTAAGAGAATAAGATTAAGAAACTAAATCAAAACTCTTTAATCTGGCATTCAAAGGACTTCACAATCTGGCTCCCCCTTCTCTTTTGATTCTCCACCCCCTTCACACATTCTAAATTCCAATCCAGGGGAAGCTAGGTGGCACAGTGAGTAGAGTGTCAGCCCTGGAGTCAGAAGGACCTGAGTTCAGATCTGGTCTCAGACACTTAACACAAACACAAACAAAAACCTAGCTGTGTGACCTTGGGCAAGTTACTTAACCCCAATTGCCCTCCAAAAAAGCTAAGTTCCAATCCAATAGGACTTTTTGTGTTTCTCACCATATTCTGCTATTCCTGCCTCTCTGGATATAGTAGACTACCTCCTATGGTATAAACTCTAGGAAGCATTTTCTTGTTGTCCCTGATAGATGTGAGAGCTCCCTCTCTGAAACTCCCAACACCCTGTCCTCTGTACTAAACATATTCTAACTTATTTCGTGCCTATTTTTGTGCATATCTTACCCCATTATGGGCAGAAACTCTTTTTGTTTTTGTCTCCCTAACATATAGCACTCTGCTTACATAATAATCATCACTTGATAAATACTGACTGAATGAATAATTGAATGAATGGATGGATGATTGACTGAAGAAATGAATACATGAATGTTTGAACCAATGAATTCCAGGTTTGTTCCTGGTTCAGTTGAAAGAACGCTTGATCTGGAATCAGAGGATGCTGAGTTTCAATTACCACAGTTCTGGGCATATAGGAAGGACTTAATAAATGCTTGTTGCTTTGTCTTTGACCACCCCACCTGTGATGCATTTTTCCTTGGGCAAGTTACCTGAGCCTCAGTTTACCCATCTGTCTCAGATACATCTTAGCTGCATGACCCTGAGAAAGTCACTTAGCCATTGGACTAAACTGAGATCCTGACTAGCTTTATGATTCCAAGTCTAGTGTTTCAGCTTGCTATCTTTCTCATAAAGTTTCTATGACTTCTCCTAGCACGATATACCTTGGGAATATTATTGTCCCCTTTTTACAACTGATGAAACTGAGAGAGACAGAAATTAAGTGACTTGCCCAGAATCATACCCCTAGTAAATGTCTAAGGTGGGGTTTGAACTGAGGTCTTCTTGACACTAGGCCCTGTACTCTATCCCTGTACCACCTGGCTGGCTCTGATATAGATGCCTATATCAGAAAATTTAGGGGAAAAAAAAACCTTTTAAAAATACTCCATAAGATGAGAAAGTTTTGATGGGTCTGAAAGGAGGTTGGGTGCAATATGGCACCAGGATGGGATGTCACTATAAAAGTGTCTGTGTTCCCAGGGGTCAAGGAGGAAAAAGCCACTATGAGCTCTACTGACTTAATGATTTTGCCCAGGGCTAGCCCTGCTACCAGATTCAGTGGGCTCACTTGGCTGAATGGACTTCTGTGGAAAATGATGGCGATTCATCACAGCAAGGGGCAGAAGCTATAATTACTTTGCAACTAAAATGTGGCAACTTGAGCCACAATAAACAATCTCACATTCTTAATTTTAAGTGCCGGGAGTTGGTGTTGGCTGCAGAAAGCCTTCCAGGGTAAGTGGGAACGAAAGGACCCGTTATTTACAGTTTTGAATGCTGCTACATTGAGATTTTGAAGGTTCCCAAAGAATAGTTTATATTTGTGAGAACACAGCTGAACACTTGCCATTGTGAGCACCAGTCAATGTTGCTATAGTAATAGAAGGCCCAATAGGGGAAAAGGGCAGTTTGTTAGAAGTGGGAAAGGAACTGCCTTCTGATATCATTAGTTTACAAAACAACAACCAAAACCACTGTTAAAACTCCCAAAGACAGCTCCTCACAGACCAGTTATTTGGAACCAAGGACCGATACTATATATTGTCTTTCACGACTTACTTGATGTATTTTCTTGACTCACAAAGCAATCCCAAACTCCCCTGAAATGTGCTATAATTAATTCAAGGCTCATTTGTTACTAACTACTTAGATACTGTATAGTACTTTATTTCTCAGGCAATAGGAATTTTATGAGCTGGAGGAGATCCTGCTGAATCTTCCTTCCACCTTGAAATAAAGGTGGTATAACTTAGCAGCTATTCCTTAATTAATGTAATTAATTGCTCTTGTGGTGCTTTGGGGTTCTGCCTGTTCATTTGAGGGAGAAAAGCATCGTGCTGACAGTTTTGGCTGAGCAAGTTCCATACCTAGGATATTTCTAGATATCTTCCAATTTATTCCAGGCCCCCAAAGACAATTGATTGCTTTTTCACAAGGAGGAATTACATCATGCATTAAATGCATATACAAATTTAAGGATGACTGACTGTTGCCCCACACTGGATCAACTGAAATGGTGACCTTGTAAGCATCAAATTACTTTGACCAATGTAGACAGTCAAATCAGATAAACCAGGCACCAAAACTGGTATTCTTGAGGAAACATAACACTGCATTTGATGGGGAGGGGAGAGGGTGCTTCTATTGCATCCTCTTTCCTGTCCTGCCCCAGGCCAGCCCAAATGTTAAATTAGTCTTATTTTTAAATCAGATAAAGGAAAGTGGACAAAAGAATGAATATGTAGACTCTGGCTCTGCCTCTTTGTCTATTATGATACTTCCAAGACCCAATCTCCAACTTGAACATTATTATATGGCATATACATTCCATCAGCCCATTGGACCATTATGGGACTCATCCACAGAAAACTGTCACAAAGGACTTTGCTAATACATGAGCTGAAGATAGAGTCGATAATCATTGTTTGTGATGTCCCTCATATGTGAAGGCACTAAAACCTTCACTCTGCTTTAACAATAGATGCCTTCCCCCCTTTCTTTTTTTTTCTTTTCAATAGAGAAAACCTGGCATGCTAAATTTTTCACGTCTCTGTTCCTTAAGTTCCAGATAACACCTCCAAGGTCCTCAGCTGGAAATTATTCCTGCCTGACTTCAAATAAAGAATAAAATATTATTGTTTTTTGCTTTCATGGAGCAACAAATGCCACTTACCATCAATTAATCTCAGCAAGGAAACTAAATGCCACTCTGCAGAGACAGAACCAAAAAGCCTGCCTTGCAGACAACAGCCTAGAGCAAAACCACAAATCCCTCTTCCAGCAAACCTGCTGTGAGGAAGCCTGCATTAGATTTTAAAGAGCACTGCTTCCCTTGCAGGCATGGACTGTAACTCCCAACATAGTCTGCTTCGGAGGTTTTCATATTGGACTTGAGGACTTTCAACAGAGGTAGAAGGTTTGGGGTTCTTTTTTAAAGCCACTGATAAAGAATATCATAAAATGCAAAGTCTGACATTTTTTTATCTACGCAGTCCTCCTGTTAACCATAATACAATGGACAAAAAACACTGGCATCAAAACACAGGACTTGGCTTCAAATCTTGCCCTTGACACTTCCTATTTGTGCATGACCTTGGGTAAGTACCCTAACCTCCCTTGACCTCATTTCCCCTCATCTGTAAAAAGGGAGGAGGGGAGAGGGAGTGGCTGGACCACATGGACTCTGAAGCCTTTTCCAGCTTCAAATCTATGATCATCTTGATTTTTTTGGCCCTCATTTAAATTAATCTGAAAAGTCACTATCTACCTCTGCAAAACTACCTCTATTTTGGGTTGGAGATTTGGTGTTGCTCACAGGAACCAAAGATAAATGATTTCTATGCAGGAGACAGGAGGCATCTGGTCATAAGGCTTAGGCATCAGGCCCTCTTCTTTCCTGGAACTATTAGGGCTATTCAGGACCATACCATAAACAATCATTAGCTTTTTGTCAAAGTCTCATCAATTCTTCAAGAAATGGGAGGTTTCCCTTTCCAGGGTCAAGAAATGTTCAGGTCAGGGGAACCCGCTCTCTTGCCTTAGTTGTAAAGTGCTGGACACACCAGCTTCTGCCCTGGTGACTGGCAGGACACCTAGAGACAAGCTGGGGACATCTGTTCAGGCACACTTCTCTCCGCCCATCAGGAATGTGGAGAGGTGGGGACATTCCTGAAAGCAAAGCAACCTGTCAAAACCGCCTAGAATGTGTCTGGTCCCACTCCCTGTGACAAACCAGTGCAGGGAACACAACACTACTGTTTGCCAGCTGCCAGGATAGGTGCTCTTAATTGAGAAAGCATTTAGTGCTCCTATGTCAGAGCTGAATATTTCATGATGCGCTGTATGTTTGACTATTTGCTCAGTGGGCCCCTGTCACTTCAATCTTCCTTGAATGCTTTGACTGATCTCTATAAAGCTTCGCCAGGATGGAGTGACGGCTTGTCCTGGGCAAGCAGCGACACTGGCATATTGGGGAGAGACACAAAGGCTGTTGTTGGGTTTGGTGATGATGGCACAGCCCATTCATGCAATGGGGACCCGCTACGGGTTGAATAGGTAACATTAAGATCTAAAGAGAATCATTCACATATGTGTGTTGTGTTATTGGCTCTCTCTCTCTCTCTCTCTCTCTCTCTCTCTCTCTCTCTCTCTCTCTCTCTCTCTCTCTCCCTCTCCTGTCTGTCTCTGTCTCTCTGTTTCTCTGTCTCTGTTTCTCCTAGCTCTATTCCTTTTACTTTCATAAATAGGAAAATAATACAGAGGACAGATGGAAATCACTTTGCAGCAAGGAAAATAAGCATGTGATCTTAGAGAAAAAAAATTATATCCATTTCTTATTAGATGTTAGTTCTTAAAAAGTTCAATACTTATTTTAATGAACCTAAGAGGATTTTTTTTCACTTTTCCCTGACACATATTCCTTTTCCAAGTTAAAAATGAAACAATTTAGGTGTCAATTCTTTAAGTACTTAGGAAGTGAAAAGAATCATAAAATCTTGGGGGAAACAGCACATAGCATTATCATCATTGGATGACAGATTTAATCATAGAATCTCAGAATTTGAGAATTGTAAGGAATTTCACTAGGCAGCTAGGTAGCACAGTGTGTAGAGCACTGGGCTTGGAATCAGGAAGACTCATCTTCGTGTGTTCAAATTCACCTTCAGATACTTCCTAGCTGTGTGACCCTGAACAAGTCACAACCTTGGTTGCCTCAGTTCCTCATCTATAAATGAGCTGTAGAAGGAAATGGCAAACCACTTCAGAAAGAATACTTCAGAAGAATACTTCAGAAAGAAAACTCCAAATGGGGTTACAAAGAGTTGAACATAATCAAAATTATTCAACAACAACAAAGGGACCTCACTGACCATCTAGTTTAACTCATGATTCCCTAACATATGTGATAGGTCACCTAGCCACTGCTTGAAGAACTCCAATAAAGAGGAAAACTCTCTCTCTCTCTCTCTCTCTGTCTGTCTCTCTCTCTCTCTCTCTCTCTCTCTCTCTCTCTCTCTCTCTCTCTCTCTCTCAGTCTCTCTGTCTCTCTGTCTCTCTCTGACTTTTGCAAAGCCCTATTTGTTAGGATGTTTTTTTCTGATACCAATTCTAAAGCTCATTCTGAGTTTCTCACTAATTTCCCAGGGAAATGTTATACTATAATATTTATCTGATGGCCATGCTTACATATAACATAGTCAAGAGTTTGTATGAGATGAGAAGGCTCAGAAGTATGCTGTCTCCACATTGGAGTGAGCTCAAGCATCCCCTGCAGCTTTGCGATCCTCGCCTTTGTCACTCACACTATAATCTGAAGGCAACGTAACCAACTTCCCCAAACCTCAGTTTCCTCATCTGTAAATTGGAAACAATGAAATTTGAACTTGAATAAAAGCTTCAAACAGAGCCAAATGACATAAAATAGGGCAAGTGTTCCAAACCAACACAAATCCAGGCAGTGAGCTACTGAGAAGAGATGGTGGGTCAGCGTCAGAGGACTCGGCTCTGACTTTAATTTGGATTGTTTTTCAACTTTATTATTTTGAGAAGTCATTTCATCTGTAAAATGATGGGATCAGACTAAATGATCTGCAAGGTCCCCTCCAGCTCTGAATTCATGCTCTAAAGATTAGATGATAGAATCTGTAGGAAGACTCCATAAGAGTCCAAAAGAAGGCTGCCTGTGATCCTCCTGGCACTTACAAAGGAGGAAGAGAGATGGCCATGGGGCAGAAGAGAGGACGGCTTGGATACCGTTCATTGTCCTCGGAATGCTAAGAA
Source organism: Gymnobelideus leadbeateri (assembly GCA_011680675.1). Classification (NCBI taxonomy): domain Eukaryota; kingdom Metazoa; phylum Chordata; class Mammalia; order Diprotodontia; family Petauridae; genus Gymnobelideus; species Gymnobelideus leadbeateri. The sequence continues at coordinate 16,302 of WOXC01010562.1, forward strand.
TTCCAGGGGAGAGAAAAAAATGACCAAATGTGTCTCTCTATAAATAGCTGGCCCAAACAGTTCTATGAAACTCCACGGTTACGCCCATTCAGTTAATGGGAGGAAAAGCTCCTCTGAGTACTTCACCCCAAATGAGAATGCCCAGGGGAAATATTTGATTTGTAGTCAGAGCTCCTGAGTTTAAACTCAGCCTCTATTGTGTGTGATCTTGGGCAAGGCCCTTTCTCTGTGTCTCAGTTTCTGCAACTATAAAATGAGGTGATTGGACTAGGAAACCTTTTAGAACCTTTCCAGCTTGAAAAATCTATGCTATATGATGAAATGACACTTACAAGGGCTTAGCACAATGTCTGGCATACATTAGGCACTATATAAATGCTTACTCACTTCCTCCCTCCCCTGTTTATTTATTAAAGATAGGTTCCCTGCTTTATTTTTCTGGCATAGGACTTTGGTTAATCAAGTGTATTGGATATTTTAGGTTATGGCATTACTAGCTAGAAATAAGAGAATGTCTGAGATACAAATGCAAGAGTAAACAGAGATGTGTGGATTTGCATGGACGCAGATGGAGCTTTGTGCACATGGGTGCATGCACTCACATGTGGGGATCAGTCTGTTTTTACCAGCAGCCCCTATGAAGCTCCTATGAATGAGGACAGAAAATGACCTTTTGCTGAGTATGCTACTTGTCTAGAGGCCTGTGTCAAGTTCACCCCTCTCTTTGGAGTGGGGGAAGACCTACTATTCCCTTCTTCTTCAGCCCCCTTGGGCCCTGTCACTTTCTATTTGTTTGTGCATTAAGAGGTGGCTTGACTTAGCTGGGTTGACACTGCCTTCTCCCTTCATTCCACTCAGTGGCTGAAGTTCCAAGGCTGGCACTCTGGGCTCCAGTGACACTTCCTTAAGTGGCTCGCTGGCACAGGTCCAGGACTTTTCACCACTTTATTTGCTAGCCACTTCTTTATTTCACAGGCATCCCAAGTTCTATTTGTATGGCAACCACGGCTGGCTGCTCCTGGTCCTCAGAGACATTCCAGCAAAGAGAAGTCCATATAAAGGACACAATTATGATGAACAGGTGAGGCTATTTCCTTTAATGATCTGGAGAGACCTTAGCATATCTTTTCCCCTCTTCCTCGTGTCTCTGTAGGGAAGCCTGTGTCTCCCTATCTGCCTGTTTACTTCTCATGTCATTTTTCCTCTTCCCTGAAGGGACACAGTACCTACAATTTTCTGGGTGCTGGTGATCTGGATCTCCTCAAACTATTCACTTCATATCCCACACTTGCCACTCAACTTTCTTAATGGCCCTTTGTGCACATCCCCTAGGGGGAAAAAAAAAAATCACAGAATCTCAGCAGGGGTCTCACTGGACATTTATCCCAAGATTTCCCAAATGAGAATCCTCTCTACAACACAGGCAATGGATAATCATCCACCCTTTGTCTGGAGATGTCTGGAGAGGGGACTGACTCCTTGACTCCAAAAACACTTTAGGATTCCTCCATTTGGTAGAGAGGGGCTCTTCCATCCTTTCTATTAAAACTGAATCCTCTCTTTTGCAAAACTCTCTATTATGTCTAGTTCTTCTTTTGGAGTCAAACGAACAAGTCTAATCTCTTCCACATAGTAGTACTTGAAGACGGCTATCATGTCTCCCTCAGTCTTCTTTTTCCTAGGCTGTGTTTGTCCTCAAGTCTCCCCGGAATATGTGGTGTGGGATTATACTAATCTAATTCCTAGACCCCATATGTATCTCTGGGACATGGATGACTTTTGAGGCTGCTTGACTTGGATTCAGTCCTGTGACCTCAGGGATCTAAGTTCCATGCAATGCCTCTTGGAAGAAATCAAACATTCCTATTCAATTCAACAAAGATTTTTAAGCACCTATTATATACAAGGAGCCATGAGAGGATACAAAGATAGAGAAAAAATGAGTTCTTGTCCTCAAGGAGCTTACATTCCTATGCTGGTGTTCTATGAAAAACCAAGATATGTTCTGAATCACAAAATGTTTTGGTTAGATTGGGATGGGGTGGGCCATCTCTGCCATAGAGCTTTTTCCATAACCAAACCACAAGTTAGTGTCGGTGGGAATCATGGGATCTTCTCTAGAGTCTGATCAACCACAATATGGATTCCCATTAATATCAGATGGTTCCATTGAGATGAAAATAGAGAGATAAACTAGATGGTCTACTAAGGTGACCCATTGAGTGCTCTTTGACTCTACATAGAGATACAGCTATTCTAGCTAGCGCCTTGTACTGATTCTACACTGGGCAATTATTATCTTCTCCTATATTTAGGAGAACTATATTTAGTTATATCCCATAACCGAGATATTTATCAATATGATGCTATCCAGCCTGGGCTAAACTAACCTTCTTACCCTCTAGAAGATGACAATTAAATAGAGACAATTCTGCCTCTGGCCCTAAAGGGGGCAACATGCTCCATGATGAGTGAGAACTAGGAAATAGGAACTCTGTGTTTCACTGTACCATGAGCATGATTCTTCTGGTCTCAAGTTAAAAGGAAAATGATAAAACAGGCCTCTTAAATATAAGCTAAATACACCTATGATATGAAAGGGGGCTGTGATGATGTCATCCCCATTCCAAGTCATGTCAGGTGGCATGGCACCCCAAACTTATCATCTTACTCAAGTGTGGTCCAAGGTGATTTTCTGTTGGTACAATGGAAAGATATAAAATGTCAGGATTTCTATACATAAAATGTATCTGAGAAGCAGTGTGGCATAGCAGAAAGATGGCTGGCCTCAGAGTCAGGAAGATTTGAAGTCAAGTCTTGCCTCTGAAACATACTATGGTGTGACTATGAATAAGTCACCTAACCTCTTAGTTCCCAAGGAACTCTTTAAGACTATAAGTTAGAGATTGCTTGCTGTTCTGCATCAACAAAAGGGGTTTACACACTAGGACTGCTTAAGTGAAAATAGATCTGGACCAAAAAAAGGGAAACCCAACCAAACTTTGTCTAGAAAAAAAAGTGTTACAAGGCAATGTGTTGGAAGCCCATTATAATTTACTATCTAGTAAACAATTTGGAGGTAACATTTGAACAGGGGGATGCTTTATTTGAGGAAGTAAAAAATTAAAGAGGGTTGAATATCATTCTGTGCTTTTTGCCTTATATCTGAGCTCTTCCTATCACTTCCCATAGACCACTAAAGTCTCACCTATTTTAGAATGATTGATTCCTGTTTAAACACTATCCAAGGTATTGAAGGTCAAGATTGAAAAATCCACTTCAAAGAGGCCATTCTCCTTTGTGGATTGTCCAGATCACAGAGAATTGGGCTTATGAGTGCTATATCCTCCAGAAAGAAAGTAAACTTGACTAGAGGTTAGGAAGGCTCATGAGGCCAGACAAATGTTCCGTTTGTCACTTCGTTCTCTGCAGGGGAGTATATAGGGATTTTGGAAAGGTGTGCCCAATTACAGGGCCCTGAGCATTATATGTCTAATGGAAAAAATTTATGATAAGGAACCTAGTAGATTCCAAAGCCTGTTACACACATTCCAAAGATTCCAATGTACACAAAGATCTGCATCTTCACATTTCAAAGAATGTGGAAAGGTACATCTTTACATACATTACCTAAGAAAAAAAACAATCATAGGGTAAATCATAGGAAAACATTGGTATTTAGGGATTAAATGATAGTCAACTAGCATTTATGAAGCAATCACTGTGTACCAGGTACTTTGTTAAGTGCTAGATGCCATCAATGTAAATAATAAACTCCTTCACTTCTTGGGGGAAAAGGATGGACTTCTATATGGGTCTTAGTAAAATATTATAGTCATAGATTTATATCTGGAAGAGATCATAGATACCAGCAAATCAAACGCCAGATCAGGAAACTGAGGCATCTAGAATTTAAGTGACTGATCAAGGGTCAAAAAGCTAGTAAGTTTGTCTGAGGCAAGATTTGAACCTGCTGTCCTGATTCCAAATCCAGTGTCCTATCCACCACACCAAACTGCAGTGCTCCCAAGTCATCTCCCTGTGGTTTGGGGGAAAGCTTTCTATGTGACCATGGCTGTGCTCAGTCCATCTATGAGCCAGGGAAAGATGGCAGGTGCTGGCAGAGACAGTCAGCAGGAGGGGCAGCTGGACAAAAGCACCACCATGAAATATCAGGGCTCTGAAGCTGAGAGAGTTCTCTGCTCGATTCCTGACCCATGTTTAGCAATTCCAATGTGCTAGTGAGCAGACAACCCAAGCCTGGGATGTTGACTCTCCCTCAGTCCCTCTTCGGCAGGCAATGAAAGCAGGATCCACTTTGAAAATATTCCTCCATCATGCAAACTGACATAGGCATGCTTTTCAAAAACCCACAGCCAATCTGTTGATCATTACTTATTTACAAAGGCCTTCGGGCAGAAAGTCCTGTAAAAACCATACTTGATACGGTATACACTAGCTTTTTCTGCTTGTGGAAAGAAAAAAAAAGTCCCCCCCAAGGCTACCTCAAACCATCACTTTCCATCGCACATAAAATGTACCGTGTAACACTAAAGTATTTAATATATATGGTATAATATATCTACAGGAAAGGCATTTGTGTAGAAGTGTGTTACCCTGGATTTGGTAATTTGATGTTTTGCTGAAGGCTATGACTTGAAAAAGCCTGCACCTCTTACAGAGGACCTGTCATCTCAGTACCCAAGAGCCAGCAGAATAAAGAAGCACCCTTAAGCAGCAAAACTTTGACACAGCTTTGAAGCATATGAAAACAGTATAACTCCCCAGAATTATTATTACTCAAGATCAAAGCAATGAGCCATACTTTACATAGCAAACAGGGACAGGGAATTTGGCTCCAAAGGTTTCAAAATTTGCAGCTTTCTATTTATTTATGTATGCATTTATTTATTTATTTGTGCCTCCCAATTGAGGGGAAGGAGGGCTCCTGTCCTCCCTCTGTTCTCCACCACCCCCTCCTCCAACTTCCACTGGATAAAACTATTAGTGCAGGATAAGGAGATTACCCAAAGGTGAGTAAATTGGCAATGAATGCTAGCATGACAACTGGCATCATAAAAATGAGAAGCTTGGCAGTTGGTTCATTTTATTCCTTCTCATAAACTGTAAACAAGCATTTAAATCAGTGTCATCCAAGCAAGCCTGAGCTAACAGGAAGGTAAAGAACTTTTAACAAAACATTTAACTGGAATCAATGGTCAACAGGGGGAAATAAAGGCTACAGTTGGGTGGATGCACCTTTCTCTGATATCTCTACCTATCTGTGTGACTTCTTTGGACTCAATAGAGGTGAATGTGAACATGTACATACATATTTATGTAAATAAAGGATCAGAATATCAAGTATATATACATACACAGATATATATGTACATATAGAATAATGGTGATGATAGCTAGCATGTATACAGTGCTTAAAAATGGTCTACAAATGTTCTCTCATTTTTTTATTCACAAAATCCCTGGGAGGTAGGTTCTCCTTCCCATTTTAGAGATAAAGATACTGAGGAAGCAGAAGTTAAGTGACTTGTATAGGGTCAAACATCTGGTACATGTCTGAAGCTGGATTTGAACTCATGTTTTCCTGATTCCATGTCCAGTACTCTATGCACTAGGGTACCACCTCACTGCCAATATATAATTTATAAAACTAATATTATATGTAATCTTGAAAGGGTGCCTTTGACCAGGACCCTACAGGACAGACACTGAAGGCAGGAATGAATGCCCACTGAAAGTGACCATATAAGCAGTGTCTGAAGAGGAAAATAATTATTCACCTACATCAATAATCAAAGGGAGGAAAGCAGTGGATGGATGCAAGACAAAAACAAACCTAGAAGACTAATGTATGTTTCATTGTGATAATGAAAGTCATTTATAGGGAGCTACCCAGATCAGCAAATCACTCCTGTTCCATGGTACTTGGTACATGGAGGGTGGGTCTGATTAGTGGGAAGTTTACAGTTAGAAGGCTGGTGGGTGAAGTATGAGATCATCTTCTCTAGAGTCTAAGCAATAACAGCATAGCTTCCCATCAACATCATATAGTTCCATTGGAATGATGACAAAGGGCTCTCCTGGATGGTTTATTATGGTTACCATTGAATTCTGGGGGAAATAAACTCCTGCATTAGTCAGGAGAGTAGGAGGAGGTGGAAAGTTGCAAAGATAACTTAAGGACCAAAAAGCTGAGAGTCTAAGAAGAGGAAAATAGAGATTTGGTTCCAATATAGTTTCACCCTTAACTCTTAATGGATGCTCTCATCTAAAAAAATCCCTGTATTTCATAATTAATATTGCTTTTAGCCTGAGTGAAGCCAGATTAGTTTTGAACTTTGCTTTGGCAAGTACACAGATTATTAGACTTTTTTATCAGTCAAAATCAATTAACAGAAATTTGATTTCAATCGACAGGATAAAAGGAAGGTAATATTCAGGTTCATTTTTGATTGTGATGATACATCTCACATATGGCCTTAAGTACAGAAAACAGTCCTTGGAGGGACTTGAGCAGAAGGAGAACTGCCAGAGGCAAAGTAACCCCACGATTTCCTCTGATTGGTTCGTGCTATCATTAGTGCCAGGGCTGTTTAAGAACAACACACAGACAGGACAGGGTGACAGCTAAGACTTTAAAGTCTATGTATTTTTCAAACAGCTTTTCAAACTGTTTTTCATGACAGAATTTTTTTTCAGCTCTATCATTAACTGCTGACAAGCTGACAGAATAAATACTTCAGCCTTTAAGAATCCATCTAATGATCTCGATCCCCCAACCCCATTTTTTGAGGGGAGGGAAGACTCTTGAGGGAGGAGAGAGAGAAGTAAGCTGGAGGAGAGAACCGCCCGCTGTCCCCCTTCCCATCCCTTACCTCATCAACTTAGGTGAGGAGTTGGGTGAGTTCCTCATTCCTCCATTCCGCTGTTTTTTTTTGGGTGACAGCGTTGACGGCTGTTCATCTTCAACTGGAAATACAGGCAACTCATGAGATTATGAACAGTTTGAGGGCAGACTGTGAAATATAGGCGAGATATCAAAGGACACTCACTCAAGGCTCAGTCATTCACTGTTCTCTTTTTCAACTCAACAACAAAATACCATATATGTTAGTCAAAGAGACTAGCTAAGGAAGGAAAGGGAAGAGGGAGAAAAAAAGAAAGAATAAAGAAAAAAAATCTTCTCAAATAATAGGATTTTTAAGCATAGCAGTTCAAACTAACTAAAACAGTTTGGAAATAACCCTTGCCAAAAGAAAAATGAATCCTAAAAATGATCTGCCCAGGCAAACAAGAATGTGGCACCAGTAATCAGTATTCTGGGAGTTAATTTTGGTCAACCCTTGGTGCTACTGGATGACAGAATGTGTGTTCCACTAAACCTAACAAGATAAAGTTATATTTGAAATACCAACATAACAGCTGCCAGCCTATTTCTCCTCATGAACCAGCTCAACTGGTTCTTACTTCTGCCATGCCAGACAATGGTTTTTGAGGAGCAGTCAGGATTGAAAGCCTTAATAAATCAACGTTTTAATCAGTCATGATTACAAACACTGGCATTTGATTGTGCCTACATCTCCAGCACAGCTCCTTCCCCTGGCACTCCACCCTTCCAAGAGGGCAGTGGGCATGGGGCTTGGGGAGAACAGGTCTTGTCCTAACAGACTGTGATGAAATAACTGGAGTTAGAGTTGGAGAGATGAATGGGAGTGACCACCTGTATAACAGAAGGTACCCATTGACTAAGCTCCATTATGCTTTTAGTGGGGGCTTTGTGAATCAAAACCAAATAAAGGTCATTTTCTCACTGAGAAAAAGTAAAGGATGTAGGTTGCTAAGCAGTGTACAATATACCTTACAAACACCATGGCATACTCTGTTGCTCCCCAAGCCAAGCCATACTCTAATAAGCTTTGTAGTGGTATTAGCATTCATCAAGCTTCTTTCCAGGCTAGGTGCTTGATTGATAATTAGCAGATGTGTACTATGTCCATCACCAAGGAGCATCAGCTGTAAAATTCTAGTTTTCCTCTTCCCACCCTTACAATTCAGACTAAAGCTGTAATGTTGAGAGTGAAAAAGAGAATGCTTGAATTCCTATAGTTGGCTGCAACACAGAGGAGGAGGAGGAAATAATATTAAAGGCGATAGCACATGGTGGTTACCTTAAAGCTAAGAAGAAAGAGAATAGTAGTAATAATGTTAAAAGAAGTTTAATGCAGATTACTTGGGTGCAAATCTGGAAAAAAAAAACAAAACAATAAACAAACAAACACCTCAGCTAAATAGGAGCATCCAGGAAGAAAAAAATGTATCTGAACATGCATTTCATCACCTCTAAAAATAAAAAACCCATGAAATTGGACTTATCAAAAGAGAATAATAAACTTCTCCAAAAATGAATTGAATAAGCAATTTCCTCTTCACGTCTAATGTATAATATATTGCATATGCCCTCTTCTTCTGCTTGTCTATCTGTAATTCCAAGGATTCAAAAGTCCAAGAGAGAGAAGCAGGACAGTGGCAAGATTTGCAAAACAAAGATGGTAGTGACAGAGAAGGGGAGAAGAACCATGCCAATCCATGCAAACCAAGCTATCACACTCTGTTCTGTTCAGGACCATGCCCACCTCAAATGAAAAATGATCTTTCCAACCCAATCAATCACACAGTGTTCCAAGCAAGAACTAAGATGCTCATAAGATATCTCTTATCAGAAATGGGTATCCAGAGCAAATCACACAGAGACTAAACACATTTAGAAGATTAAAGGAAATAAATACAAGCTATATAAATGGTATTGAAAAAAATCACTTCCAGTTGATATGCATCTCTGAGCAAGTAAATAGGAACTTGGAGCTTGACCTGAATTAATCTTCCCTTCAAAGGATGAGAGAATGTGAATCTGAGTTAGTAATGGGAAAGACACATAGGAAGAGCGTAAGTCTGTAAGTGTGTGTGAATGCGTTCATGTTTTAATCTGTCTCATTGGTGGAAGGAAAATCCTATATCTACATACATGCAAGGTTTGATTTATACTATAGACTGACTGCCATGATTCCATGGGTGTCCAAAGCATTTTAAATGAGCTGTGCAAAATGCTAAGAGCAAAAATTAAAACAACAACAAAAAAAAAGAGGAGTGGGGAAGGAGTGTTGTTATTGCTACTGAGGCTACTATTATTTTCCTCCTGGTTAGAATGACTTATGTTTTCTGCTTTCAGATGTTAAGGGTCACTCCAATGAAGGCCTTTCATCTAACATAGTCTAGCACCATTAGCTTTTTTCCAAGTCTACCAGATGTTACAACTATTTGAGACAATTCTAGAGTCTTATTAGTTAAGACTCATAATAGCTGTCATCATCCTTGGCATTCTTTTTTGTTTCTGTTGTTTGATTCTGGTTTTCCCCTTTGCATTGTGTCTACAATAAATAATCTTCCTCTTTCCTTAAGTGCCCATCACGTTTTTACCTTGTCACTCTCTGTATTTACCTGCAGTACTTTTCAGCTACCAGGCTCACAAGTTAATACCTGTTACCCAGCTCCGGAGAGACACCTCATTTTGGTGGTAGAGCTGAACCTCACTCTAAGCAAGGGAACCATTTATTTTCATTGCAACTAGGAAAGATCATCCATCATAATCATATTGCATTTAAACTGGGATTTGTTCTCTTAAATGAAACCTGTGTTCAAAGGTTTCCTTCGGCATTCACAGCCTGGAAATTCAGATTTGTTCCCCGAAGAGAAGAAGGGAAATGTCTCCAGCTTAAATATATGGACATTGTGTAATGAAGACCATTACATATGGCTTGGATCCCACAAGAGAAGCAGCGATAACTTCTTCTTCGTAAGTAGGATATAAACTATATTTAATTATTATCCTTTATATGGATTCTATCAATTTCCTGCATATTTAAAGAAAGTGGATCTAGGAAAACTTTTAGTTAAGCTATAAAATATAATTTTCATTTCATGGCTCTTGTGTCTACATGAAAGGAATAAAAATTGAATTAAAAAGGAGTCTTAAATTTACTTACTCTCTTGAAAGACAAATGGATTCAAATAATGGGCTACTACACTATGACAGCCCAACTTTAGAGACCCATATTTAACCTGCTGTTTTGGCTAATTATCATCTCCCCCTGTTTCTAACTGTTTTCACTCACCTTCACACTTTGGGAACCATATTCAGAGGCAGTCATATTAAGTAAGGCTGCTTTTTCCCAGTTTCTCGAATTTGCAAACAAGTTCAGGAATCCAACCTGGAATTTTTATAGGACCTGAACTCCATCCAGCCTCCAAGTCCTCATAAAATTCAAGAGCTTGTTTTTGCACATCTCTAAGTATAACACTTAATGCGTTATTGTAACATCCCAGAGCTCACTTGTCTAATAGGCACCAAATCTAACAGTTTTACAGTTGGAGAAGACTCGTTACCCGAAAAATGTCAGGCAAGTCTAATGAGGCTTCAGATCCTCTGGTTTACACTGGAGTTTAATTTAAAGTTACAATGATGTTTTAACATGTTTGCTTATACTTGAGTAAAGAGGATTCATTATTTCAATGACATAACCTCCAGACAACATTCTGTGAATTGATTTAAGATGTGGTGGTAATTCTAACTGCCTTAATGCAGAACTGAACATCTGTAACAACATTTTGCTTGACTTTTCATCAGCATTCTCCTTTCAAGCAAGAGAAAGGCAATGTCTTCCAGAAACATTGGCCAGAAATCTTGGCTTATTTCAAAAAGATTTTTTATTATTATTTTTTAAAGCTAAATTTTTGTGGAACTCTGTTTCATTTTCTGTCCTTAGCCAGGCTAACAAATACTTGCTCTTGTCACAGCTTACCAAGCCCTCTTTATAGGCCCTTGGAAGCTGCTAGGGCATCTGTCAAAACTTTCAGAGTTTCAGCAAAACCCAAATGTCAGTGTGTTGTGTACCCTAAATTGAGCTCCAGCCTGGGAGACACTCCCCACTCCTACTCCCCTTTTGTTCCTGAGAAGAGTGAGGAAAATGGTGGCCTGGTGACCAAAGGGGCAGGCTATGTCCTGCTGGCTGGAAATAGAAAGGATTCAAAGGAAATAAAACCCAGAAGATGATAAAACACAAACCACCCATAAACATTAGTTGACTAGCTATCTCCATTACATTATTAATCACCACATCTGGAGCAACCCACATCTGCAAGCACTTAACAGGTCATTAGTAATGTCATTTTCACACTGAAAACACTCAGAGTAAAAGTCATGCAAAGTGCTTTGATTGTCTAGGCATCTAGCAAGAAGGAGCAGCTATGGTGACCTTGGGCCAGCCCCAGTACTGGGGGATGGTATCAGTATTTTATAGGCAAGCTGAATGCATGCTACAGTGGATAGGAGGTAGGTTTCCCTTGCTCAACTGCACTCAGAAGATAAAAGGACAATTGCGAAAGGTGCTGGATGGAATAGACTCCCTTTACTGTTAATTAACATTGGGGACAGGTTCTGGTACTCTTTCACCTGGCTTGGCCACAAGATGTGATTTTGATGTTGCGTTCTGGAGCTCAAATGCGCGTTTGGGGCAACGTGATTTGGCTTGATCCTTAACTGCCAAACAAACAATAAGGAAAAAAAGGAAATTAATGCTTAGCATTTGTTGTTCTATTGTTTAAAATGTTTCAAAGCAACTTTAACATGAAGTAGAATCAGAACTTTGAATCAAAACTGGAGATTGCAGATTTTTTTCTTCTAACACCTTCCTGAAAAGTCTTTTGTTGTTTTGTTACCGATGATTATTCACCAAGATGGTCATCTTCAAGAAAGAGTTGTTCCCAAAATACACATATCTACCCCCACCATCAGTGTACACATGAATGCATGTGTGTGTGCGCACACACACACACACACACACACACACACACACTACCACAGAAGATTCTCTATCATTTGAAAACTATTAAAAATTATAGTCCCAGGAAATTATCATATTCTAGGTCATCAGTCTATATGAAGCTTTTATTTCTTGAGAAGGTCTGACAAAGGAGCCTTTGTCTTGATATAGTTGCCTAACCTGCAAAAGATGGCTAGTATCTAGTGTTCTTGAGGTTGAGGCTTTCAATAGAGTGATGTGGTGAAACAAATATCAACAGAATGTGGGTGCATTTTAAGATCTTAAGAATATGTTTTAATGAGATAACAGGTGAGCAAAGAATTGGTCCTTAAACTCTAACCATCTAATCTCAGAATCTTAGGAGGATCTGGGTAAAGAAAAATGGGTAACTCTTCTATTAAAGAACCAAAACAGAACTCAAAACACTGGTCCAATGCATCTGAGTAGGAGTAGATCGATGGTGTCATCTTTGCCTAGGGGTACATTATTAACTATTCAAGATAAATTCTCTTATAGAAATTAACACATGCCTGTCAGTGAAGTCAATGAATCCATGACATGTACAGTAAGGGGACTGCGGTCCACTGGGACCAGAATTTCTAACAAGGTAAATATCTCTCTTTGTTGACCAGTTTGTTGATTCTTCTCTAACACAGAGAGTACCAAGAGGTTTCAAGAGGAAGTCAAGTTTGTTAACATCCCAGAAAATGCCCTCAACTGAATGGCTCTAAACTCTTTTTCAAATATCATAATGGATCCCAAGAAGGGAGGCAACATGTAGTCTGAGAGAGAAAGGAGCAACAGTGTGGCAAATCTAGGTGATATTGGAAAGAATCCTACCAATAAAATGAGAAATGTAAAGGGAAGTACTGTTGACAAAGGTAAATCTTTGGGATTTCAGGAACATGCCAGACTAGAATCACAGAACCACATATTGGGAGCCAGAAGAGAATTCAGGGACCATTTAGTCTAATGCCCTCAATTCACAGAGGAGGAAACTGAGGTTGAGATAAGTAAAGTAACTTATTCCAACCCAGGTTTTCTGATTCTAAATCTAGCACTCTTCCCCTCATACCATGGTACCTCTCCAATACACAAGGTGTATTATCCAGTGTCTACTGTGGACATGGAGAGAATGGAAAGAATAGGATTTTCCATTTCTGGATTTTATGAAATTGATGTGATAGTAGAGAAAAGAACTATAAGGGTCAATAGGTTATAAAGGACTGGGTGAGTAGATGCAAGAATTGTAAGGTAATTTTTAAAAATAGATTCACTATAATTTCTCATATCCATATAAATGTACATTAAATACAAAAAAGGTGGGTAGTATACTTTTAATTTGAAAATAAAAAATGCTCATCCTACTATCTCTAGTTTATGCAATGCACCACATCAGTTAATACAGCTTGGTTCTTCAAGGTATTCTTAAATTCTGGTCCTTTTAATAGATTATATCAGTGACTGTTTTTCCTTGGCTAGGTGACTGTTTTTTTTTTTTTTTTTGCTTTTTGGAAGGGGGAAGGTAGGGCAGTTGGGGTTAAGTGACTTGCCCAAGGTCACACAGCTAGTTTTGTGTTAAGTGTCTGAGGCCGGATTTGAACTCAGGTCCTCTTGACTCCAGGGATGGTACTCTATTCACTGCACCACCTAGACACCTCCTGAAATTTTTTAAGTTCAATTTGAACAACACAAAATAATGTAAGAATCCAGTTCCTATGTAGGAGGAAGAAAAAAATCATAAATATAAGCTCAGAAGTCCATTAAGCCTAGAATACAATGTGGGAAGACTATTTGGACTATAGAATATGGGCTGATTTGTTATTGTTGTGCTTGTTGAAGTTCCTCACTATAACCCTCTCATTCTGCATCCTGGTAAGAAAATAAGTGACTGATATCTAACTAGAGTTTCATATCTGTAGTTTAAAGATTGATACAAATTGGCATTACCTTTGATCCAATCAAATTAACCTAGATGACAGTCACACCAACCTAGAGAATAGGCCATTTGAAGAATATGTTGCCTGGTCTTTCTTTGTAGGGCCAGTCTACCATTGGAATGTTAGTGGTTTTTCTTCCTTATCTGGAAATTTGCTTCCAATCAATCAATTAAAAATGTTGGTTCAGTATATATTAATGTACAAGATACTGTGTTTTCAAAAGAGCTGCTTCAAGCAAGTATTATTCTGCCTTGCATTCTTGGGCCAAGGATTGAGAGAATTTAATCCAATTCAAAGAATAGATACAAAGGGGAAAGGAGTACCTTTCTAATGTTTAGAACTCCACCAATCCCAGAGGAGTAAGAAGAAAAAAGGGAATTGGAAAGAGCCTTTAAAATATATATGTTCAAAGAATATCAAGATGGAACCTTTGTGATCACATAGGTTCAACTTCTCTCTACTCCCTCTCTGCCTCCAACCAGTCTTCTGTCTTCTCCATGTACATATCTCCTTCTAACTCTGGAGAGACTGATGGTCTCTAGGAAGCTCTTCAAAGATTTAGTATTCAAGTAGTGAGATGAAATATTTTTTGCCCCATTTCCAACAGCCATCTCTTTTACTCTTTACCTCATCTGTGCCAGTCTCCCATAACTCCCTAAGCTATTTCCCACTTATCCTCAAGGAGAATGTTCTCTTGTCTCTGGTGGAGAAACATTTGAAGTCAGAGAATAAAAGTTAAGGAGGCCAGATGGCTGGGTAGAGTCTTTCCTGACCTGGCGTTATTACCCAATGCTAACAATCCCTCTGCTACTGGTGCTGATAGATCCTTTGGGTCCTAGAGTCCAAGCAAAGATGGATTTTTTTATTTTGCCACCTAAGCTGGTTGTTTGACTACCCAACACTCCAAGACTCAGGTAAACGATATCTACCAGAAGCAATTCCTCGGAACTGTCAGCATTTGGTACATGTCCACCCAGCACCCTGTACAAGACAACAGATTAGCCATTAGACTCGATATGTTGAAAATATACAGCTTCAACCTTTCCCCAGCTTGCTCAGAGCGATACATAGATGATTATTTCAACCGTCAGCTGCCGCATAGATTTAAGCCCCTGCACAATAACTCCTGGATTCATCTGCCCCTTGTCAGACGTACACAGCTTTAGTTGGAGGATACATGGTGTGGCAGTTTCACTGCGGATCCAGAATGATCCAGACGGCTGCTGTCTCTTTGTTAACAGGAAACCAAACTGATGAGTTTGTAATGTATTTCTTATCAAAGGTGGTTTCAGAAAAGAAAATGTACCTCATCAGTTTGGCTGGAATTTAACATATGCCAAGATATGGGCTTAATCAGAACATCTCTGTTATTTTCTCTGAGAAACATACAATTCTATATTCATCGTTTTAAAATCATTTTGCTTATGAATTATGTATTTATGAATTTATAATTATCACTCAATTCCCCCACCCCTACAATACATGTAATGAAATCATTGACTGCGTACTACAAGGCAATGATGCCTGATAGATAAAAGCTTATTATTATTTTTTTAAACTGAAGGGTATATCAGAAATGGTCATTATGAATGGAAAGATTATAATTCTCTACATAGGCATGTAATACAAAATGACCTCTATCTGTTGAAAAATATTTTCAAGTAATTATACATAAGGAACTCTTACTATATGCCTGATTGTCAAATGAGTTCAAACATACCATGAGAGAAGTAAAATTTACCTAAAACATAAAGAGCTTCATAAAGGGGGAAAATCAGATAATGTAATTGATTTACATAAGGTGAATTTTAGCCTGTCCTCCATCCCACTCTTATCAAGAACTTAGATTAGATGTTTATGCCTTATACATTTCTGTGTGTAAGTGTATATATAATTGCCCCAGGCAATTCTCCAAGGTTATAAATTACAAATAACTTGCCAATCTGTGACAGCAGAGGAAGTTTCCACACTGGGAGATCTCTAAATCAATAAAATCATGGGTTTACTTCTATATACAAACACACAAACACACACATGTGTGTATACTCTATATAAATACACATATACAACTATATGCATGTATATAAACACACAGATATATGCCTCTATGTACATATACCATGTGCAAGTTCCCCAATTGACTGATTGGTGTAATTAAAAAATAAAACAAGAGGCATCTATCAGTCACTGCATGGGGGAGTGCATATGAAGCCTTCCACTTGCCCCAGCCCCTCTATCCCAAGCTGAGAGGGATCATTTCTTTCTCCATTTTTCCAAGAATAATTTTCCCACATCCTTTTTTTGTCCCTAGCAAGTAACCAGGTGGCACAGTTGATAAGAGTGCTGAACCTAGAGTGAGAAAACCTGAGTTTCAATCCAGTCTCATAGGCTTCTTTGCAGTAGGACCCTGAGAAAGTCAGCCTCTGTCTGCCTCAGGTACCTGAACTATAAAATGGGAATCGTTTACCTACCTCCTGGGGTTGTTCTGAGGATCAATGAGATAATTTGGTTAAAGTGCTTAGAATAATTCCCAGTACATTCAATAAATTCTTCCCTCCCTACCTGCTTTCTATTCTTCCTTCCTTCCTTTTTCTTTCTTTCCTTCCTTCCTCCCTACCTCCCTTCCATCTTCCTTCCTTTCCTTCTTTCCTTCTTTCCTTCTTTCCTTCTTTCCTTCTTTCTTTCTTTCTTTCTTTCTTTCTTTCTTTCTTTCTTTCTTCCTTCCTTCCTTCCTTCCTTCCTTCCTTTCTTTCTTCTTTCCTTCTTTTCTTCTTTCCTTCTCTCCTTCCTTCTTTCCTTCCTTCCTTTCTTCCCATCAGATTCTTCCCAGTATCACATTATATCTCCTCCTCATTAGATTGCAAACATCTTAAAGTGAGGACTGTTGTTTTTTTTTTTTAATCTTTGTATGACCAAAGCCTTGAACATAGCAGGCATACGCTAAAATCAATCAACCAGACAATATTTATTAAGTGCTTATTATGTTTCAGGCACTGTGTTAAGTGCTGGGGATTAAAAAACCCAGTCCCTATTCTCAAGATACTGACAACCTAATGGGGAAGACAACAAATAAAAATGCAAACAAAATGTTTACAGGATAAATAAATATAATTAACAGAAGGAAGGCAATGGGATTAAGAGAGGTTGGGAAAGGCTTTCTATAGAAGATGTTCAGGGAAGCCTATAGGCAGAGACGAGGAGAGATCATTCCAGACATGGGAATAGCCAAAGAAAATGCCTTGAGATGAGACGTAGAGTGTCTTTTTCCTAGAACAGCCAGGAGGCCAATGTCACTGGATTAAAGAATACTTGGTGGGGAATAGAATGTAAGAAGGATGAAGAAGTAGCTAAATGGGGTTTTGAGTGGCAAAAAGAGCATTTTGCATTTGATCCTGGAGTCAATAGGGAGGCCCTGGAGTTTATTGAGTAGGAAGCTGATATGGTTGAACCTGTACTTTAGGAAAATCACATTAGTGGCTGAATGGATTGTGGAAAAACTTCAGGCAGGCAGGACCCTTCCACCCCCCCAATAGGCCATTGTGCTAGGCCAGGCATACAGTGATGAAGACCTGTACTGGAATGATAGCAGTGTCAGAGGAGAGAAGGGTTGGAAAGTGTTTTTTAAGGGGTGAAGAAGAGAGTGAGAAGAAAGAAAATAGAGGTGCCTACCATGGAACTGAATCATTAAAGGACACTTTGATGAGAAAAGGTCTTCGTGTGCATATATGAATGGTCAGAAACCCTAGGTAGGGTCTGGGGAAAAAGTGGGAGTGACAGAGCAGGGTAATTTCAGGGAGAACATACTGGGCATTTGTAAGGTTGATATATCAGCCTTGGAGATTTGAGCATAGATATCCTCTGTGTGAGTGAATTGGCATAGAAGACCTCAAGACCTTACTCTATGCCATGGCCTGCACCAAATCTTCAAGGTCAATGGAAACTTGAATGGGATTTTTGTCCAAATTTGCTCACTTTTTAAAAATAAGAATTGTCTTTTCCTTTTGACTATCCCCTATGTGGGAGCCCCAGAAACCCAACTAAGAATCCACTAAGTAATTTGCCAAAAATTGTCAATCCTATTTTCCTTCTTCATAGGCCATCATTTCTGGCCTATG
This sequence comes from Gymnobelideus leadbeateri, assembly GCA_011680675.1. Classification (NCBI taxonomy): domain Eukaryota; kingdom Metazoa; phylum Chordata; class Mammalia; order Diprotodontia; family Petauridae; genus Gymnobelideus; species Gymnobelideus leadbeateri. The sequence continues at coordinate 34,254 of WOXC01010562.1, forward strand.
AAGTGCTTATTATTATAATTACTGTATTTTTAAAATGTACTCATTTAATTACTATATTTACTATATTTTAATTATTATATTTTTTAAAAAGTAATTGCTGTTTCCTATCCTGAATCTCATTGCTACAGTCTCAGCCACAGACTCTATGCTCCCTTGAACATTTTCTATATTTATTTTGCTTTTTTTGGAGGGCGGAAGGCAGGGCAATTGGAGTTAAGTGACTTGCCCAAGGTCACATGGCTAGTAATTGTTAAGTGTCTCAGGCTGGATTTGTACTCGGGTCCTCCTGACGCCAAGACCAGTGCTCTGCTCACTGTGCCACCTAGCTGTCCCTCTTTTGAACCTTTGAAATTGCCACCAAGCCCCATGTGAATGGGAAAAAGAGTAGGCAGGTAGTATAGCAGATAGACCTCTGGACCTGGAGTCAGGAAGACCTGAGTTCCAAACTGGCTGCAGATACCTACTAGCTGTGTGACCCTGGACAAGTTACTTAACCTCTGTCTGCCTCATTTCCCTCAACTATATAATAATAGCCCTTACCTCCCAGGGTTGTTGTGAGGATCAAATGGGGGTAATATTGGTGAGGCGCTTTGTAAACCTTAAAGTGTTATATAAATGTTAGCTATTCTTCTTATTATTATTATCCCAGATACTTGGTTGGATACTTTCTTCAAAACCAAGATAAAGTTAAAATGTGTGGACTTTTGGAAAATACTAGACATATACCACATGACTAATTAAGGAGTAGATTGCTGGGGAACCCAAAAATATTGAAGCCCCCTCACCTGAGGTTATGGGAACTAGTCCAGACAGCAACATCACATTAGCCATAACATTTAGCCCATTTCTTAAGAGCAAATTACCTAAAGATGTCCTTGAATTTGGGGATTCTTGTGTGTATTCTCTAACAGCCTATACTCAGATGCAAACTTCTTTAAAAAGCTGAATTCAATATATTATTGCTCACTGCTGGGCTCTGTACTTCACTACAAAAGAGAGAGAGAGAGAGAGAGAGAGAGAGAGAGAGAGAGAGAGAGAGAGAGAATCCCAAACTAAAGAATCTAATTCTAGATTTTTCTAAGCCAATGGCACAGTTTAGTCGCCCTTAGTCCTTCATAATATCAATCCCATTTCCTTCTTTCTCTGCTGCTACCCTCCAATTTACAACACTCCTTGGTTTTTTATCCAGCCATTAGAGGCTCTTTTAAAGCAGATTGTTGGAGGAAATGTTTAACAAATATACGCTCATTTGGGCTAATCTGACCATCACCTCCTTTCCTATATACCATATGGCCCCAATGTATCACTCAGGTCAAAAAAAATTAGGTTTTGCCAAGTGTGATAAAAAGGAAAAAAAGATGAGGAGAGTTTAAGCTGGGCCCCACTGGCAAGCGCTGGGACCATTTAGAGCAAAACCAAATGAAAATCAGATGGAAAACTGGTAAAACACCAGTGTCCCCTCTAAATAACAGGAAATTGGTCTTCCTAAATAGAGATGAGAATTTCTTTTTTCCTTTCTATCATTTTTTTCAGGATAGGGGTAGGGTATGGTATATGGCATGAGCATGTGGGAATTGAGAGACAGCAGGACAAACAAGAGGCCCATAGCAGAGCCCAGAGCTGTACTGAGATGGTATTATTAACCACAGTCCTCTCTGTCTATCCAAACAATAGCCATTCTCCCACCATTGCTCAACTTCTGCTTCTTTTTGGAAACATTCCTTGGCTACCCCAGTCCAGAGGATTCTCTCTCCTTTAAGAATAATAATAGTTGATATTTATATGTTATCGCATTTGATCCTCGACCACAACTCAGTGAGGTAAACATTATTATTCCCATGGGAAAAACGAGGGTGAAAAAGCAGTTAAGTGCCTCACCCAGAGTCACCAAACCAGCAGACCCCATTCTTCCTAAGTACAGGTCCAGACCTCTATCCACAGCATTCACCCAACAGCCTTTGCCATTCACTGAATGAATGACTCAGTTATTACTTAGGAATCCTAAGTATTCTTTGTTACTTTCTTTGGTGTTTAAAAGCTCTAGGGCTGCTTCTTTGGTTTCCTTGTATACTTCCTGGCGAAGACTGGGCACAGTGCTGTGCATAGAGTAGGTACTCAATAAATATTTGCTGAATGACTGTGGTACTTTCCTGTTACTTCAGAAAAATGATGATTATCAGAAGGGGACCTAAGAATCCATCCTAGAAGTTGGTGGCTTTCACATTACTACCCAATTAGCCCTCTGATTTTAGGTTAGTCTAATGATAATGATGGTGATGATGATACCCAACATTTTTACGTAGTGCTTTCCATGTGCCTGGCACTGGGCTAAGTGCCTTACAAATATCATCTCATTTGATCATCACAACAACCCTAGGACATGGGGTGCTATTACTATTTTATGATTTTTTATTTATATATTTAATTGAATTATTTTGCAGATAAAGAAGCTGAGGTTGAAAGTGATTATGTGACTTGCCCAGGGTCACACAGCTTGTGAGCATTGAAGGCCAAATTTGAATTCAGGTTTTCCATTGCATCACCTAACTGTTTCCCTTAAGCAGTACCTACCTACATGATGAACATATAATAAATGCAAGATATTGTACGGGACTCTGACCAGAATACAGAGATCTGTAGGTCCTGCCTACTAAGAGCTTATAAATTAGGTAAGTGAGATCAAACATAAAATTATAAAAAGTTAAATAGTTGTACAAGAATAAAAAAAAGTGAGATAACAATTGTCTCCAAGGCAGGATATGATTAGTTACAAAGGATATATTGGCAATCCTTAGTATTAAAAGTTAAGAAGGAGAGGATGCTAGGAATTGAGGACTGAGAAAGTTCCACAGAACAGGTGAGACTCCAGCTGGGTCATTTTTTTCTGTAATTATCCTATTCCTTTGGACATCTCCTTTTTATTCAAGGGAGTATGTTTGACAGGAAAATCAAGTTAGACAGGGGTCCTATGAAGCCTGCATGGCAGACTCCTCACAGTTGTGCTCTATAAAGTCTATCTTGACTCTAGAAGCAATTATATTCTTCCTTCCCCTACTGGACCTGATTCCACCCTCCATGAGAGTCAGAAACTCAAGGAAAGCCAACCACAATTTGATTTTCCAATGCAAACTGATTCCATTCAATGGAAATGTTTTTTTATAAAATATAATTTTCAACACAAGACACTTCCAAATGGATTAATAGAGAAGGAAACATTTTCTCCAATTCTCTAGTCCTTCATTTTCAAGAATTACTAACATTTTAGGCTTCTGTTCAAACCCACATAAGTGGGGAGAATTTTTTTTTATATAAGAAAGGTAAAGTGTGTCTTCCTAATTCTTAATCCCACATGTTATAAGTATCCCTTCAAAGACATAAAAGATGAAATAACCATTTACTTGATCAGTTTTTTAGTTAATGATTTTAAACTGAAATAATTTCATTTAAAAGTTTTTATCTTAATTTAAAAAGATCCTTTGGAAGGATAAAACAACAACTTGTATTGGTAATACCCTTGCTGACCTGCTAGATGTTACATGACCTTCTTTCTTCCCTATCTGTTTTTGTGCACAAGTGTTTCCTCTTTCCTGGAATGGTGTCCCCTTTCTCATGTCCACCTGTCAGCATTCCTAGCTACCTCCAATAAGAAGCCTTTTCAGAGTTCCCTCCACCACCATCCCCCTCCCTTCACCTCCCCCCAGTTATTAGTACTCCATCCTTCTTGAAAATGATTTGTTTTACTCGGTACTACTTTTATACTTAATGGGCCACTAGGTGCTGCAATGTATAAAGTGTAGGTGTTGGAGTTAGGAAGACCTGAGTTCAAATCCTGCCTCAGAAACACATTCACTAGTTGTGTGACCTGGTTGCCTCAAAGAAGAAAAAAAGAAAACCTCGAACTACTATGTGGATACAAGTTAAGACAATGATAAAGATCACGTTGTTATAATTGTATTACTGTCCCTCTCCCATAATCCCTGGTGGGCAGGAAACTTTGTCTTTAGATGTTTAATACCTAGCCTAGTGTCTTGAAGATAGCAGATATATAATAAATATTTCTTAAATTGAATCCTTTTGACATGGAAAAAATCTTTGAAAAAGGTCCTAATTTTCTCCCCTACTACAACTTTTAAGTCTTCCTTTAGTCTATTCTCCCACCTCCCTACACACAGAACTCTACCTTCAGTGTCAAAAATGTGCTAGAAGTAGTTTGGGGTGGGGGCTTTTCTTATCTGTGTGCATCTTCTGGAAAAGGAAGAATCAAAAATTAAAACCTCTGATGGCTTTCCATAACTTCACAATATTAGGAAAACATGGTTGGAAAGAGAAAACAAACAAACAAAATGTAACCTGTCAATTGCTTGCTTTCCCTACTTGATATTAAAAAGCAGAGTAACTGGTGACTGTGTATCTTAGATTGTGCTAACGCAGATTCTCAAAATACATGTAAGACCTTGCAGTCAGTCAAACACCTCGAGCTCTCACCCAGCAGAATCTACTCCCTATTTAGGGAAGTCAATCCCAGAAGATTTCTAAAAGAGGGGTCTTTTATTGAAGATATATTCATAATATACATTAAGCCAACATGCAGAATCACTTTGTTTAAAAAAAAAAATTAAAAGTGCCCCTATTTTTTTGTCCATTATCCTAGTATGATATAAGGTACAGGGAATGTATTTGATAGATTCTAGATTTTTCCACATAACCCACTGTCAGGCAAAGGAGCTAGCCCAATTGTCCACCATGGTGGACATCCTTTCTAAAAATCTACTTTCTGTGTGATCTTTTGTGTTGAATCTTTTATTCCTTTCAAGTACCAAAAAATAAAAAAAATCCAGTACATTCATTTAGAGGGAAATGGTTGTGTTGTTTCATCATTTTTAAGTTGCTTCTTTTCAAACTGAAATAAATGTCTCAAAGCAAAGAAATCAACAACAAAAACCCTAGAAAAGAAATAAAGAGAAAGTGGTGGGCCAGGGGAAGACCCCAGATCCATTGCATGAGGATGATTTCATTTCTAGAAAAGCAGCACCACCTGCTGGTCTCACACTGCATTTCAAGACCTTCTTTGTGGTTTGGGCCCATCTATCTTGCTATCTATGCATAAATACACAGCAGTATTTCTCAGCTGCTGTTATACATAGGAATTTTATTACCAGTAGGCAGATTTCTAACACACTGGTTGCAGTTTAATAATCTGCTATTACCTGAAGTATGGGTTATATAAAAGCCGAGATTGTTAATTGTTGACAAACCAATTCTAATATGTAAAGCACCATAAGTCACCAGGTAAATATCCAGATAAATAACCAAGCAAAGCTCATTTATACTAACAACACATTATTAAATACCTCAGCTTGATTGCTTACAAAAATGATGCAAATAGAAGTCCCAAACACTAAGAAATCAGAAAAATGAATTACTAAACTCTTTGAGTGTTTCCTTCATCTTAAGAAGATATTTATAAAGTACCCAATGGGGAGTAGAAATGGGACTTTTTTTATCCCCCTTTAAAAATGTCCCTGAAACCAAAGTGTCATTTAGTAAATTCACCAATATAACAAACACCCCAGTTATAAATAACTAAGATTACATCTCTAAAATAATATCTCACTAAAAAATGGCAATGGAGAAAGTCAAGGTAGACTATAAGTCACAGATACAGAATGCAAGGAAGCTCCACCTGTCATTCTTAGGTAAATGATGGCGGAAAAGTAGAGGCAAAGGAATATAATAAAAAGAAGAAATGGATATGTTATAGGAGACTCTGATTACATCTGCAAAGGAAACTGTGAAATAAATTAATACCCAAGCATATAGCAGTTTCAATGCAATTGATCGTTATGTGAGCTCAAAGAATGGCAATTTTCTAAGAGCGGAAATAAAGTGTAGGCCTCAGAATCTAGTAGTGATAACTAATGACTGCGCTCCTTACAACTGTGATTTGATCTCAAACAGAAAAAGTACTTGAAAGGATAGATGTATGCAATAGAAATCATATTTTTTACTTGAAACAAATAAACAGAGAATGGGATCAAAGGTGCCCCTAACAAATGAAAAATGGCAGTTTCTATGTTGCCCTGATTAGATCAGGAACAAAAATACCAGACTGATAACATTCCAGTACTTAAGGGGAACCTCGAGCCAGCCAGTCTTTGGATTGTTATATGAAGGAGGACGGTGCCATTTCCCATACAGCCGACGGGAAACCCACTATAATTTCAAAAAGTTATTGAGATTTTATCGCTAATGAAAAAGAGATCATGCTACCACCAAAGGGCATCCCTTACACAATTGTTTCCACTATTATGAAGAGAGGCTGAAGATTTCCTTTACCCAGAGATTGTCTATCTGTCTTGAGTGGGGAAAAAACCGTATGGGGGCAGGGAGACCATAGGATCGTAACTATAAAAACGGGAGTGAACTTGGAGGTCACCTAGTCCAATACCATTTTGCAGATGAGGATACTGAGGCTTGGAGATGAAATGCTTTGCCCGTGGGCGCACAGTGGATAATTGTCAGAGCTATGATTCTAATCTGACTTCTCTGGTTCTAGGTTCAAGGCCCAGGAAATGTGGTAGAAGCCTTACTGATTCACAACACATGTGCCATAAATTTGTAATAAAGGAGAAATGAACCCCTGTTGGAAAAAACATAATTGAAAAGCCTATTCTCAGGCCAGAGGTCAAAGTTAGTATCTAGGATGTCTCACATCCTTTCTACCATGTTATAGACTAGTCACATCTAGTTTCTGAAACCCAAGGCAGCATGGTGCTGTGGAAAGAACTATTATGGCATTAAAAGGTACAAATTCTACCTTGTCCTTATTAGTTGCATGAATTATATTCATAACCCTTTGAGCCTTGTTTCTTTATCTAGAAAATGGAGGGACTATGCCTTTCCCAGGTCTGAAATGTGAATCCTCAAGATTTGGGGGAATTCATTTATTGCAGGAAATGCAATATTAAATAGGGAATGCAAAATTCAAAATGTGGGGAATTCATTAGAATTCTCAAATTTATGACCCAGTTTGAAAGCCATGGAGATGACGGCAGATTGAAGGGAAAAATATCATTTTGGCAGAACAAAATTAAATGAGAGGTCCTGGGGTGTTGTACAAGGGGACCAGAGCCTAAGAAATGGACACCTGCTTTAGGTTTCAGGGAGAATGATAGAAGGAAGAGGGAGTTTGTAGTGGGTGAATACACGACAGAAATTGTCTTGTGATTTTGGAATGCTTAGGTGGGTATGGGGATCATAGGATCTTAGACCCAGAGGCAGAACATTTGAAACAATTAAGTCCAATTCCCCTCATTTTACAGATGTGGAACCCAAGGCTCAGAGAGTTTAGACTGCTTGCTCAGGGTTGCATAGCTAATAAAAGTTAGATGTAGTATACAAACACAGGTTTTTGTTTTTTACTGTAAGTTCTCTCTCAACTGTACCACACAGTCTCCAATGGATAAGGTGGATTAAATGACTTTTTGGGGGGCTTGGGGGGAGACAGAACCTGTGACTTCATGATATAGGGAATTCCACGCAAGGGTGGTCCTTCTACCAATGTGGGTCCCTAAGTATTCTGCAAGGGTAGTTAGATGGTTCAGTGGCTAGAGCACTGGTCTTGGAAGCCAGAAAAACTCATTTTCATGAATTAAAACCCAGTCTCAGAAAATGACTAGCTGTGTGAGCCAGGGCAAATGTCTTAGTGCCGTTTGCCTCAGTTTTCTCTTCTGTAAAGTGAGTTAGAGAAGGAAACATTAATTGGGGCTTGATTTATTGTTTTGTTGATTGTCTAGATTAAACCAAGTGATGGAGGAAAGAAGTCTTGCAGATCAAACTTAAATGTGTGCTGCATGGATTTTTTTGTTCTTTTTGGAGAGACAATTGTTAAACATTTACCAGCGCACCCCTGGCTGCAATCTGCAATAGTGGGGCAAGTACCCATATGGAACAAATTATAGATCCCTGAAGTAAGTGTATAGATGTCACCTATCTTTCTAGACTCCAAGGTCCATGAAGGGGACCAGCTCTTCATCTCTGTGGTTCCCATAGGAACCCTGGCAATGCAAGTGCTTTATAAATCCTTACTGAATGAATAGACAAATGAATCAGCTGTGCTGGGTGAGACCCATCTTGCTGTCTCCCTGCAAATTGGCTGGTTCACATTAACCAGACCTTTGGTTAACCAACACTCCTTTTTCTACAGCCTCACAGAGAGATGTGTTGGCTGGGTTTGAGTGGATTTTGACTTGGGAGTACATTCCCACTCTCTCATAGTCTGCAATCCAGTAAAGTGGGCTGGAAGGAAGGAAGCTTTTATTTAGTGCCTACTGTGTTCCAGGTACTGGGTTACAGTTTTTTAAAAAATATGATCTCATTGGATGCTCATAGCACCCCTGGGAGGTAGATGCTGGCATTACCCCCATATTACAGCTGAGGAAACTGAGGGAGATGGAGGTTCAGTGACTTGTTCAGGCTCAAACAGCTACTACATGAGGTTGTGCTGAGCCCAGTGCTCTAAGCACTGTGTCCCACCCCCCCCCCCCCACCTTCTGTTTCCAGTCACCAATGGCCTCCTTACCACTCTTTACAAAGGCTCTCTATTTCTCAATTCTACATTTTCACTGGCTGCTCCCATGCCTGGAATTCAGCCTCTCTTCATCTCTTACCTCCTGGCCCCTCTGGCTTCCCTTAAGTCCCAGCTAAAATCTCACCTTCTGCAAGATATCCTTTGTTAATCCTCCCTCCCCAGCCCAATTCTATTGCCTTCTCTCTATGAGTATCTCCAATGTCTCTGGTCATACAGACCTTTATTGTATATAGCTGTTTGTATGTTGTCTCTCCCACTAGACTATGAGCTCCTTGAAAACAGAGACTGGGGTTTTCTTTTCCCCAGCACTTTTTTTTTTGTATCCCAGCACTTAGCATGGTGCTTGGAACACAGCAAGTACCTAATTAACAAGCTTGTTAACTTGTGGACTAGACTTGATTAACTTCCTTCTTAGGGAGAAATAGCTAGTCTGGTAAATACAAAGCAATTCCTTAGACTGACTGAAGCCTTATGATACCCATACATTTGGAGTATATGTCACAAAATATACATTGCACATTCTGAAGAAGCAAAGGGAGAAAAAGCTTAATGAAAAAAAAAGAAGAAAGAAATTTGGATTCCACAAATGGAACATTTCTATTCCTTATTCCTTTGAGTATCCGGGTCTCTGCCAGCATCTAGAGAATTCAGCAGGCTAAATAAAAAAGGTACTGCTTTGTACCCCGTATCCTGATTTTGGTCCCAATTATCTACTCCAATTCTCACAGACCAGCCCAAATTCCTCAGTGGTAACCAGAGACCCGTTTGGCCAGAAGTTTCAATAAACTGGATCTTTTTATCCTCTTTCTGACCACCGTCTCCAAAGAGAAAGAGGCAAATGACCAAAAGATAAGTTAATATTAGGAATTTCATTTAACAGTTAACAACAAGACAACTTTGAGGAAAACTCTCCAGGCTGAGTGAACATTTTCTCTATCACTACCTGTGTGACCTAGGGCTAAGTCCCAAACTTCCTGGGGCTCAGAAGACTTATCTGTCAACTTCAGGCTGGGTCTAGATAGTCACTGAGGGCCCATTCAATTCTGGGTCTGTTACCCCATGATTCATCTCCATTTCTAGTCTAAGAAAGTGAGAACTGAGCTTTAGAAGGATGACAAGACTCTCCTAGATACTTTTTTTCACCTAAGGCTAGCCTGAACTAACTAAAGCTGCAAAGCTGATTCCCACTTTTATAAAACTTTACAACATGGGCAGAAAGAAGGACTTTCAAAATAACTCTTAGTTAAGCAGGAAAGTAAATGAATCATCATAGCTCAATCACAGCCCCTAGGCAGGGTACAACTCCAAGGCACTTTCACTTTCACTTTGTGGATGAAGATTCCAAAACAATCCCAATTAATTCAAGTTTAACTGTGTGTGTATATATGTATATATAGACATATATGTGCATGTATATATGTGCATGCACACATGTACATATGCACAAGCTCATGCAACACAGAGACACATATATGTACTGTACGTGTACATATATGTATACATATACATATATATACATACACACATCACAGTACTTGTGAAAAGCTACTTGGCATGCCCCTCTCAACACTGCCACCCCAGGAAAGCCAAGAAATGTCAATAGTTCTTTCTTAACTTATTTTATGATACACAGAAAGTAATTGTTTGGATGATAATGTCGTGAGTAGTGCTAAAAATATATATTTTTTTAAAATCCACAAAATTGCCATCCCCTTTCTCTGATCACTACCTCAAAGGGAATTTTATTAGATTCACAGGTCCCAACCAACAGTGTTATTAGCCATTGAATAAGGGAGGCAGTGTGGGGCAAAGGATAGGTGTTGGACTTAGAAAACTTGAATGTGAATCTCACCTCTGAAATTTACTGGTCTATCACCTTGAGCCATTCAGTTCCTAATCTCCAAATGGGATTAATAATACCCCCAGTAACATCTCAGAGGGTTGTTGTAAGGCTCCAGTAAAATAGAGGCCTTTGTGTACTTATGTGTGTATTATATATGTATGTAGTTCATGAGCGTGACAGAGAGAAAGAGATCCTTGAAAGACTTTTGCAACATGTTGTCTGGGCCATGGATGTATACATGCATATATGTAAGTACTTGTGCATGCAAATACACATCTATGAATATATTTACATATGCATATATACATATTTGTTATGTGTGTATTTATGTATATATTTAAATTAATAAATTTCAATGGAAATGGAAATGTTGGTTATTATTATTTATATTTGTTCTGGGAGATAGCAACAATAAAGCAAACATCTGGATCCTAATCCCAGATCTACAGCTAACTAGTTACATGATCTTGGACAACCCACTTAACTCCTTTGTGTCTTCATTTCCTTACATGTCAGATGGGAGTGATCAGACCTGGCCAGCTTACCTGCCCCATATTTTCACATTTGCTGTGAAGATCAAGCATGGTAAATATACGTGAAGGAAACCTGAGAAGTTTAAACTGTAGGTATCAAAGATTTGGACTACAACACTCCCCTTGTGACTGGCTCAGACCAGAATAAAATGGAATTGAAAAATATATAACAAAATAAATAAAATTATGATAAAATAGATAAATTTACATTTTAAAATTAAGCCAACAAGCAGTCCCTAAGGATCATTACCTATGGATCAATAAGGCCATTTATGTTTATTGACACTGTGGGTCTAAAGCCCTATTTACAGGTCAAGAATAACCATCAGAAATTGATCAGGCTTCCCCTTGGTGCATGTATGGAGAAAAAATGGTGGAATGAAAATTAGAGGTCATCCAGTCCAACCCCTTATTTTCTATATGAGGAAACTAAAGCAAAGAGAGGCTAAGTTATTTATCCAAGGTCACCCTGTAGTAATGGAAGAGCCAGGATTTGATTTAGATCATTCTACTGCCCTAGACTTACTACTCAACTGCATAAAAATAGTACAAATTTTGCCCTTGCCTGGCTTTCTCCTCAGTCTTTTTGGAATTGTAAGGGTTAAAAGGGAAAGCCAAATTGTTGGTGACTCATTGCTATTTCTCTGCATAGCATCCAATGACCACAGCCACTTCCAGAGAAGCCCATGCCCTAGCCTACAGAGAAGAAATCAGCAAGGGTCTTCTCAGGTGTCATAAGTATTGGAAATTTCCCTTTCCCCTGGTGGCCACCTTCATCCTTAACTCCCTCTGGCATTACACTTTTCCAGTTTTCTCTGGCTATTCTATGGAAGATTTCACAAAATGCTTTGCTCAAGAATGCTCTTAAATTTGGAGAATTTAACCTCAGTCAATTTTTTTTGCCCCTATTCTAATGTGTCTGGTCCTATCATTTTTCCGACTCCTTACTCCATTAGTTCCTACTTTTCCATTTATTAACCTCCTTTTAGAGCTTTGGTTCCGAAATACCCAGTAGGAATTATTCTCTCAGTGGTATATGTTGAGAGCAGTATGTCTCTTAACAGAGAAACTATATCACTCTTGACAAAAAGCAGGGAATTATTCAGAACTAACTTAGGTATTACCACCACCTGGAAAAAGTCTATGGGCAATCTTTTTTTTTTCTTTTTTGGAGGGCAATTGGGGTTAAGTAACTTGCCCAAGGTCACACTGCTAGGTTTTTGTTTGTGTGTGTTAAGTGTCTGAACGCTGGATCCGAACTCAGGTCCTTCTGACTCCAGGGTCAGCTCTCTACTCATTGTGCCTCCTAGCTGCCCCTCTATGGGCAATCTTACTGGCAAGTTATCTCATTCTGATATCAAGCAGAAAAAAATAAATAAATAAAAATGGGAGGTATTTAGAAGGGATTCCTGACCTGAATATTTTACTTGGAGGACTATGAAAAGCAGAGAAAGGTCAGAAGTTGATCCTATTTGGGTATGATTATTGGTCATTCTAAGAGTTTCCAAAAAGCCTTCATTAGTTTGGGGGCATGCTTCTTCTGGCCATATGAAGAAAGTAAACTAGCATTTATTAAACGCTTACTATGTTCCAGGCACTGGAAGTGCCCCTTTGAGAAAGAGCACATTTTCATGTATAGGGGGCAACCAACCGGATACTATGTGGCATCCTTATTCCCTGGGAAGTTCAAAAATTGACACAGGAGAATAATTAGGCTCAAACTACTCTGAAAAAGAAAATACAAATAAGAAAACTCCTTGATTTGGTATAACCAATACTTGATTATTATTCCTATGAATCCTAGATATATTCCTTGGTCCTATTCATTGGGTAAGTTGTCTTGCCTACTGTGATTTCCCTGCACAAAGTTTATTCCTAGCATTGCATTTCCAGATGTGCTTTCCTAATATTTACTCTATCACAAAGTATTTAGATCATACTTACTAACTGGTAATTTCCTAGATCAGTTATTCATTGTTTTTGTCAGCAGTATTTTCTTTCCCTAATCCTCTTGTCTCTGTCTCTTAGTTTTCCTTAATTTTTCAGAAATGACCATAAGCTGCTTAGCAAATGTAAAGGAAACTTCAACAATAATAATTTGTGATTCATTTCTTCTCTGGTTTAAAAGTGTGCCAACTTGCTTCCAAATACTAGCTATTCTCTTATCTACTGCCTGGGAGAGAATCCTTTTTCATACACTCCACCTCCTGCTCGAGAAACATTTTTATCCTCTGTTGTACATCTCCCCCCCCCCCCGCATTATGTACTTTTAAGGGGTAAAGCTTCCCATCTCTTTTTTCTAAGTGAGATCTAATAGTTTCAAGCCCTCAAAACTAGCAGACCGCTTGAATTGAGATCATTTTATCCCTATAAAGAACTCTGATCATAGGATATGGTTCCATGCTCTGGAGATTCCAAATGTTTTCCCACAGGTGACAATGTCCTGGTAATAGCTTTTCTTCACATTGAAAACAAAAACAAAAACAAAACCCTCACAGTGGGTGAGATGCATTAATACAGACTTGCGTCCAAGTCTCCAATTCTTAGATCAGGTTTTCTTGTATTATCATAAGCCTGTGATCATCCCTGAAGAAACAATTAAACTTTTCTTTTGCAGCTTCCTGGTAATGGCATAACATGAAGAATGGATGAAGAAAACTAACTCCACTTGAGGATGGTTGTTGGATTAGAATTTTGAACAAGAAAGGGCAGGGGTAGATTTTTTTTTCTAAGTGTCTCCCCACCCAGTCGGATCCAGACCTCCAGGGAAAGTCTTCTGGGATCTTGAAGGGATGGGGCTCTCCAGTATTTACATCAGGTGCATTGTTCTTCCTTTTGGCCCACCTCTCTATAGTGAGGGATATGAATGCCTCATTGTCTCAATACTTTTGTTTTGCTTCTAATCCATTAATGAATATGCTATGAATTTCCAGGTATCTTTAGTCTATCCAGCTTTCTTGATCTTGGGTAGGATTTTTTTTGTTTTAATCATAGGGGTAAGAAGCGTGATAATCTTGAGGACAAGGTTAATATGAGAAAGGTGAGGACAGAGGAATCAACCTGATGACTTATTGTATACTCAACATTCGAATTTCAGAGAAAGTTCCTAGAAAGGAAAGGTCAACAATCAGCCAGACCAGACCCTGTTTTCTTTGCCTTTCTCTTAATTTCAGTTAATGCTTTCCTATCCTTGTAAGAAAACTCAGAATATCAATTAATCAATAAATAAACACATATTAAATGCTTATGAGCTGGACACTTATGTAAATAATTCCACCTGCCCCAGTTTGGCCCTAGAAAGCCCACATGATGTCACAGACATGGACATTATGACAAGGACACACTGGACAAAGGAAAATCTTGTGCACATAAAGAAAAAAAAAGGAAAATAACATTTCAAGGGGATGCTCAAAAAAGGCCAAATGACTTCCTGGGATTTCATGTGGCTGAACTTCATAGCAAATGTGTTTTGTGTTTTCACTGGAATAGAAGTGGTTGAAAACTACAGCAGATTTAAACTGAATGGGATGTGAATGTTGTTTTTGTTTTGTTTTTCCTCTCCACAGATGTAAGGAGACACACTGTCTCCTTGAGATAGATAGAAGGGGACACGTCTTGTTTCCATAGACGAGGATTTAAACAAATCGTCCCTATTAGTTCTAACGAGAGAAGCCAGAGCCAAGGTCTGTTGGTAGACTGGGGTTCTAGGACAAAGACAAGTGTACAAACCTGCTCATTATAGCTTCTAGTCCTAGGCCTGCTGCCCCCTTTAGGACAGCAGATGGGAGAACCTAGTTTCCCTTTGCCCTCATCACAGCCAAAGCTGCTTATCTCAGTTTGAGATGGGAGTGCTAGAGGAAGTCAGAGAAGCTGGAGGGAGTATCCCAATACCCAGTGTAATGGCTCCCACATGGTTGGTTTGCATGCCTGGCGGCTATATATGTAAATTCTGCCACAATGAGATGAAAATACCACTGAGCAGTTAGTAAGCAAATATGAATCCCAATGGGCTGCTGGGTCAGTTAAGGAGAATAAAACCAATGACATTTAACTAATAGAATTCAACTGGTTTGAAGCAATTAATTAAATTTAAAAAGCAAACTAGGATTGCTTTTCCAGCTCTTCAATTAGTTTATTTTGTAACTATTAAGTATTGATTATCTGATCACTTGTCAAAAATTGAGAAGTCTTTAGCGTTTTTGAATGTTATGGTATCATCAGAATATGTAAGAAGAAATTGGCTGTGGATGGCAGACATCCAAGAAAAGGCAAGAGAGTCATATGAAAGAGGAAAAACTGGGAAGACAACTTTTCAGAGGATCCCAATGGACCAGGAAGTTCTTGACTTGGAATCTAGAGACCCCACCCATTCCCCAGAGGTCCATGAACACCAGAGGCTAAAAAACTATACCTCATGATTTTCACTAAACTTTGGTTTTCTTTTAATTCTACACATTTATAAAACAATATTCTAAATAGGGGTCCACAGGCTTCAACAGACTGCCAAAGGGGTCCATCACACACCCCCCCAAAAGGTTAAGAACTATATATAAGCAGATCTATCTATTCTTTTTGCCTATAAGGTGATCATGGCTAATGTGCTTTCTGACCATACATTCCACACCAAAAGGGCGTGATTTTAAACAGTATTGTGCTTGTTTTTTTACTCAAAAGGTAAAGGTTCTTGGTTGATGAAGCCAAATGATGAAGATCCTTCCTTAGATTAAGAAATGAACAAGCCCTAGGGATTAGGACCCAATGAAAAGAGAGAAGCACAGAGTGTGACTTGAAGCAGAGGCACCACCTAATGGCCGCTCATTTCCATAGTGATGCAGGGGGGAAGAAGAGGATGATGAATCTGGTGCCTCATGGCCTGGTTAGAGTCTCCCAACTAGCTTTGCACAAGTATCATCTGTGTGATATGGACTGGAGACATTGGCCAATCATGTCAGAGCCAATTAGCTGTAGATGGGCTGCAGTCATCAGCTGGGGAGACTATCCTAAAAGCAGCATGGAGGATTTCCAGGCCTCAATGTGCTATTTGCTCCCACAGCTGTTTCTAAAAGCCTCTTCCCAGAGGCCCATTTAGAGTGAAATTAAATGCAACTTTGACTTAATTAACGTTTTAAATGATAATGAATACAATGTAGATTCATAGGAGGCATTTACATTGTGTTGTAAAATTGATAAAAATTTAATAACTCTTTGTTAATAAGTTATGTCTCTCCAGACCCATAAAGCCT
This sequence comes from Gymnobelideus leadbeateri, assembly GCA_011680675.1. Lineage (NCBI taxonomy): Eukaryota > Metazoa > Chordata > Mammalia > Diprotodontia > Petauridae > Gymnobelideus > Gymnobelideus leadbeateri. The sequence continues at coordinate 50,463 of WOXC01010562.1, forward strand.
AAGGCGCTGTAAACTCTAGACTGGGGTCTAATCTAGTTTCCCTGTGCAGGTGGAAGAGGGAGGCAGGAGACTGACTTGACATTTGCTCTAAGCTTGCTCTGATTCAAACCTCTGCTTGTTCATCAGGACTTTATTTCATATAGTAAAGGTCAAGAATTGGGCTCAAGGCAGAGCTATGACAGAAATGCTCAAGTGGAAACCAAGCCAGTCCTGGCATCTGTCACTTGAGATAGTGGAGGAGGAGAAGAGATGGAGAGCTAACTGGCTAGCATCTGTCCTGTACCAAGGAGGTAAGATGAAGAGTCTTCTGCCTGGTGGTAAGAACTGTCAGGGTGAGTTTCATGATAACCAGCCACACTCAGGATATGAAAATGCAAACATAATTTCCACGTCACCTTGCATAAGACCCTCTGTTTGGCTTAGTCCACTGGGATGCAGGCAACATCTTTACTAGTTTGTCCCCAAAAAGGCAAAGCTTTCCCTACTCATTTTCTTGTGCTTCTGGTAGGGAAGATGACCAAGAACAAAGGGTAAAGAAGAGCCATTCAAGTGTTCTGTGCTTTTCTCCCACCACATACTTCTCTCACTTGATAATGCTTTTCTTTAGCTGTTAAATCCCCTCTTTCGAACATATGAAGAAATGGAGACAATCATCAAAACAATCTATGACTAAATGTCACCAAAGAAAAGTCAGTTGATGAACCACCTATCTTCCTCATTAGAGTTGGCAAGGGCTGGCGATAGAAAGCATCCTTTCAGGCTCCACTGTCTGGACCATTTTACTGCTCTGCCAGGACCAGATGGTGATGACTCTTTTATTCTATGAAAGATTAGCATTTACCTAGGTCCTCCCTTAAGTCCTAAAGAGCCAAATTTCAAAACATGAGTCAAGAGGAGGAGAGTCAGTGTAGTCAGAGGGAAGGAAATTTTAGTGAAGAAGTATTTTCTCATATGGTGTGTGTGTGTGTGTGTGTGTGTGTGTGTGTGTGTGTGCTCGAACAAAAGAATGCCTTCCCTCATGTGAAAGTGGGAAAAAGAAAAGATACAGGAGGATTCTGGAAGAACCAATATGCACTTTAGGAATTCAGCAATTAAAATGATCAGTGCTGAATTATCCATGATTCTCCCTTCCATTATCATTAGTAAGATAACTTGTAAGATTCATTGTCCAGTAGTGAAATGAACCAAGATTGGAATATAGGAACAGAGTAAAAAGTCACTTAAAACTGCATATAAGAGAATGAAAATAATCCCTTTATCATTTCAGAAGACCATGTAGGTCCTCCTCTTCCCATAAGTAAGTAACTAAGTAAGCTAAGTAACAAGGTCTTAGGAAACAGGGGATGAGATGCTTAGGGGGAAAAACAAATCACCCCCTGGTCACCAGTCCTTTGGTGATGACCTTTTCTGACCCTAGGTGGGCTAGATTTCTGACCACAAGCTTCTGTCTAGCTTGGTGGAACATACCACCAATATCACAATACTATGATGAGACACTGGATTTGAGGATAAAACATGGACTTCTTATGCATTTAATTCTATTTAATCTCCTTTCAACTGGCTTTGTCAACTGTCCACATATGGTGTATTCCAAATTCTACAGATCCTTTACCCCTCATTATCTGATTTATGCACTTCAAAAATGCCTATAGGCACTTGGGTGCTATTGAAAACAGTGAATTCTATGCCTATGCAAACTAAGGGCTGATAAAGATAAGTGGATGTTTTATTTTATTTTGTTTTGTTTTGTTTTGTATATAAAAAGGCTAGAGAAGACACAAAAGTAATATGCTGTCCATTCTGCCTTCCATTTTTATCATTCTAGACTTGTCCTCTCTCAATAAACTCTCAGAGCTGTGATATCTTGTATTATACCTACATGAGGAATAAAAGTCATGCACAGCTTAAAATCAGCACAATCATTTGCAAAAAAAGCCGTATGTAATTCTGTAGGCTTAAACTATTAGTAAATAGAAACACTAATGTGTGTGTATTAGCTGAGACTCTACAAAAGAAAAATCCAAAGATCTGTTTTCTTTTTTTAACCAAATGTTTCATTTGTTTATGCTACCATTACAGGAGTTTTGTGACAAATATCATGTGGCATCCATCTCAACAAGTTTGAATCAATTTGGTTTCTGTTGTGTCATAGTATCATAATTTTAATTGCCCCTTGACATTAGATGCTAGACTAGACTGAGATAATAGTAACAATCTCCAAAACAAAGAGGAAGGCTATTTTAGACATTGCTGGGAAATTTGCAGAGGTAGAACGACCAATTGTTGTTGTTTAATGAAATGAAACAAATTAGTATTTCTATACCATTGTACAAAGAAATAGCTCACTCTTGAGAGGCTTGGCTTAGAGCTTTGTCCCTCAGGTGGCGACTTCAACATTGCCATTTGAGAGAAACCCTACTCAGGCCAAGATACACTGGAGAGTATATCATCCCTCATCAATAACTGGTTCTACTATGCTCTGCTTATGTATACTGAATATGATATATTACACTGTCTAATTCACTATTATACCCCAAATAAGAGGTTCTTCTTTTATTAAGGTGAAACTTTGGTAGTCACTGACAGAATCAATAGTACTAGCCTATCAATTGATTCCTTAAGAATATCAAAAGGAAAATACCCACTGAACAGGCATAAATCTCTGCAATGAGGCAGATTTTTACAAACATTGTGAATACTTTGAAGACATTTACACTCCTCTGAGAGTTTCCTTTTTCTATGCCCACTACAGAAAACGCATAATGGAGGGTTGACTTTCCATTTAAAGTATCTTGGAAATGAAAAGCTTTTCCTTAAAAAGACAGTGAAAATCAGAGAGAGGGAAGAGAGTAAAGAGACTAAAAGAGGGGGTAGGGAGAGAGAGAAAAAAAGTACATTAAATAATCTTAGAAGCACACTAGCCCAACTGGGGAACTGCGACCAAAGCAAGCTCCATAATAGTATAATGACCTTTAATGAGTGTCTTGGGAAACAATATAGTCCCAGCATAAAAGACAAAGGGCAAAACCCATCAGGGCTGTGCTGACACTAATTCAGAATGATTTTCTGAACAACTAAAGAATGTAAGAGAGGTAATCTGATCCGCCCATCTGACCTCACTTTGATTCAAGGGCCCTTCTCCTGCCATTTTTAATCGTCAAACACTCTACATTTCACATCTGCTCATATTTAATGAAAAGCCGACTCTCACCACCATTCTTTGAGTCAACTAGCTCTGTCAAAATGGGTACCAGCCGACCCCACGGCAGGGCTAGGGAAGCCCCGTGATTTCTACTGAAGCATTGCCAGTAAAATTCTGCATGTAGATGGCTAGTTTTTAATGGGAGAAGAAAGGCTTGTGTGGGTTCGTGAAGGGACTCGAATTGGTATTGATTTTTCTTACTTATTATTAACAGTCAAAGGTGAGTGGTCTCACACAGGGAAGAATGAAATCTGCTTTCATTTGATGGAGTGATGACTGGGGGGAGGCTAGTGAAACAGAGGAGGCAAAATCCCCTCTGAGCTGTCAATACCAGTTAAAGCTTCAACGCACAGCCAAAAGCTACATGTTTCCCTACAGTGGTTCTGTTTGGGGGAGGCAGGAGGGCCATGAGATCATGCACAGGATGTTTCTGGGTGGACAGGGCAATAGAATCCAAAATACTGTCTTCTTTTACTCTTAATCCTTACCTCCACCCAGCATCCCCCAACCAAAGCTTGGAGAAAATTGGAAAGCTACTGAAATGCTACAAAATATGATTTCTCCTTGGATATGGTAGAAATTATACCCCTTGGCATTTCCCAAGTAGGCTAGTCATTTACTTTGCTATGTCTGGTGGGAAGAGACCAGGGTTAGGACTTGACCACAAGAGCTGTTTCCTTTCTTCCAAGTAAGGAGGGAATGCTTAAAGAGGCAGTGAGTCCTGGCTGTGGTTTGGGGGATCTAAAACTTGATTGTGATCAGAAGTGTACATTCTGCCTGAAACAGGAGGCTCTGAGAAAAAAGACAATCCAAATGTCAGATGACGGTTCTCCCCTGATCACTCCCTAGCAGTCCTCAAACAAAACCAAGGGTACTCCGAGACTGGTTTTGTTCCATTACTTCTCTGCTCTGAAAATCAATCCAATTCACTTTTTAAAAAAAGTCACCTACTGTGTATGGCACACCAAGATGTTGGGTGAAATGGAAAGTTTAGATAAGACTGTTCTTGTCCAGGTAAAGCTCATGGCTTGGAGTGGGGCATGGAGAGGAGTGTGTCAGTCTCCTCTTCTGTCTTCTCATTGTTTCCTCCTGGTATCATCCTTCCTTATCACTTGCCTATACAACTGTTAGCAACTCCTAATGGATCTCTCCATCTTCTCTGATGCATCCTTCAAACAACTACATACTTCTCTTCTATATATACCATTCTAGTTATGAACCAAGTTCTGGCAACTAGGATCTAGTTCTAAAATTTCTCTACTCAAAATACACAGGTATCAATCCATTGGGGAAAGACAAAGTAGAATGCAATAAGGTGCCTAGTGGACAGTGAGGGCAAAGCTCATCACCAGTTGGGGATAGGAAGGGTGACTTCATGGAGGAACCAGTACTAATTTGGGTTGAGCTTGAAAAGGAAGATAAGATCCGTGGTCCAAAATGGAGAGGAAAGGCTTTCAGGAATATAGTGCAGTGTCAGCAAAGACTTGGATTCAAGGAAGCCTAGGAAATATTCAAGGGGAAAGAGTTCCTCTTGGATAGAATATAGATTCCATGGTAGAATTTAGTACGTAAAAAGGTCCTAATGATAGGATGGTACCAGAGTAGGCAGAGCCTTAAATTTCAGGCATTAGAGTATGAACTTCACTTTGTATACAATAGAAAAATGAGAGATTTTGGAGCAGAGAAATAACCTAATCATTTAAATGCATATGGAAGATAAGGAATAGACGGGATTTTCTTAGTTGGAATAATTTTAATCATTAATGGAATGAAAGAGGGAAAAGAGAGGATACCTTCTTTTGTCCTGGGTTTCACATTCACTTGGGTTTCATGAGCAAGATAATTAATTCAGTGTGAGATCTACCCTGATGCCTTTAAAGACCAATTATTGGAAGGAAAAGGTCTCTGAGTTTTTGCCTGATTGTGTATTGGAACAGAATGAAATTCCTTTGAGTTCCTCTCTGCTACTCCATTTGATGTAGCTTTTAAGAACAGCATCTTGCTAGCTGGCATCATTATGAAGGAGATATCTCTCCCAGGTATTCTCATGAATTACAAGATGACTTTTTGCCCCAATTCAGTTATTCTAAGTAACTCTAATATTGTCCATCCCATTAAGGGAGTGCATGTTATGAGACTTAGACCTTAGTTTCAGTGAAAATACTGTAAAAAGGAAGAGAACCCTACCCCATTCCACTCAATGGGATTTTTCTCCTACTAGGTAGGCCTCTGAAGTCTTTCTTAAGCCATCACTTTACCTGTGCTTCACCCTCACAACTGTGTGAGCTAAAATGAGTAAAGTCCATTTTGAACTAGACTTGATTAAGTACAACATGTCAACTCCTGGTCAACCCTCCCAGAGTTTGGATCACACTAACTATGGTATACACTCTTTTATCTCATCTCTGCTGATGGAGAGGATAAAGTGAATGTCTGTCCAAGATGAAGTTAAACCATATATAGGTGGCCGTGAGAATAGAAATGGAGGCACATATTGTTTAGACAGAATCAATAGAATCTGTAACCCAAATGGATAAGAGAGATGAAAGAGAGAGAAGACTCAAAGAACACACAAGGTGATATTACAACTGCAGATTTGATCAAAGGCTTTTAAAAATACCAAACAGAAACCCCTCAAGGATCACATAATTAATGTCCATGCTCTGTGTCATCAAAAGGATATGAGACAATGGAAACCATCAGCTTCCTAATGAGTAGTACGGTGGTATGCTTGGTTCTGCCATTAGGCAGAAATGCATATACCATGAACTCAGGGTGAAAATCTAATATTTTTGCAGCAATGTAGTATAAATACTGCTATATTAAAAGTAGTGAAGACATGGTCCCAGCACTGCTAACTAAACCTTTCAAAGTGTTAATCCTATCAAAATTGGTAAAACACGGTAGGTTTTTTTAAATTTTATTTTAAGTGCCTGAATATTCTTCTTCTATTGGGGACTGAAATTATAATATATTTTGGGGGGGGAGGACATAAGATTTTTTTCAGATAACTTCACAATTCTCCTCTCCGAATAGAAAAAAATGTTCTGAGTTTGGAATCTCCCTAAAGAGGATCCTCCAACCTACATCATAATAATAGATCATATAATGAGACATGTAAAGTTTACAGAAGGCTTGCTTCATGCCAAGTCTGTGAAATAGAAAAAGCAAAGGCTATTATCTCTATTTTATAGATGAATCAATTGAGGCACAATAAATTAAGTGACTTGCCCAAGGGTCACACAACTAGAAGATGTCAGAGCCAAAAATCAAGCTCAGACCTTTGACTCTATGACAAATATTTATATGTGTATGTGTATATATGTAAGTATATATATATATGTGTGTGTGTGTGTATGTATGTGTACATGTATACATATATACACATACACATATATATGCATCTGTATCATTTTCCCCATTATGCCACCAGGCTTGAGGCCTTAGGGTTCCTCTCTCAAAGGAAGAGGGAGGAATTCTGAAGAACCGGAAGACCAAAAAGCAGACCTGAACATAAAAACGTTTTTGTGTCTCAAGATAACTTTGTGGGAGGGAAGTAAAGGAAATTTGAAAATTTAAAAAAAAAAAGATAACTTTGTAAAAAAAACTCCTTTAACCTACTGCATGGTATTCAAACCCAGAGTTGGAATAGATGTCCCTTAAATTGAGACCTTTTTTTCCTTCCAATTTCATCAATAATGTGTTTGCTGACTGTTGAGCCAACTGGCCCTTCAATTTATGAAATAAAAATTAAGCATTACTAGACCACAGTATTTAGGTCCTGCTTTGTTAAGAAACACACAAAATAAATTAATGAATCACAAAAATAGGAAAAAGGATACTCCAAAGGCACAAACACAGATACACAGATATATAGAAAGGTAAATAAAGGACCACAGAAGAGATGACATTGGAAAAAGCATCAGCCTTATAAACGCAAGGAACCACAGGGCACAGCACAAGACGGGGATGATAAAACCACAGACACAAAGGACACGGAACATCATGTGTTGGTGTTAAAACTTACAGGCATGTAAACTGGTGGAGCAATCATTAACAGAGACAGAAGAAAGTGGGAAGGCTCTCTCAAGGGTGTCCATGTTACTATGCACATTGCCTGACATGCAAGAGCAGTCACGCTCAGAACGTCCGCAATCAAAACAACATGCCAGTTTCATTCTCTTGTAGATGGACATCTTGGCTATAACCATGTGGTTGGATGGGAGGAGAGGAAGAGCGGCAGGTTAATGGCAAGGTTATACATAACAAGGCAGCTGGAAGGTAATTGACGGGATTTAATACAGGCCTTAGTTTACGTTAACAGTCTTGACCCAGAAAAAAAATGCAGTACAATTATCGATAACAGTTTGGCCGGACATCAAAAAACAGGGAAAAGATAAATTGTCTTTGGATTCCCCGAGGCTGTTGTATGTTATATTTTCCCCAAAGGTAAAATGGTGACCACAGGAAAAGAGAATGGCTAATTGCAATCAGGTTTTTCTATGAAAAGAACAAATTAAAGACAGAAGAATCTCACCAACATTTTCCCCCTGGCCTGATTACTGTAAGAGGGCAAAACATGCACACAGCCAATCAATTAATTGCTAATTTGGAACAAGAAATTATTATTTTTTTCAAAAATGCACAAGATATCTAATATGCAGGCATTCCAATTTCCATCTATTTCTTAGCATTAGGCAGAGCCTGGGACAGCTTTCATCAAATTGGATGCAAAACGATTACGTGTTAATATAGAAGGGGAGGACGTCTCTGCTGAACTTCCTGGGAGTGAGTTTACATGATGCCTATAGGAATTTAAATTTACTCTTGACAGAACAAATAACCAAATCTGTCCATATAAGAAATGCAGCTACTCCTGGTTAATGCTGCATATTTGACATTAAAGGCTGTTTACAAATAAGAAATTACCAGAAGCATAAGGGAGGTAGGTCCACCAAAATACACTTAGCCACTCAAAGAAGTATTACTTGCTTCAAGGGGAGAGAATTTGAAAACCATATTAGTTTTTATCTCCCCCCACAAAATCCAGGGAAAAAAGCAAACATTTATATAAATGCTGTATGGTTTTCAATATATGTATATATGCTTATACATATATATGCATATGCATAAATACAAACATATAATCTCCTAATCATTGCTGAGTGATTAATTTCTTTTCTTTTGTTTGTGTTTTTCTTAATGGGGTGGTGGTGGTAAATGAACAGGCTTTTTTTTAAAATAAACAATAAAATCAAGACCTTATACTGATCTCATATGAGATCTGAGAACTACAGTAGTTCTCTCGAAAAGAAGTAATATTGTTTTGTCTGTATAGACTGTAGATGAAAACCTAAATTGCCAAGGTAACAGGACTGTCTTGGTATCCCTGAAGTACTTTCCTTGGTGTTCCATCTATACCCCACCAAGCCAATTCGTGTTGAAATACAAGGCTAAGAGATTCTCTTGTTTTACTTTGGATGGTGCCCGAGATGCACATCATTGGTAATCACTTAACATGAACTGATCTGCATCTCACTGCATAGAAAATCAGGGCACTCATCTGCAACTTCTTAGGCAAAAGCAAAAACCCTCTGATGTCAACATGAACCAAAGAAGGGCTGTTCCTTCTGCCCACAGGTTCCATCAGAAGTTTTTTTTTTTTCTTTCCTCCCCCTAGGATGACAGCAGTGTTATTTTAAAATATGGCTTGTGGTTTTGCCCTCCTTGAATGCAACAGTCACCAGGAAGAGAGGTTTAAATCTCTCAAATGGGTCAAGGCCTGTTCTAAGACCTTTATGACTTGCCATACAGTATATTTGTCAAGCAAGGGTAACGTTATGATTGTGAAAAACAGGCACTGGGGGAGATGAATGAGTGATCTCTTCAGCAGCAACTCCATCCCTTTAAACTTTGCTCACATTTCTAGTGACATGTTCTTTTAGCATCCTAGCTGGTCGAGTTATCTTACAGCTGTTCAGATGGATCATGATGCAGCAACCACCTTGCACACTGCATGGTATATCATTCCTCTGAGCTTAGCTTTTATGGAAAAAGATTTGACTGTGGTGTTTGAACTGAAGGGATCAGGAAGAGTGGTGTGCACTCTACTCAGCGCGCCTTCTCCTGTTGCAACTCACAAAAGTGGTTGAAACTTGGAGAAGGAGGGCAACTGTACATGATTTCATTAAAAATGAATTTTGAATAACTAACCCAACTGGGAAATCATGCCTTTGATTTTTTTTCTTAATTCAATAGGGAAGTATTAAAATTTTAACTACTATGACCACAAATAGATAGATAAGAAGACTAACTGGTCTTCCATGTCTTTTATTTTTAGTATCTCTCTTTTTAAAAAAAAATCAAATTATGCAGTAGATGAGAGGGCTACCAAGTTTATTAGCAAAAGTCCCTCATTTTTATTTTCATGCTTCCTTTCCTATGTGCACAAAAAGAATCTGACACATTTATCTAAAAAATATTTAAGGGCAAAGGAAGAGTGATAGTAGCGGGAGGGAACGTGGTGGATGGAGGAATAATTTTGAAAACTCTTTCCATAAGAATTAAACCCAAGAACTTAGGCAATTGAAATCCCCTACTCTGAGGGATTCAGAGGAAAGAACCACCTTAACCCAAAGCCCTGCAAGGGACTGTGTTTAACTACTATTTTAGTTGGTTGTTCTGAAGACCATGCATCATTTTAAGAGTTCATATTGTTAGCATGCAGGAAACAGGCTTTTAACCTGTTAAAATAAGCAGCAAAAAAAAAAAAGACTTGCTGTAAAAAGATTAATCATTATAGCAAAGCAATATATGTGATTTTTAAAAAAGGAAACCATGCGACTCTTATTTCTTCCTTCCCCAGTCATATTACACTCACACCAAGTACAGTATTAAAATGAAAAGGGAAAAACAAACAACATCACACAATATTAGTAAGAATGACTAGTGAGAAGACTGAAGACAATACAGAAATGATTAAAGATGGGTATCCCACTTGATCAAACTCTCCATAAGAAGTACCACTGTCCCTAGTGAGTACCAGCTGAGAGAGAAGCTTCCTTGCACAGCCTTGGGGGAATATTCCGAAACCTTTCATTTGGACTGTCTGCTAGACCTAGGCACTTGAGCTTCGCCCTCACACACCCACCTGGGGCCAGAAGAAGTTACTCAGCAATTGTGTCCATCAGGCAGAGAATTCCAGAACATTTGGGGGGTTGCTGTACTCTATATTTTTTAACCAATTAATGCAATTGAGCATCTTCCCACTGATGGGTGGGATCTCAGAGAATTCAAGAGAGTATTATTTTGGGATAAGAGTTTCTTCAAATTTTATAAAGAGGAGTGAGAGAGAAAATAAAAATCTGGAGGCAATGACTTAGGATCTCAAAGCCTACTCCCTCACTGATTCTGCTTCCTTTCATCCATTTGGTTTTGTTTTGGTGACAGGTGAACATCTGATGCCAAAGATGACCCCAAATACCTCTTTTTGTTTTAAATTCGTTCTAAAATCTAATGCTGCTGCTTCTTTATGTCTGTTGCCACTTCTGGGGACAGTCTGGAGTGGGAGTAGGGGGTGGGGAGGGCTGTAGATAGTAGTAAGAAACTTGAAATCCAAATCTACTTGTTTCAAATGCAGAGGTTAGCTATCGGTTTCTTCAGGGTAGGTATGGCAGTTTTTGGTCTGGCTCTGCCACAGGCAAAACAAGGTGCTTCTCTCTCCTGGTGATTCCTTAAAAAACATTTTTTTTAAAACAGTCACCCACTGTTTGCCCTTCCCACACCACAGCCCCATCATTCAATCAAGTATTTTTCGATGGTAACAAGAAGCAGACCTGCAAGGACATCTAGTGGAACCATACAGAAGGGCAGCTGGTCAAGAGAAAAGATGTGGGAGGGCCCGCCCTCAGTGCCTTGGCTCTCACTAAGAATTGAAATGGGGAGTGCTGTCATTTCAATTCCTCGGTTTCATTTGATCTGGGGTGGAGTTTTAATGGCTGCAGAGCAGGGTGGGGGTGAGGAGGAAGGGACAGCAGGAAGTATGCCTAGCAAGCAAGCTGGTTCTAATGCTTTGGGCAGCATTAACTAAAACCAGATAAAGCCACCAGCCAGGTCAACTTTCGGCCTCCACTGAAGCTTCCTTGGCCATAAAAGACAACTGTGTTGCGTGTTTCCAACAGTTAATACACAGGGTCTACTGTCTCCCCTTCTTTCCCTAATGCTCCAGGGGAAGTCTCCTGGCCTGGGCCTGCCAAGTATCACCAGAAGATAGATTTGCCTTCTTTTCAAAAGTTTCAACCCCAAAGCAGGGTACGAACACCTGGAGTTGCTAATTAGTATTTTTTCCAAATCATAAAGTGCCTTCTGCTTGGGCTCTGGTTATGAGTTTGAAGCCAAATGAATCCTCAGGCCAGGACTGGATTCTGGGCCTCATCCCCCACCCCAAAAAAATCACCCCACTGGAGTGTTCTTAGAAATGGCCACCCATACAACTTTCTACCTCTGTGTATATGTCTTCCTGGGGCACAATGAAGGAAGAAGATCATCAATCCCAAGGCTTCACTTCTATTTCCTAGTATTCTCTGCAATGCCAAAGAGGAAGTGTTGGCAACATTAAAGAATCTCAAGTGGCCAATTCTGTGCTTTAAAATCAAGAAATGATCAGTGGTGCCACTGGAAAACTTCTCATGTATTTGAAAATGTGGTTATAATAAGGGAAGAGAAAACTCTGCAAAAAGCAGCCCCTCTGGATTAAACATGTCCACATTGCTGATATTTCTTCAAGTCAGATTGACAATCTGCTGTCAAACTCAAGTTCTCACTTGAGTTGGCCCTTCCAAGCCAAGCCTGGAATGGGAGAGTGAGTTGGATTCTATCCTGTCCTCAGTACCATCTGCCTCCCACATCAGTAACAAAATTGTCAGCCAATTTCCAATTGTGGAATCTTAATTTCCAGGGTGGATTGGAGGAGGCAGGAGAAAGCAACACTGGACTGTCAGACTCCAGATGGAGTTTTCCAATTGTTGGAAAAACATCTTTGGTTTCAAACTGAGCAAAGTCGAGGAAAAGACCAGTGTAGAAAAAAAAAGGATTCTGCTGGGCAATTTATAGTCACTTTTCAGACCAAAACCTCTTTTCGAAAATCACTGTTCAAGATATTAAGAGTTCAATGCAAGAAGGATCATTCCCAAGTATGAGCCCTGGAGCTTCACCTCCTGTGCTGGGAAGGAACTAAAATTAGAAATAAAAATAACCATGGAAGAAAATGTCCACCAAGGCTTGGCAGAGGAGGCTTTTGTTTGATGTGACACTGGGAATCAGGGAGTGTTGGTTCAAGTCCTATAAATTAGGAGTGATGTCTTCACTTAGCTAAATTCTTCCCATTAGCTTCTGGAGGGAGAAGAAAGTTCTTCCAGGTGGAAGGACTTTCTGTTCCAAGAAGGAAAAAGAAAGGCTAGTAAGTTAGCGTCAGCTGAACGCAGCACACCCAGCTAATTAATTGATTCTGCCTCCAATGACCATCTTATGGCAAATAGACTCTGAGGAGGTTGGCGCTGAGCTTGGTTGGTGGTTTTCTCTGTGCCATCCCTCAAACTCCAAAGGGATATCCGATTTAGCCCTTGGATCTGGAAGCTAGAAGTTGACTCACCCTCATTATCCACTCAGGGATGGGGTAGAGAGAGTTGCTCAATCAACTGTGTTAGAATTCCATGGCCTCACGGGCCCCAAAGTTGGACTGCCACTTTTAACACTGAATTACTGCATCACTCACCCTCCAAACTCAGGAGATAGCTCCATCCAAATAATTAGACTTGGTGTGCTGTTGTACAGAAATGGAGGCAGGATCTGTCACTGGAATAACATCTTTATCAATATCTGCTATTGAGTCAACCTGAAGACCCATGAAGGATGTTGATTTTTACTAGTCTGATGAACCTTGTTCAGGACCAAGGACCATCATAATAATTTCGAAGCCATGTTTCACCAGCATGTGTTTAGAAACACTGGACTCTAAATTTCCTCATAGGCCAAATCTTATTGGGTAAGAAATATGCTCCTTGAGAATGTGTTAAGAAAATGTATTAATGCATTTATTTCTTGTGACCAGTAGAGAACCATTTGCTGGAAAGGCAGCATTCTTCTAGCAGGACTGAATGAGTCTTCTTTCCAGGATGCCTGACCAGCACTCAGGGAGCAGGTGGAGGGACAAGTAAGAGCTACAGTATTTTTTTTTTTAATCCTTTTGTTGTGGCCCTGGGGAACTATTGGGTCACATTTGTTTAAGTCATTTTATAGCGAGGGAGACAGGGAAACTTTACAGATTGTTGGAAATAATTACCACAATGCATTTACTTGTCTTCAGCCCTTCAGATATTTATATTTCCAAAGCTACTCACACAATTAATTCATTACCTTATATAGAGAGATAGATATGTATGTGGTAGCAAATGCCGCTCTATAGAATATCTGTGACTGTATATATAAAAATTAACATTTTTACATATAAAGTACCAATACACATCATATATATTACCATGAAGGAATATATAGATATGCAGCATATGGACTTCCTTTTGAATATGAATTCAAGCACAGTTGCAGTGGAGGCTGAGCCTAATTTTTCAAAGGCAAACATATCAATGGCCTCCACTTCATTGGCCATATACAGCTATGGTGGTAATTATCCCAGTCTAATTGGTCTCCCCTAAAAAGTAATGAGACAGGTTCAAAGTCATTTAAGAGAAACACCGTTGTCAAAGTCTTATTTCCAAATGGAAAAAATAAGACCATGTTGGGAGCTGACAAGGAAGGGGTAGGTAGCGAGGGTGGGGATGACTAGACAGCAGGTTGAGCAACCCTCTGTCTCCAGCTAATCTGCTAGTCTATGGACCGTGTTGGAGGATGAGAGAGGTGTGGGTATGATGTTACTGCTACATGCAACATAAATATCAAAAAGAAAAGAACTGAAACTATACAGAAATAAAGGATTTCTTCTAGAGAAAGACAGGTGGGACTGGACTCTGGGCTTCTAGGAACCCAATTTACTCACAATATATCACTACCAGTGTGCAGTTAAAATAGAGTAGGGCCCGTGTTCCAAGGCAGCAAGAGAAAAAAATAAATCAAAAATATGTCAATTATCAAAGATTAAGTAAAATTTCTTAAAATACATCAATTTATACATGATTTGTCCCCTATGATGCCTCCCCTCTCTGTAAGCTTAAAAGCTAGAGGGGAAAATATAAGCAATTAAATCAGGTTTGCTATACACAAACAAAAGGAGCCAAGATTTGGGTCTGAGAGCTCTCATCTCAGGCCAAATTATGCTTTTCTCTTCCTTGGAAAGCTATGTGGAAATTCAAAGAAATGCAAAAGTTAAAACTACATAAACACAGAATGACCAGTTAGAAGCACACTGGATTTCCACCTTTGGGAATTCCTCTGGACAAGGTGACATGAAACATTACAGGTTACTTGATGAAGGAAGATGGGAGGGAAGAAGCTGTAAAAGAAAGGCCTGGTTATTTTAATTATCCCTGCTTTGTGGGGATGTGCTTCTCCTAGGTAAATTATTAATATCTAACCTAACAGGTTTGGACAAATGGCTATTTGGGTCAGCTTCTCGCTCAGGCCTTGATGCTGTCATGGCGAATGTATAGGCAGCCTCCAAAGAGACATGGGCCTACCAACGCATTATTCTTGAACCTGGCTTTTGACTGACTGGGGAAGCTGCTGATAATTAATGCCCTTGTAATTAAGATTTCTTTGTCACAAAAATACTTCTTTCCCACTTCCCTCACCTGCATGTAGGGGGAGGTTTATTTTTAGCAATTCACTTTCTTCCCCCCTCATCTGCATTTCACTCTCTCTAACACTGGCTGCGCTGCCTTGTTAATTATGAAAAAAAATATTTGGACAATCCACTTTGCTGTCAAATATTAGCTTGACAGCCAAGACCTGCAATGGCGTTGGGGGGAGGGGAGGGAGGGAAACCCAAACAAAACCTTGTCATGTTGGTTTAGCTTTGCTAGAGACAGTGCTTTTGCAATGATCCAGGCTACACGTGATTAAGAATCACATGCTTCACTAGCTGAACTAACTTTAAGGGAAATGAAGAAAATAAAATCATTTCTAACAATTATGAACATTCCCCTCTCTCTCTTCAGTGGGGAAAGTAGCTATTGCTGTTGGCTTGTCTAAAACTAGAGTGGGGGAAAATACCCCCATAGGTCAAATCTTTGCCCTCAGAATCTTAAAAAAATGTTTATTTACTTGTTTCTTTTTCCTTCACTTGGAGTCATTAGAAACCTGACTCTGAAAGATCCTTGGTTGAGCCTTCTCTACCATATCATTTCGATGTAAGGATTCTTAACCTGAGGTCCATGAATTTGTTTTTGTTTTTGCAAATATTTGGACAACTGAATTTCAGTATGATTGGCTTCCATTGCAATCTGTATTTTATTCCATGCCTTTAAAATCACTTTTTCCCAAGAAGAGGTTTAGACAAGGGCTGTGCCAGACATGACACACACAAGAACCCTTGTTTTAATGTTATGGTCACCCATGCTCACCTTCCTATTCCTTCTTCAATCATCTATGACCTGGTTTTTCTTCTGCTGGCCTACATAAGGTCATGGTTGCTTGGACATGGTCTTCGAGATTTCTCTTTTTCCTTGAGAGTTTAGTTTACTTGAAGAGGGTTGGTTCCCTTTCTACAAGAGTTCAGGAGCCATCTAATCCAACCCCTACATTTAACAGATGGGGAAACTGAGATTCAAAGAGACAGAGAGATTTAGATAAGGCCATGCATGTTAAATGGTAAACCCAGAGAAGTGTGTCCCTTCTATCCTCTTTTTGTTTACAAGTCTTTGAATGACTGAACTGATCCAGGCAGTAAGTGGGTCTCAGAGTTATCCCCAGGGTATGATGAATTAGAGTGGTTGCCCAAGGAATGGTTTAGTAGAGAGAAATTTCTTTAAAAAAAATATATATATATGTATATATATGTATATATATGCATATATATGTATATATATATATATGCATACATATATTTCCAACTCTGCCCCAGTTCACTCTTTATGTGACCTTAGGTAAGTCCCTTCCTCTCTCTAGCCTGGGTCTCCTTATCTACCAAATGAGGGGGTTGGATAAGTCAATTGCTAAGGTTTACTCTGGCTCCAACATTCCATGAGACATTTCAATGAATCTTTTCTATGGCATGCCCTCCAACTACCCCCTTCACAGTCACTAGCCACAAGTAAAAAAAAAAAAAAAGCAAACAAACAAACAAACAAACAAAACCCTGGAGTGTTCACATACAGTATTATTGATACAGATAGGGCTAGGGATGACTTCTGTAAGAAAGATCAGTTCCTTTAGACTCTCCTTGATATTCATTTAAACCATGTTTCATCAGTATATGAGTGCTAAGGGGATGGGAAGGGAAGGGTACATAATTCAATTTTTGTCAGACCCTGTACCCTCCTGGGGTTGGCTATTTAGGCAGGGGGGTCCTCAGAATGAAAGAATTATTTTTCTGTGGATTTTTCACATCAAGAAGAAACTTTAGGAAAGTGGTTCTGTTCACAGAGCTTTCCCTAAGAGCCTGAGTTCCCTTTGTAGCCGTTAGAAGGATTTCTTTCACACAACAGCTGCCCTTATATTCACTGTATCTCCTGATGGGAATGGGAAGGATAAGAATCTTTGTCATAGTTAATGGAACCCCTCTTTCTGGGGCCAACCTACTATCGAAAGTAACCAGACAGTAACCCCTTCCTCAGTCCTTCTGGGATAACTCTCAGGATTCAGTGGAGGACTGGTGCCCAACCATTCATTACATGTAGATCAGTCATAGATCTATTTTCCATTTAGCCTGCTCACCCTACTCCCACCCCACACTTCAAGAAACATTGGGTTGTCTCTTACTGGAAGTCTTCAGAAAAAGGCTGGATGAGTACTTATATATTGTATATTGTAGAGGATGATTTTTGTTTGGGTATGGATTGAACCATGAAGCAACATGGTAGACGGATAGAGATCTGGTTTGGGGAACCAGGAAGACCTGAGTTCTACTCCTACTACTATACACACTAATTGTGTGACCCTGGGCAAGTCACTTAACCTCTTACTGCTCAAGCTAATTAGCTCTCCAAGACTATTAGTTGTAGAGGAGGTGCCAACCTGCATCCATAGTTGCCTTATAAAGTAAGTGACTCCATAAATGAAATCACAGGTCTGGTCCCTATCCAGAGTACCCATGGCAAGTAGTAGATTGCCACTGAGATTCTATAATCCATGTCTGTATTCCAAATTGGCTTGGACTATTTCAGGATTTATTCTGCTTACATTCTATTCTTCAGCATTAGGTTATACTTGGAGAAAGTTCCTTCAGCCAAAGAAGCCATTCTTTAGAGAAAGCTGGAGAGAAAAGTTTTTTCCCATAAAAAAATAACTGGATTTAGTTAGCACTTCCCACTAAAAATTAATTTTTCTATGGTGTCTTTGGCAGTGGCTTTTGAGGGAGGGAAGCATTAGTTCAAGGACATCATTTCATCACCTCCAGGTGGGAAATGGGAAAGAATGAGGAACTTGGAGTCAGGAAGACCTGAGTTCAAATCCTGCTTCAAAGACTTACTAGCTCTGTGCTCCTGAGTATCACATAGTCTCTCTATGCTTCAGTTTATTCACATGCAAAATGAAGATAGAAGTAGTATCTATAGGATTGTTGTGAAAATCCACTGAAATAATAGACACAGAGCTTTGTAAACTTGAAAGGACTATGTGATGGTTGTTGTTATTGCTCTTATTATTATTATATCAAGACTGATGATCCTCCTTTCTCTCACCAACATTAAAAAAATGGAGAATGTCCAGTCCATTTCCCCATGGATATGAGTCACTGAATAAAAAGTGTGTAATGCCTGTTCAAAATTTCTAGAAAAGGTAGTACCTTCAGTCCATAAATCTCCACATATAAAGAGCCTTCTTGGGGTTTGGTTTGGAAGGGATTTGAGGTAGGCATGCCACATGCTACTGAATGCAGTCTATTCTGTCCTTGGAAGCATCCTTTGGGGACCACAGAGAGAGGAAGAACAAGCAAATAAATGCCTATTTGAGTGGAAGAGAATAAGGATAGTAACTGGACCTATGATGAAGTGAAATGAAGAAACTCCCACCACCAATGCAAGCCATCATCTTCTCAGCCACTCATAATCTTAGAGAGATGCCAGACCACTAAGAGGTTAAGTAACTTGCCCAGGGTCACCTTGCCAGTATGTGTCAGAAGTGAACCCTGAGCCAGACTATGAGCTCCTCCATCAAGCTGGGAGCTCTTTGAGGTCAAGGATTGTCTTTTGCCTTTCTTTCTTTGTATCTCTAGAGCTTGGCATACTGCCTGACACATAGTAGGCATTAGATGACCTGTTTTGACTTCTTTGCTCTAAGACCAATCTTCTATGCTCTAAGTCATATTGCTTCTCTTGAGTAAAATAATCAAAGTAAATCTGCCTAGTAATGATGTAAGACCAGGATGAATGAAGATATCCAAATTTAACCTTTTTTCCCCTCTTTGTGGCCAGAATCTCCTAGACCTCATCTATCTGGATGATGCAGAGAAAAAGTGTCAAATCTCATTATGATTTAACATCCTGACTTAATCCTGCTTATATTAATGCCCTGTAAGTCCCACTGGCCAGCAAAATCATCCTATCAGGAAAGAAAATTGGCTTAGTTTGAGCTCCCTCTAGCCTTCCTGCCTCACCACCACCCCCATTTTTGCATATTGATTTCCACCCTCCCAGATCAGACTCATCTCCACCTGCACTAAGTCAGGAGGCCATGAAAATTCATTTAGGTCACTTCTTGTGGAGGGAAGCCAGGAGGGGGGGTATGGGAGGGAAATCAGAGAGAGTGGTGGCCTGGGCTGATGTGAATGGCAGATTTGCCAACTGAGCAAACAATATTTATTTCCAAGTCTCTTTGTACCAGTGTGTGAAACATAAACACATTTAAGCAAAGTCGTTAAGTGGAACAGTTTCCTTAGTAGATGGGGAAGGAAGCAAGGTTGAGGGGTGGAGGTCGGTGGGGGAGGAAAGGCAGAAGAAATATTACTTACGCCGTTTGCAGCCACATTTTTTTATCCTTTTGGGATCTGTGATGTCATCATGACAGGCTTTGCAGTAAAAAAATGCCCTGGAGAGAGAGAATGGAAAAATTGACACATTTGTTAATCCACCCAAATGAAATGAGTCCCACATTTCCTCCTGCTATGGTGCCAAATTAATGAAACATGCCAGCACTAATTTCCTTTAATCTTTTGAAAGGTTTAGACGTTTAAAGACGGAAGTGTTTGTTGCAAGACCCTTCATTTCAAACACAAGGCTCTGCTCTTCGAGTTAGTGCTTCTTTTAATAAACTTTCATTGGAAAAGTAATTGGGGGAAAGGTTGATAATATAACCCAGAAGATTAGCTCACTTGTCTTTCATCTTTGAGAGCATCATGTAGGTTACCTCAGATGAACAAAATTAAAGTGAATGCCCAGCCATTGGCAAGCTCACCATTCAGATCCTTCTTTTCCTTAGTAGCAAACTAAAACTTTAAGGAACATGGAAGACAGATGGGGCTATTCCTCACTCAAAATTTACAAAGGCGATGCTTTGAAAAAAAATCTTTGTTTAGTAAGCAAACAAAACAAACTGGTTTGGGGAACCAGGAAGACCTGAGTTCTACTCCTACTATTATACACACTAACTGTGTGACCCTGGGAAAGTCATTTGACCTCTTACTGCTCAAGGTAGTTAGCTCTCTAAGACTATCAGTTGTAGAGAAGGTGCCAACCTGCATCCATAGTTGCCTTATTGGGTAAGTGAATGGAGGGGAGGAGGAGTTGACGTGTTTGAGTCAGATGGTGACTCTTTATGATATGAAATTCAGTATCAACATCCAAAAGGCAAGATGGCAAGATGGCAGCCATATACCATTAGAACTGGGAGGGACCTTGAAGATGAACTGGTCAAATATCTATCCTTGCTTACTGATGATGCCCAGAGAAATGAGGTAATTTGCCTAAGTTTATGATGTTGGGTGACTTATTGTCCCCCAAAAGAGGGGTTAATTTAGTTTCAGAAGATTTGGGTTTGAATCTAGCTCTGTCATCTCTCTCCATCTCCTTGTACGAGTCACTTCAGCTTTCTGAGCCTCAGTTTACTCATCTGTAAAATGAGGCATTTAAACTAGGTGAGTAGCTATGTATTTTATACTCCTAAATACAAAAAACAAAACAGTCAACCACTACACTAATGAATGCATGTATGTGCTCTTGGTGAATGTTTCACCTTGATTAAACAAGACTTAACAGGCATTCATCTACAAAAGGTCCCCAGCCTGGTTCAAAAGATCACTCATTATATGATGCTCAGGCAATGAAACAAATTAATAGGGTGTTTTGATGTTTAAATGAGGGAATAAGGTAAGTTTAAAACAATGGATAGAATAATGTCTTATGAGGGCTTAGCATTAGTGGTGTGATGAAATCCATTTTACTAAATTTCTGGCACAAAGGAAGCATTACCAGAACAGATTTACAACTGGAAGGGACCTTGAGAGGTCATTCAGTTCAACCTCCTCATTTTACAGGCAACAATCTAATTGCTAACATTTATATATCTCTTTAATGTGTGCAGTGTACTTTTACATAATTATCTTTTGGTATCCTCAAAGCAACCCTGTGGGTTTTTGTTGTTACTGTTGAATCGTTTCAGTCATGCCCAACTCTTGTGACCCCATTTGGGTTTTCTTGACAAAGATATTACAGCTGTTTGCCATTTCCTTCTCCAGATCATTTTACAAAGGAGGAAACTGAGGCAAGCAGGGTTAAGTGCCTTGCTCAGGGTCACATAGCCAGTAAGCATCTGAGGCCAGATTTGAACTGAGAGTCTGCCACTCTATCCCCTGCACCAACTGCCTGCCCTACCCTGTAGAATAGGAACTATTATTATCTCCATTTTTCAAAAAAGTAAACGGAGTCTCAATGTTAAGTTGCTTGCTTCCCTAGATAGATGAGGAAAAGAGCAGTCACCCAGGTTCCAAGTAACATATTGTGATTACATCTGTCTTAGTCAAGAGACAACTCAAGGGCATGAAGACATGCACTCAAATCCCACATCTGATACATACTGGCATGACCCTGGGCAAGTCACTTAACTTTTTCAGCACTTTGGGTCAGCAGTTCTCAAAGTCTAGTTGGGGGTCCCCAACTCCCTTTCAGGGTATCTACATGGTCAGAACTATTTTCATAATAAAACTAAGATGTTTAATTTCTGAATGATAGATAATAACTCTAACCCACATAAATGGAAATTCTTTAGGGGCCTTAATAATATTTTTAAAAGTATAAAGGAGTCCTGGAAACAAGTTTGAGAAGTATGCTCTAGGCAATATTCAGAGACTGCAAATTGCAAAGAGGATGCTAACCTGAGCTAATAGAGGGAGCTTCCTCACCCCCAAATTCTCCATGTAAATGAAATTACAGATCCAGTCTTTATTCTTCTTTGGGGGGTCCTTTACTTTCCACTTGCTATCTCTGCATAGATGATAACATGCAGTCCATTGGATGGCTATGTACCAAAGATTATTACTGAGTCTGCTTACAAATAGATGAGAAAATTCTATGTCTTGATTGAGCTGGTCATTTGTACTGGCCCCAACCAGATTTTCCCCAGAATTCTGATCATTTGAGCCCTCCCTCTCTCCTATAACACTGTGTCTGATCTGGTCATTTGGGTTTTCTTCAAGCTCCAAAGATATTCATTTCTGCTGCTTTTTTCTAGTTGAGGATATATACTTAATAGCAGGTCATCTTAATCAAGTTTTCCGTTGAAACCCGAATTAAAAAAAAAAAAAAACCTGTCTAGTTCCATTCAAATCTCCTAAGTCCTTTCTGTGGTTTTCTGCCCATGCCATCGCTTTGAAATCCCTTAACTGACAGCATTTGCCCTGACACCTCCCCCACACCATGGAAAATCACAGTCTGGTCCTCTACTTATTATGTCAGCATGTATTTGTGAATACCATAAAGCACAGAAATGAGACATGTTGCACTACTGAATATAGAATGTAATTTGTTTCTTGGACCACTTTGCGTTGGTGACATTCATTAGGGAGAGATGCAACGGGAAAGGGAATTATACAAATGGGAGTAGGGGGAGGCATAAGTGATCTATATTTTTGCAGGGCTCCCTAGCCTCGGGCTCATGTAGCAAAGCTGCTGTGTCAAGCTTTTCTGTCTACTAATCTGGACCCTTATGCATTCCTTCTTAATGGTGAGCTTAGAAGGCTAAAGATGCCAGTCCTATTTACCAACCCAGCTTGAATTCGCTCTATCCAATTTCCTAGGAGTTGGAGCTCTGGTAGCAAAGACACAGAAACCAATAGCACAGGACCTTGAAAGGGAACCAGGTTTGACCCTGCTTTTACATATGGGGGCAGAAAACTCTCATCAATTGATATACACTTCTCCCTCCTCACATTTCCCTAGAGAAGCAGCTCTCCAAGTATAGTCCATGCATCCCGGGGGTCCATAAGACATTATCAGGGGACCCACAATGTCAGAACTATTTTCATAATAATGCTAAGACATTATTCACCCATTAAAATACTCCTCCCTTTTCCAACTACACATCTGTGTGAGACTACATTTTTTTTCACATATCTCAACAAAGACACATATTACAATGGCTTGAATACAGAAGCAGGCATGAGAATCTAGTCTTCTCTGAAGCCAGATAACAGAGATTTGCAAAAATACATAAAATGCTATTCTTCTATTTTTTGGAAAATATATTTTTCATGAAATGTTATTTGTGTTAACAGATATAGACTTGTTATTGTTGTTTTAATGAATTAATAAATTCAGTTTTAAAATATATCAGTTTTAATTTATAATATGGTAAACATTAATAAATACAACACATGCAAAAAAATCTCTTTGGGGTCATTGAAAATTTTTAAGAGTGTAATGGGGACTTGAAATCAAAAAGGTTGAGAACTGCTGTTTAGATATTATTCACCTGGTTCTTTCTTTTACCTCTATTCCTTTTATACTCTACATTTTATTGTATTTTTTATAGAGACTTGTATAATGCTTATCAAATTTCAATATTAGTCTATAGTTTTAGGGGTAGCTAGATGACACGGTACATAGAGTGCCAAGACTTGGAGTCAGGAGGACCTGAGTTCAAATGTAATCTCACTTACTGTGTAATGCTTGGCAGGTAACAACTTCTATTTGCCTCAGTTTTTCCATATGTAATATGGGGATAATAATAGCACCCGCTTCTCAGGGTTGTTATGAGAATCAAATGAAATATTTGTAAAGTGCTTAGCACAGTAGTGCCTAGTAGGTGCTTTATAAATGCTGTTGCTATTATTGTTAACATCAGTAGCAGAATAAATCTGTGATACCTCACTCAGGCCAACACTGCACACGAGATGGAAATTTGGCAGTTCTTGAATTAAAGTGAACCTGAATCATGCTAGCGGTTCAGGGATTTTTTTGTAATTGACTGTATGTAAAAGAAGCATTAAAAGTGTTAAATCCTTCAGTATTGTATTTGCTAACTCTCCATCTCACTAGACTCCCCCCACCAAGTTTCCTGGTTTGGGGAGAGCTGCTGTGGCTGATGCAGGAAAGAAGAAAAGTTAAAATAAAACATCAATTTTACCTCTTGACTTCTTTGGCATCACTTGCAATGAAGAATCCTAAAGTACCTTCTTGGATTTTGAGATGGTTTCCAGGGTTAATTAAGATGCTGCTCAGTGAAACACAAACAGAGAAGACAGGGTTGTGAGGAGATATTCTAAGGAGAAATTCTGAGGTTACATCATATGGTTGCTTCTTATAGGGGGCCCACTAGAAAGGAAGGGATGTGAGGATGCCCAAAGCCATCCTGGCAGATTTGGTGCCAAGTCCACAGTCCCTCAGGTCCAAAATCCTCAGCATTATCTGATAATGCCATCAGTGAATTCTAGTGGTTGGTTCCCCAAGTAGCATACCCTGGGCATCTTTTTTAAAGGAAACCAGAGAAAATCCAGATGCCAGCCACCTAATATGTTCAAGAAATAGTCTGCCCTGCCTACTTGGGTATGTGGATAACTGATTTCCCGGGAACTTGTTACCAAGGGTCAAAGTCAAAGAGTTATCAGTCAAATGAAGCCATTTTAATGTCAATATCTACTTCCAATGACAGAGAGTTAATGGGACCCCTATATGCATACATAAAAATACAAGTATGTATACCACATATTGCCAAGGGGCATAGTACAAGACAACCAGTTACCAATGCAGGGAAAAACACAACATCTGCATGACAATGATAAGAATGCAAAAAAGAAGATGAATATTTTGGAAAAGAATAATCACCACACTAAAAAATGAATAGAACATGCATTTGGTTTGATGGGTAGAGATACTTAAGTGACCTGAGTTTGCACATAAAAGTTATGTGTTTGTTAGAATCAGATGTGCGAGAATACATAGGTGTCTGTCCCATGGGCTTGGCCCATAGCAGGTACTTAAATAAATGTTTGTTGACTTTCTGACTCCCATTTCCTAGGAAATATAATTCATATCTGCTAGATTGTGTTTTTGCTACTAAGGAGAACGTTATCCCAAATAGGAAGCCTGCTCAAAAGGGCTGTGTAAAGTATGTGTGTGTGTGTGTGTGTGTGTGTGTGTTAAACAGGATAACTTGTGCTTGGATCATGAGAATCAGTAAAGGAAACTTTCTTTGGGATAAACAGGCATTAGGATCTGTTCCCTCAACTTTAATCACCTAGAGATCAAAAGCAGGACATGCTAATATACCTTGGATTCAGATGGAACCAGCTAATACTTTTTTTTTTAATTTTAGCTTAGAGTACAATTTAGGGAAGATACTAAATACAGCAACAGATAAAACACAGATATCCTTTGATCTTCAAATCTGTAGTGCTTAAGGTTGATGTCTGGAATTAGGTTATAGGAAGGAAGTCGTCAGATACTGAAAACAAGAGGGTGATTAGTATGTGACCATTTTCTAGAGGCAAACTCTTCCATGGAAGGGTTGTAGCAATCAGAGAGTGATTTGTCTGTAATAACATAAGAGTGACCCAGGTGACCTTCTGTTCAGTTGGGAGATCTCCCAGTAGGTCATTACCACAAAATAATGGTCTTGTATCACAAGAATCTCCTAAATACCCAGAACAAGACATTGTGATAGAAGGAAATTGAACCTGTGTCACTGCTGTTATTAACACTAAATAATAGCAGAAAATCCTTGAAGATTTGACTGTTCTAGCCCTGGATATACAGGTAGCAGTGAAGCTATTCACAAATAAGGGAAATGTGGGTCTAAACTGATCACAGCATTGAATATAGTCAACTCATAGTCATGCAGCAGGAGGTTTTCCACTTTGTGGATTAACCATGACCTCTGTTCCTTCACTACCCTCACTGACTGGAAGCAGGACCCAGATAGGAGAATGGAAGAATCTGCCATAAAAGAAATGAATAAGCAAATCTGTAGCTAGCTCAATGTTCACATTCCACATCCAATAGTATCACAGAATTAGAGATTGAAAGCTGGGAAAAGCCTCAAAGGCCACCTAGCCCAGGCCCTGCATTTCACAGATGAAGAAACAGAAACTGGGGGAAAAAATGAAGTGAATTGCATCAGATTACAAAGGCAGTGAGTATCAGAAGCAGAATTTGAATCTAGGACCTATGATTCTAGAAGCAATGCTTTCTACTATACCATATTATCTATAAGGTTTTAATTTTTAGTTATATAATTAGAGTTTCTCCCTCTATAACTGAATTGTCAAGTACAGGATCCATTTTCAATAGAATTCTCAGTACATGCGTACTTAATCTCATATACTTGATCTTATACCATCCTCATCATAATAGAATGAGTAGAAACAACTCATTTTGGGTATGCCAATCAATCAGTCAATTTATAAGCACCTATTGAGCACCAGTTAACACATATGTCAGGTACTATAAAGAGATTACTGTCTATTTCCCCATTTGGGGCAGAAAGTGGAAGTGTAGGACATAAACAGGAATAATGTACCTTTTTTATCAATGCTTATTTAGTCCAAGGGAAAAAAGTCTTTTGAGTGATACAAACAAAAGGCTAGAATTATGAAGATCAAAAGTAGAATTCTGACATTTATCAACTGCTCAGTAAGAAGCATGTACAAAACAAGCTTCTCATATAACCTGGAGTGTCTCTCTTCCCCATATTATCTGCATCACTTATGTGTATCCCAATAATTGAGCCCATGATTCATTGTAGAATATGAAGTAAGAATGAAAAAACATACCACAAATGAAAAATCTCCCTTCATTCTCTCTGTTCTTATCCCTATGGTGAACAATTGCTAACCATATAGTGAAAGGTCTAACAACTGCCAAGTACGTCATTTATTGTTCAGTCTTTCCTTCAAGTCTATTAAAGTCAAACTAGAGGGCAAGGTAATTAAAATGATTATGGTCTGGAAGCAAATAATCTCTGATGATGTCACTGGTTACTATTGTTCCATTTAGCCCTTAGTATTAACTAATAAGCTACCCAGGAGGTAACTAATTTACATTCTAGGTCTTTTTTACAGGTTGAAATTTCAGAAGTATTTTATTCCAGAGGAACATCTGGACATGGGCAAACTAATTTGGATTAACTTTAGGCTATGATGGGATTTCTTCTTTATGCCCCCAAAAGCATCTTCCATGATGCAACTGACTGTATATTTCTAGGATACACACACCATCGCTTTGGATTTAGGATGGGATGTTTTCAATCATTTCTATGTTTGTGTAGAAATAGCACCATTTGTGGGCATCCTGATTTATCTACCACTTCCCTTCAGTTTTCTGAATGGTAATTCCACCAATGAGTCCTGTACTCAAGAAAAAAGGAAAAGAATTCTTGATGGATACAAAAATATTATCACATCCTACCAAATTCTTTTCCTATTTCATAAGTTAGTCATGATGTATGCTTGGCTTCCAATGGACCAAAGTGCAAAAAAAATTGCTGGCTGGCTATTTCAAAGATTTTTGGTGAAAATATATTTCTTCTTTTTTCATATTTTGCCCTGATAAAAGCTTTAAGACACCTATGTACATTTAAAATTCCCAAGACTCTAAGAGTTTAAAGGAAATTTCCATCTATCTCTTCCTTAAAAATGTAAGACCAGAACCATAGGTTCAAGTGCCTCCAATTTGCCAAGTGCTTGCTGTTCTTTGGTGGTTGGTCTTGACCTCCCAAGACTTTATCTCCCTTAAAACAAATAAACTGAAGAGGTGGATTTTGCCTATATCTCTGTCCTCTGAATGAGAAGAGAGTTTCTCTCCCCGTGGATCAATTTTCGTCAGTTTTGTGCCTCTGAGATGCTAATGACATAGACAAAGCTGTATTCGGGGTCCAGAAAATTCCTTACTTTGCAATGTATCAATTAGCCAAATTCTAAAAGGAATAAATTTTTAAAGCACTGCTTTTAGGGAATATCTCATGAATTTATTCCGGATTCTTCCCATTATACAGAGCATCACAAAGTATGATCTTGCTCTTTTTCTTGTTGTGTTGATTTTTTGCCATTCTGGTATCTATACCTTTGGCCCAGTCCACCTGAGGGATCTTACTCAAATTTAATTTTCCTATGCCTCAAAAGTTTCCCACATCTACCCAAGAATGGAACAGAAATGGAAAAATTATAGCCTAAGAAGTATTGACAACTCCTCCATTCTACCTCTGTTATTTGGCGAAAGCCAAGGGTTTTTCTTAAATGTTTTTCTTTTCATCAGTATAGAATACGGATGAAATATCTAAATAAGTATAAAGCATCAAGAGAAATGTGAACACTAAGTTTCCTGAGAGAAGAGACCATACCTTGTTTATACACCCCACCATGTTTTACTTGATGTCTCAGATGCAGAAGACATGCATGTGTATACACACACACACACACACACACACACACACATGTATATATACATGATTATATATACAAATTTATTCATGTCTAGATATATATTATCTGAGACACTTTGTGGAAAATAGAATCCAACTTTAGGCCTGGAAGGGGTCACATAGATCATTTAATCTGACTCTTTGAGGAAACTGAAGCACAGAACAATTAAGGGATTTGTTCAAGGTCTTAATCAATTGATGAGCATGTATTAAGTGGTTACCACATAGAAGGCATGGTTGTAGGTATGGGGCACACAAAGACAAAGAATAAAACATTTTTTTCTCTCAAACATGGCCCAGAACTCAGCCTTCCATGAACCAAGCCCAGGGTCTCCCACACCAAACAAACCATGCTAATTCTTCCATGGGGTAGGTATTTTTGAGGATACTCATTTAGTCTTTATTTTTGTCTTAGGTTTGTACTTGAATTGATCTTTTCCTCTCTACCTCACTATGAGTCATAGTCTCAGCTAGGGGCCAGGTTCCCTTCTGATAAGATTTCTTTGATAGAGAGATGGCTTAGAAGAAGGCAATTTTTGAACACATCATACTAGAGTTCACATGTATCAGGCCTTGTCCCAGGAGTGGCTGTATTTGGCAAAGGAAGGGGAATTAATATGTTGAGAACACTGGGGAATCATGTCCTCCTTCTCCCAAGTAATGGAGTTCATTTCAAGTAGCCTCACAAATACTAATCACTTAGGATGACTGTACAATAAGGACCCAAAAGAACTTCCCTTTCAGTTGTCCTCTTAAGCTCTGACTATCACAATTCCAAGAACTTTTGAAACCACAAATTTTCTGGAAGCTGAGTATGGAACGCTTCAAGTTGTTCAAGATGAAGCTAATAGATGCAGTTATCACTTGGCTTTATGCCTTTGCAAGTTGCCCACAGTGCCCGGAAGGCAATCTGCCATTACTGTCCTTCCCTCTGCCAATCAGAATCCCCAGCTTCCTTCAAAGGTTAGCTCAGATACCTCAGACCACCAACACGAGGTATCTTTTTATATACCCAGATATGCCTTCCCCTAAAATTTCTTTTAATAAGTATCCTCATATCTGTGCATGAACATGTATATAATACACACATATCTCTTTCTACAGACTGTTATCTCATTGAGGGTAATGACCCTGTCACTTGGATCTTTGGAACATCCCTCATAATTCCTAGCCTGGACCTGCCACTTAATAAATGCTTATTAATTCACTGATTGATTGGTGAGTAAAGGAGTAGAACACGGTGAAAAATAAAGACAGATTAGTAATAGAGACAAGAAAGGAACTGGATTTTGCCTTTATCTTTGTCCTTTTTTTAAATCATGAAGGTGATAAAAGCAGAGGAACTCCATGAAAGTTATTAATCATATTCCTAAGAATTGTACCAATTATACAGATCTATAGCTCTTAAGTATTAGCAATAATTTGGAGGGGAAATCTCAGTGAAAGTACAAATGAAGGAAAAGAAAAGAAAAGAAACAGCTTTCTAGTTACCCTAAATATGCGTGATGGGTAAGTGTCCTTATAGTATAATCCTCCTTACAAATGTATTGTGCCACCCCCCAGGTAATATAACATGCTAATAAGCTGCATGATAATATAGTCTTCAGTTCTATAGTATATGAAAATATGCATATTAACAGCCATAAGCTAGTGGGAACCAGAGAAAGCAAAAGCAAAAGTAAAGAGCAACCATCTGAGGTTGTTTCATGGCCTCCCCAGAGGAAGGATTACCAGGGCTAGTAACCCCTACCAGTGCATCATGCCAGGGGCATCTACTAGCGGCTGGTACTTTATTTCAATCAGTTTTATTTTTAGGATGGAAAGCAGCTGGAGAGATGTGGTGGGGCATATACTGGTGTCCCCGGAAACCAACTTACAGGCTTCCCTGAGGCTTATAGTGTGTAACCACTTAGCAACTACTACTTTCTTCCGGGCTTTGTCATTTCTTTTGTAAACCTAGACACATACTTTTACTTGCAACTCAAAAAAAAAAAATGGATTGCGGTGGAAGACAAGTTGACATTCCATGCCACAGTCAAATAACGACACATAAATGTGATGACAAAGGTTGCTCCCAGTTTGTCTGACCCAATTATAGATAAAGTAGTTATGGACTGATTGAGTTTGTGATAGTTTCTAAAAATGAAGGAGGGTGTGTGTGTGTGTGTGTGTGTGTGTGTGTGTGCACATGTACACACATGTTCAGTTAATTATTTTTAGGGAAAGAATCATCAAAATGGAAATACTTTATCTGATTGGGAGAATGTTGGGTATTTTATCCTGGGAGCAAGCCCATCCTACTTTTGGACATGAAGCATGCCTATATCAGCACAACATGCCTTCACTGCAAGGTAAGAAGCCTCAAAAGCCAAAAGTTGAGGTGCAAGCACTGCACATCCCAGAAGATTCAACTTGTTGCAGTAACTTCTCTGCAGTTGGGTCATATAACTAATGCCAAACTGACAGGAAGCCACCTCTTTTTCCACACAACCAGTCAGAACAACAGAATTCGGAGACTCAAGAAAGAAGATAAGACAAACATACGAACATACAGACCCACACACAAATAAATACAAGATGGAGCACAAAACCATTGAGGAAGATGAAGCTTGAGAAGATTAGCAGGTGGGAGACACAATGATATGTTTTCAACAAGATCATCACAGAGAAGACTATTAAAAGTAACTAGATTGAAAATGTTAACCCCGAAAGGGGGAGAAGAAGGTCACCTAAGTTATTGATCATGCTTCATGCAACACCAAACAGCAGTAAAACAGGACACAGTCAAATGGTGAGACTTGAGATGTCAGGTTCAGAAATATGTCAAACACACAAGGAGAAAAAAAGAAGAAAAAAAAGACGTATTTGTTGTGACAAATGGCACTCTTTCGGTGAAAAGATTATGGAAGTCATTCTTCAAAGAGACTTTGGAAGAAGAGTACTGTGACTTGACTGAGTATTGTACAGGTTTTTAAATTGCTAGAAAATTGCAGCAAAACATAAACAAGGACTTGGTCTCTGTTATGTGGGTAAGGAAACATGACTATACTACAGAAGGTGGACTCTGAAAAAAGATACAGAGAGGAGATCACTGGGAATGTGGATATGGTATGCAGACAAAATGGCGTCACAAAATCTGGTGGACACATCAACACAATACAAAAACAGACAGAAAATGCTAAAGATAAAACAAAAATTCTTTTTAAGAGAAATATCAGTCACACCAATGGTGTCAAGACTGAAAATAGCCTCGTTCTCTTTCCCATTCCCCTTCCCTCCCCCTATCCCCCACCTTTTAAGGTTTCCTGCAAAGAAGTTAGTGCATAATCCACAAAAACTAACAAATAAAACCAGAACACCAAATGCTACCATCGATTTAGAAATATGTAACCAGGGGGCTTGTATATAAATATACATATATACA
This sequence comes from Gymnobelideus leadbeateri, assembly GCA_011680675.1. Taxonomy (NCBI): domain Eukaryota; kingdom Metazoa; phylum Chordata; class Mammalia; order Diprotodontia; family Petauridae; genus Gymnobelideus; species Gymnobelideus leadbeateri. Next base: position 82,103 of record WOXC01010562.1, read on the forward strand.
TATATATATATGCACCAGACAAGGGTGATTATATACATATATGTATATATGTACACATATTTATATATACACAGAAAGGTAGGTGTTATCTTCCTGAATTCTTGACAAAGGGTTAGTCCTGGAGTTAGAAGGAGTGAAGGTAGAGGATTGAGGTTGGAAGGAAAGTTAACGAAGAGTGCATACCGCTTTCGGCTTCTGCAAATGACAAGAAAAAAAATTTTAAATCAAACATTTTGGTAAGAAATCAACCAACACCAGAAGAAAAACTTAAAGAAAAAAACACAACCTTTGTTTCAAATTCTTTGAAGAATATGATGCAAAAACAAGCAGTTTTGCCAAGAATAAGGACAAATAAATATGGAATAATGCTAAGTTGGGGGGGGGGCATATGGGGAGAAGGAAAGAGAAGAAACAAAGGAATTAACATGGGGTAAATGTGAGGGCACAAAAGTGGAGGAAAGCAACTTTTCAATCTTAATGTCTCATTAGAACAAGGGATAATTAAAAGGGAAAGAAAAACATTATCAGTAGTTATTTTAATTTATAGTTTTGCACAACCTCTATAGCTAATGCGTGCTGATGAATGCCTCTGTTTTCAGATGCACTGATCCACATTCCCTTCTCCTAAGCATACCTTTTCCTCAAGAGAGGAAGTATTTCCACAGTTGAGACCAAGCCATATTTGAGAATTAAAGGCTGTAGTTGTGTATAGAAAACAAAAACAAAGTGGAACAAGTTTTTCCCCACTTTTCCAAAAATAAGGCCATTTGTTCACTGAAAAAAAGATGTCTTTGTTGAAAACATTTCCAATTGAGGAATCAATATGAAGGTCCATTCAGGAAAACTAGTGTCTGGGGAATGGTAATACTTTATTAGTTTTCTCTCATAATCATTGTGCCCACTGCCCAAAATGTTAGGAAGTCATGGTCTGAATGGTTTTCCCAGTAGAGATAATTTGCCTGCCTCAAGCCATCAAAGTTATATTTCACTCCTTGTGACCAAATGAATATATTTATGAACTGACTAGCCAGGGCACAGGATGCAACCTACAGCCAAAAATTAGTACAGAAACGGTGCTCAGGGTGATGGACGGCATTTCACACTTCACTTTTCTGAAGAGTGCAGAGAAGTGGGAGGGAGATAACACCAGAAAATTACACAAAGATTTACCCACTTGACAGGTGAAAAAAGTTGGTAATGTGAAGAATATCATTTGCAAAAATGCTAGAAAGGATAATGTTTTCTATATGAACATAGGGAACTCCTTGTGAAATTATGGCCAAATGCAATTTTTAAATCTGGAAATGATCTAACCTGTGTGCAGGGTGACATCAATCTTTTTATTTTTGCAAATAATTATGCTTCACTTTACCAGTCTAGGGGAAAAAAAAGGAAAGGCCAAGGCCAATTCAACATGTGGCCCCCAAATCTACCATTTTTTGGTTGATTTGGATTTAAAAAAAATTTTTTTAACAATTGATCAGATCAGCCCTGAAATGTAATCTGATCAGATGGTAAAGACAACCAAAAACATGTGGATTGACCACTTTCCAATCCAGTGTTTTCCAGAATAGAGAAACAGACTCTGCATTTGGTAACTTGACATAACTAGGCCCTTTATCCAGAGAATGAAAACTTGTTAATCAGATGACACCATCATGAGTCCAAACAATTCTTGGAACTGAAATGCCCTTCTAGGAAATCCCAACAAATGTTCTAGTGGGGAAGAGAGATTGACTTCTCCTTTGAGGTCTGTCCTGCTCAGCAGCTCAGAATGGACCATACTGCAAATCTCGTTCCTGCTGAGGAACCATCAAATTTCTACAAAAAGGTAGGTGAGCTCTGGCAAGGAAATAATGAGTGCCATTCCATTGGATAAAAGCCCTAGAATCTTGGCCATTTGTGTTCTGGTTCTTCCAAAAACTGTTGAGAAACATCTATATTATTTCTCCAATGCACAATGCCATTTCCGTGACATAGATTGTTAGTTTAATATGTCTTCAATCTAATAGAGCCAAGCCAGTGTGTCATGCTCTCCCCCTGCACTGAATCATATATTGACTTGGGTGTTATCTATCCCAGCCAGACCTATTCCCCCCATCAGTCTGATTTGCACATAATTAAGAGCAAAATAAATAAATAAAGAGAGCAGCCTGACTTTGAGTGCAGTTCTCCTGGCTAATTTACATGAAACTGATATTCTGCCACCTGGATTCAGGCTGTACCGGGAGCAGCACATATGGTACACAATGGGCTGCTTGTAATTTGGATATCAAGAGAGCAGATCTCTCCCATAACCACTCTGCCCCCTGCCTGCTGCAAAAGAGCCCTGAGCCCATCTGCTATTTCCTAGAGGTAGAATGTTTGTGTCCCTTCCTGTAGAAAGGGAGCTGGGACAGAAGGACTGCAGGGGATGTTTAGCTTTAGGGTAGGAAAGATGGGTCACTTGTAACTGGGTAGAGACCTTCAGTGTTTGCTCTTCTCTCTCCTAAGGGAACTCAGAGTGAGGGTGGTTTATATTCTTTGGGAATTCAGAAGGTCCGTCCGGCAAAAAACATAATATTAGAGGATCATACATGTAGAACTTGGGGGACCATTGGAGGTCATCTAGTCACATAAGAGGTAACCACTCAGGGAGTAAAGTGACTTGTCTGACACATAGGTTGTATGTACTGAAGGCAGAACTTGAATCCATATCCTTGGACTCCAGAGCTCAATCTACCCCTTTGCCCAGAGTCTCTTAATTATAGGGAAATTGGTTGGGGGATAAAAGTGGCATTAGTAGAGTTCAGTAAATATATTATGAAATGCATCAGAATAGGCTGAATCCAGCTGGAAAGAAAACAGATTTCATTTAGGAAGGAATGGTCCCAGCAGCCTGGCCATACACGTTGACCATCATCAGCGTCAACCCCAGAGTCCTAACAACTTACCGGCTCTCTCGGTTGGCAGACTTGTACTCTATGGCTATCATTAAGAGCTTTAGCTTCACAAAGCACAGTCTGTAAGAAGAAAGAAACCTTCAGGTCAGTCCTTCTGAATGATTAGAGCCATATAACAACACTGTTAAGATCTTTCCATTTACTAATGCAAACATTATCAAGGAGCATCCTCATTCCCCAGTCATTCTGAGTGGGCGGTGTGTGTGTGTGTGTGGGGAGAAGGTGTGAGTGTGTGTGTGTGTGTGTGTGTGTGTGTGCGCGCGCGCGCGCATTATCTTTCCCCTATCACTCCATCAAACCTGCTTTCCTGCAAGCTGATAAGGCTCTGGATATTGGAAGCACAAATTGCCCTTGGTGCTGGACATCTAGACGCAGACCCCAAGCTAGGATTTTGTCTGGGGATTTACACTGGGCCAGATTCATTAGTCACTTCATTTTGTAGTAAAATGTTAACTGCAGGGGGAGTGTGGTATTTGGAGCAGGTGGACCTGTGATTTGGATCCTGTTCCAGGTTTCTGGGTAAATGGTTCCAATTGTTGCTCAGAGCCGACCCCAGCGCACATGGAATGATGATAATAACACTTAGCCGGGTGTAAGTGCCCAGCATGGCCATGCTCAAGATTCCATAGGAGTTCACAAGCTGAGAGATCAGAAGAACAGTCCTGAAGGCATCCGGCCACATTTCTTGCCCTGCACCTTTCCCTCATGCTGTTGTCCCCATGTCAAATATTTACCTGTGTCCTCTCTACTTCTCCTTCAATGTCTATGTAGGCTCCATCATTGATATCCTGACCCTGCCAACACTCCTGATCTAGACCACATTATTCTGGATTACATCCCTTCTTTGAATGGCCACTGCTTCACATGTAGAGGCATTATTTCCCTAACTAGGTTATAAATGCTTTGAGGTCAAGGTCAATGTTTCCTACTACTTTAGAACTCACCCCAATTCCTGGCACCAAATTGGATGCACCACGATTAATTGAATTAACATTTGTGAATAAATTAATGGGTAGAATCTTGGTCTCAGCTTTGGTGGCCAGGTCAGACATTTTGATTTAACCATGTCAGTCACTCCACACACACACACACACACACACACACACACACACACACACACACACACACCACTGGTTATGTTTATATAGCAAGAGCTTAGACTGAAGTGATCCTCACAGAACTGGGCATGGGTGCTTTGCCTCCATGAAAATGAGCACATGAACTCTGGTCCCTTGTTCAAGGGAATGCATTGGCCAGAAGTCTTAGCTGATCTCTTGGGGCATTTCTTGGTACCCTGCAGGAGGTGTGGAGTTTATACCAAAAAGGATTGGCAACTAGGCAAGCGATCCTCCTTCTCCATGGGCCAAAAGAAGAGAAGAGAAGCAACGTATAGTCTCTTGGAGGTGGCCTCTTAGCTGGGATCCAGCCAATGTCAACTGTCCATTGGATTTCCTTTTAGAAGGTGCAAGAGAATGGCTACCAGAGATGCTGTTGGGGAGGGAGAGGAGAAAAGAAATCTTCCCTTTCCTTACTCATGAAGCTCAAGGGATAGTTCCTGTAGGCTCTATGCCCTTTACCAAGGGACCAGAGTATATATGACCCTTCCCATTTTGTCAAGGCATAAATGCTTGCTTCTGTGAAGAGGCAGAGCTGACCATATCTCTAACCTGTTCAATAAAACCCAATGATAATTCACTATTACCTCCAGGATCATATATAAAAAGTTCTATTTGGCTTTTAAAGTCAGACCTGACCCCTTTCTACTTGAGTCTTCTTATACTCTCCTCTCCTCTAGGTATTATAATATCAAGCAACATTAACTGGCTAGATGTTTCTTAAACTCAACATTCCATCTCTTGGCTTCATGTCCTTTCACTGTCTATCCCCCCTTCTCAGGAGGTTTTTCCTCATCACCTCTCCTTCTTGGCTTCACTGAACTCCTTTAAGACTCAACTCAACTCCTGTTGTGGTTCAGTCATTTTTTTTCAGTCATGCCTGACTCTTTGTGACCCCATTTAGAGTTTCCTTGGCAAAGATGCAGGAGTGGTTTGCCATTTCCTTCTCCAGATTATTTTACAAATGAGGAAACTGGGGCAAACAGAGTTAAGTGACTTGCTCAGGGTCACATAACTATTAAGTGTCTGAGACCACATTTGAACTCAGGTGGATGAGTGTTCCTGCCTCTAGACCCACTGCTCTATCCATTGTGCCACCTAGCTGCCCCAGCTCAAAACCTACCTTGGGACAAAACTGTTCCCATGGCTAGTGCCTTCCCTCTGAGATTATGTTTACTTCATATATATCTTATATGAACACAGCTATCTGTTTGCCCATTGTCTTCCCCATTAGAACAGAAGTTCCTTGAAGGCTTGGACCATATTTTTTGCCTTTCTTCATATCTCCAAAACTTAACACAATGTTTAGTATAGAGTAAGGCCTTAATAAATGCTTATTTATTTATTGAAAGTGTTACAATCAGATGCTACTTCTTGCTTCCACTTCCCTATATTTATATCTGATTTAAACATAAAGCAACATGGCACAGGAGAAAAAGAAATTAGTTTTAGAGATAGAAGACCTGCGTTCCATCTTGACTCTAAAATTTACTACATTCATGATTTCGGAGAAGTGACATCATCTCTGAACCTCAGTTTCCTCATCTATAGAATAGAGACAGTAATATTTAGATTTCCCTCCTGAGAGTGTTGTTCTGAAGAAAATGTGTTCTTAAAATTAAAAGCAAACTATGAATAAGAGTTATCCTTCCTGGGGGCAACATATAACTCACATTAAATGTGTGGGGGAAATAGTATGCTTATGTGGGGTGGTAAGGAACTGCTATTTCCATGCCAGATGGTCCTAGATTGTTGCCCGTCAGAAAGACTGTACAATGTCCCTATAGATACAACTTTCTTGTAATCCAAGTAGGAGAAGCTAAACTGTACATATATCTTCAATATTTTCCAATTGCTTCCCTTACAATAAATCTATGAGGTTAAAGGTATAGGTGGGGTGGCGCTACGGAATTAATTTACGTAACCAATATATATCAGAGGCAAGACTTGAACACAGAGCTTCTAACTCTAAGAATGGCTCTCTATACATTAATAAAATTATTTTAAAAGAAAAATAATCAGATTTTCAAATAGACTTGTGAACTCATCAATCTGGATGTTACCTCCAGCGGAAACCGAAGTCTTTGGGTTCTGAGGGGACTTGGTTGAAAAGCTGAAACTTGGAGAGATTGATGGAAAGGAGTGGAGACTGCAGCTTAATTTGACTCAACACAGGAAACCTCACCTGATACAGACATGGGAAAGACTGCCAGGTTGATAGCCCTTCTCGATAAGCTTGCCCATTTAAACCTGTGTGACTCCTGTCCCTGCCTGACCATAAGTCCAACACACGTGATCCACTCAATGTGTTAGAAGACTTGCTCATTTTCTCCTGACATTATGAAAGTACCAGGAGAACATAGGGACTTTCTGCCTTTTATCTCTCATCCTTGTCCAATGGTCAGCCTATCTTCTCTTACTATCATACCTTCCCTAATGCCATCTCTTAATTATGTTCTTCTTCAAAGTTCCATGTTAATTATAGGAGACAGCCTGTTCACACCCACCAGCAGCCTTAGGGATCATCTGTCCTAATGCTATTCTTGCAGAAAAACATGGTCATGCATTTAGAGACATTATAGTCATTTGGTCCAACCCCCCAATTTTGAAAATGAGGAAACTGAGTCCCAGAGAAGTTCTGATTTACTCAAGGCTATGAATATAGTTGGCTGAAGAGCCAAGGCTAGAAACCAGACTGGTTGACTCCTAGTCCAGTTAGCATATACCCCTATGTCTCCTGCCTCTCTCTGGGAGTAATATACTTACAATATATTTATTATATAATACCAATAATATTTATATAATATTTAATAGCATATTATAATATACTGGGAGTTATATTCTTATAATCCCTTAACAGTAAATCAACTTACTGATATTTTATTGAAGTACAAAGTCGATATTCTATTTCTACTATTTCCCTTCCCACTAAATCATTTTGGTCTGACAGTTTTTTGCTTGTTTGTTTTATTAAGCCTGTCTATGCTAAATGTTGTCCCTGCCCTTAATAAGTACAACAGTTTGGCTGGAATGCAGAAAGAAAGGAATATCAATGCAATAAGCCTGGAAAGATAGGCTACAGCCCGGAAAGTGAGGGCTCTAAATGCCAAGCCAAGGTCATAGGGAGCCAGTGGAGTGACATGGTCCAACTGTGCTTTTAGGAAGATTATTTTGGCAGGACTATGAAAATGGTTTGTAAACTGGGAATCTTATCAGAAGATTTACCCTCTCTTCCCTCTCATACATCTCATACATCTTCTCCTTTCATCTCCCACAAAGGGATAGATTTCAATTTCTAAGCCTACTTTCCCTATCTTCACAGGCAAATGTATTGTCATTTCTGAAGGGACCCCTTTTTCCTCCCCAGTGAAATACTTGACTCAGTTTCACACAATCCAATATACACATGTTCAAGTCAACGAGAAACTCTGTGTACAGACAACTGTGTCAAGCGGGACTGTGGGAAACAAGGCATTATTTATTTCCCCAGGCAAGCCCATTGAAGGAATAACTCCTTGGGATTTCAGTTAGGAATGAAAACTCAGAACACTCAGGACTCAGCAGAGTTCCAGGCCACTGTTTACTTGAAAATCTGTGGCAAACCAAATAAAATTGAATTGCCCCATGGTTTCTTTTGTGGAGATCCTGCCAGATATAATCAAGGGCACTTTTCTAAATACCAGTATCCTCTCCTTGGGGTTCTAGAAGAGGTGGGAAGAGCTCATGTGGAGGGTGGGGTACCACCAGTGGGAAATAGATGAGAGTAGCTAAAACAAAGGGGCTTAAGTTTAGGACTGAGGAAGTGATATTCATATACCCTATTATCCTTGAGCAGAATCCTTCTACCTCAGCTTTATTCAGGTGTCCCAAGAATCTTAGAGCAGCTTTAAGTTATTGCTAAAAGACTTTTGGGAGACCTTGTATAGCTCCTGAAAGGATGATCTTTCCAATTTCCCACAACCCAGTGATCACTGGGTTAGCTGTGGTTTCCAGAAAATCATCCCCATTCTTTACTGTCTGTATCTGGTACTGTAATAAGCACTAGACTGGGTAAGTTGGAAATGACCCCTGTTCTTTATGAAGAATGAATCTAGGATAGACTGACAAGTAAAAAATGATAGACAATTAAGATAAAAATCAAACAAGATGGACATAGGGTTTGCATATAAATGACAGGTAAATAAATATATTGGGAAAATTAGTGAATGAAGGGTGTATGTTAAGACAGAGAGATGTAGAAGAAGCTGTCCCCTTCTGCTTATTTAGTCCAGTAAATACACATTGGGAAACGAGAATTTTAGCAGGTGCTTGAAGGGTGGAAGAAAGGTAATGCATTGTCTGAGTGCAAGAGGTGGATGGGGCATACTTTAGAACACTACAGTTAGTCAATAAGCACTTTTTAAGTGCCTAACGTATACTATGCACTGTAACAACACTAGGAATACAAAGAAAGGCATAAAAATCATTCTCTTCTGTCAAGGAACTGCCAGTCAAATGGAGATGACAATATGCAAACAGCTATGTTCAAACAAGACATATTACAGAACAAATTGGGGATCATTTCGGAGGGATAATTTCAAGGTTAAAGAGTTTTGGGAAAGGTTTCTTACAAAAGGTGGGATTTTAGCTGAGATCTGAAGGAAGCCAGGATGGGGGGAGATGAAGAGGAAGAAGGTGATAGGCATGGAGCCAGTGAAAATGTCTGGAGCCCAGGGATGGACTCTTATGGTTGAGGAACAGCATGGAGGCCAGTGTCTTTGAATTTCAGGGTACATGGCAGAAAAGGCTTAAGAAGACTGTAACTGCAGGGAGGAGTCAGATTAAGAAGGATTGTGTGTGTGTGTGTGTGTGTGTGTGTGTGTGTGTGTGTGTGTGTGTGTGTGTGTGTGTGTGTGTTTTGAGAGCAGCAAACTTGACTGAGGGCTGTCTTGGTTGGGCCCTGGGGCTGTCTGCCTGGGCTGCTCCCCTAGTCCTGCTTCAGGCTCAGCCTCTCAAACAGGTACTCGGCCAGCCCAGGCTGGGGGTCTGCCTGCACGTGGCGCAGCGTGGTCAGGTGGTCGCCCAGACGCTTCAGCAGCTTCACCTCCGCACCTAGGTAGTGGCTCTCCAGGAAGTCGCAGAGGTGTGGATCGCCTTGGCTCGAGCCCAGGGCTTGCAGCTTCAGGAGGACCTCGTTCAGGCCCTTGTCCAGGTTCAGGGCTGCCTGCAGGGCCTCCAAGCTGCGACCCCACTCATGTTGGGCAGGTTTCTGCACAGCCTGGAGGAGGACACGGTCCCCACGCTGGTTCTGGAGCCGAATAAAGCGCTCGGCGCCCTCGCGTTTGTCCTTCGCCAGCTCACGAAAAAAAAGCGACACCCTAGGCAGGGCGACATCGTCCCGATCGAAATAGAAACCCCGGGACAGGTAGGAGTAGGACGCCTGAAGGAACAGGTTGGCCAGGCGGTTGACCGCGGCCTCGACCTCGGAGGGGAGGAGACGTTTTGGCGGATCTGGGAGCTAGAGCTCAGGGCACCGACGGCTGAGGGAGGAGGCGGCTGGTCCCAGGGGCTGGCAGGGAGCGGCTGGTCCTACGGACTGGCGGGCTGCAGAAAGCTGAAGCTAAAAAGCGAGGGGAGCTGGGGGCACCCCGGATCCGTTCTGTCCGAACACTGTTGAAGCAAGAACCAGAGCCGGGCGACGTGGAGTGATTACGAAGGGTTTTAAAAAACAAATAGAGGATTATATATTTGATCCCGGAGGGAATAAGAAGCAACTGGAATATTTTGAATAAGTGAGTGACATAGTCAGACGTGTGGTTAAAGAAGATAAATTTGATAGATAATGGAGGATTGACTGAGGTAAGGAGACCACCCCAGCGGACTTCTACAGTAGTCCAGGGGTGAGGGGATGAGGGTCTGTATCAGGGTGGTGGTAATGCCAGATGATAGAAGGGGGTGTATAGGAGATAATGGTACAAAGGTAGAAATGATGGGTCCTGACAACTAATTGGATAATGGGGAGGGAATAGAAAAGAATGGAGAACTGGGAAGGACACTTAGTTCAAGTGTTTGGGTGACTATACATATGTGATTTTGAGACTGAGTCATTTGAGGACAAGGACTGTCTTTTGCTTTTCGTTGCCTGGGGCATAGTAGGCACTTCTGAATTACCGACTGATTGGGGAGATGGTAGTACCCTTGACAGTAATAAGGAAGTTAGGAAGAGTGAAGGGTTTGGGAGGAAAGATAAGTTCAATTTACAGGACATCCAATTTGAGATGCCCACTAGGCAATAAAAGATGCCAAGACCAGGTCAGGAGAGAAATCAGGGCTGGACAAGTGGATTCAAGAATCATCTATGTGGATATGTTTGTTGAGTCCATGGGAGCTGATGAGATCACCAAGCAAAATAGTATAGAGGAAAGAGAGAAGTAGGCCCAGGACACTTCTGTCACTGGTTTTGTCCCAAGCATTTTCTTCCAGTGTTTCCAAGACTGGCACCCATGGGTACAAGCTTGACTCATCACTGTTTCTCTCCCTTTAAAGAATTAGCAGGTTTCCCTAGATGAGCCAATCTTTCAAGAACTTTTTATTTGCCCTTCCAATCCACATTAACATTTCTTTATCCTCTCCTACTATTTTTTTTTTTTTTTGGAGGGGGAAAGGAAGGGCAATTGGGGTTAAGTGACTTGCTCAAGGTCACAGGGCTAGTAAGTGTTAAGTGTCTGAGGCCATATTTGAACTCAGGTCCTCCTGACTCCAGGGCCGGGGCTCTCTATTCACTTCACCACCTAGCTGCCCCTCCTACTAATTTTTGAAGGTTTTGATTATCTCTTTTGCGTCTCCATATTGGGGGGGGAAACAAAGACCAAAGAAAGGATAAACTCATTAACATGGTAGGTGGGATGATAATAGGTCTCAGAGAGAAGGTAGGGCTGATGAACTCTTATTTTTACTTCATATGCAAAGGAGATTAAGCTTTGAAATAGAAAGAAGAGGACCAAAATGGTTAGCAGGTTACCAAGATAAATAAGAAAAGTGTAAAGAAGTTCCCAGGTGCCTTTGGGTTCAAATCTCTTGGCTCAGATGAATGGTATCCTTGGGTAATGAAAGGACTGGTCAATATGAGTGCTGAGTCACTGTCAGTGGGCTTGGAAAGATGCTGGAGAACCAAAGAGGTACCATGAAATTAAAGAAGGGAAAATCCTGTTCTAATTTTTTTTTTAAAGAAGACAATGGAGTTTGCAAACTCTAGGCCAGTGAACTTTACTTCAATTATTAGAAAAAATATGGAACATAGGAAGAGAAGTGAAGTGGGGAAAGAGTAAGTATTTATATAGCTTCTATTATGTGCTAGGCACTGTGCTGAATGCTTAAAAATATATCTTATCTCATTTGATCCTCACAACAACCCTTCCATATAGGTGTTATAATTTTCTCCATGTTACAGTTGAGGTTAAGTAACTTGCCCAGAGTCATACCCCAAGCTAAACATCCGAGGTCAGACTTGAACTCAGGTCTTGCAGGACCACTGCTCTACTGTCATTTTTTTGAATAATATTTTTTATCTTTAGTAATTTGCTTGTTTCCTTTTAGTTTACAAGGTTCAGTTCCACAATCCCTTGAGTTTTTTGAATATTTTATTTTTTTCCTAATTACATGTAAAAATTTTTTAACATCTGTTTTTTTTAATTATGTTCAAAATTCTCTCCCTTCCTCCTTGTCCTCCTCCCTGAGACAGTAAATAATTTGTTATAGGTTATGCATGTGCAATCATGCCAACCATATTTCCATATGATCTACTGATATTTCTAAAAGGAATTTTTAGTGAACATATGAAAAGATTGGGGTTATTACAAAGAACTAACTTTGTTCACTTCATCAAGAACAAACCATATACTAACCTCATTTCCTTTTATTAAGGGCTCCTATATTAGGAAATCACAGAAATATGGTCCCTACAGTTTATGCTGATTTTTAGCAAAGCATTTATTAAGCCCCTATTATAGTCCTGGAAGTATGTTAGGTGTTAAAAAATATTCACTGGCCTCTAGGAGATAAATTTTACAGTCTTTCATGATATTACTATGGAAAAGGTGATGAGAAGTAGGGTAGGCAATAATTTCAATTACAAGGATTCAGAATTGATTGAATGACCAGACTCAAAGAGAAGTCATTCATTGTTTAATGTTAACCTGGAAAGACATTTTCAGTGTAGTGGCCCAGAAATCTATGCTTAGCCCCATGTTTTGTAACATTTTCATCAGTGACTTGGATAAAGTCATAAATGACATATTTATCAAATTTGCAGCTGGCACAAATCTAGGCAGGATAACTAGTGCACTGAATGACAAAGTCTGGATTTTTTAAAGCCTAGAATATCAGGCTGAAATTAATAAACTGGAATTTTATAGGGATAAGGATAAGTTTTACACTTGTGCTTAGTCAATTTTGTAAGTAAAATATGGGAGGAGAGCAGCTAGACAGAAGTTCATCTCCAAACAATCTGAGGCTGCAGATTTTGTGGGAGTCCAGCTTTAATGTATGACAATCTCAAAGTAAGTCTACTGTGGCCACTGAGAAATTTAATGGAAACAGAGGCTGCCTTATGAGAGGCATGGCATTCCGGGACTAGAGAGGTGAGAGCATGGCTGTATTTTGCCCTAGCTAGATCACATCAGCAGTTGCTCCTGAAGCCACATTTGGAAAATGCATTGGTAAGCTGAAATGTATTCAAGAGACCAGAGTAGCAAAACACTTGTCCTGGGATTGGTTAAAGGAACTGGAAAGGTGTACCCCAGACAAGAAAATACTTAAGAGCATGTGATAAGTGCCTTCAAGTGTTTGAAAAGCAATCCCTTAGGTGATACAATAAATTTGCTCTGTTTGGCTCCAAAGGGCAGAAGCAGAAGCATTAAGTAAAAGTTGCAAAAGGGAGAATTTTGCCTTGATAGGACGAAAATCTTAATAATTAGAGCAACTCAAAAGTAAAATGGACTGCCTTAAAAAGTAGGGTATTTCCCCTCACTAGAGGTAATCATGCAGAAGCTGGATGGCCATTTGTCAGGTATATTGTAGAGGAAGGCTCCTAATGAGGGCTGGGTTGGACTAGTAGTGTTCTGAGCTTCCTTCCACTTCTTTGATTTCATAGTCCTCCCTCCTCTAGCCATGTCTCCACCATTGTATGAGGAGTGGGGTAGTAACATTAGGCAGAAGTTTGGCTTCATGATTACACTGGCAGATTGGCAGCCTTTAATTCTGCTTTTTTTTTTCCTTCCAAATGACATTTCCCAGTATGTCCAAAGAGTTGTGGTTGGTTGCAAAATAATTACAGGGGAAGAGAGAAGAATTTTTAGAAAAATGTCACTTGTCACAAAAAGGTCTTAAACTGGCAATCTGCAATAAAACTGTTGTAATAACAAGTTAGATCACTTTCTTGATAATTATTAAGTAGAGTTCTACCAAATTTGACAATGACATTATACAAAGCTTTCTTTTTTCTTTTTTTTACTGCCAACATCATCTGTTAACTACAGTAGTTTCAACACAGATGTTCCTGAACAAAGGCTCTTAAGAAACCAAGCCCAACTGTTTCTACCTACCCAGAGGGAAATAAATTGTTCTCACCATTACATCGGCCCTTTGGACTAGAAAGATTACTTGCTGACACAAATTAGACAAGGAAACCTGCTGTAGATTTTGCACCTTCCAGTGCACAATAAAATCAACGTGTTCAAAGGCAAAGATGGGATTTGTGGTGGCTGCAGAGGCTGCACTATGCAGCCTCACACAGAGAGGGCAGACAGTTTTGAGGATGCCCTTCAAATCCTGAGACCAACATCTTCAACCTACCTTCAGTTAGCCAGAGGAAACTTGGAATGTCCAACTGAGTCTTAGAACCAAAGGAGAAGTCAAAGTAAATTGAGACACCAGATTTTCTTTAGGATAAGATGTCTAGAAGCCCTTCTCCTCCCCTCCCCCCAAAAATCAGATGCACATATTTTAAATTAATATTCCATTGATATGGAAACATTCATTTAAAAAGAGTATAGCAGTATATTTAGGACTCTGAGGGTACTGTCTTATTATAAACAGTTTGTTTTTCCTAAAAAAATGAGGTACATTTGAATATGGAAAGTGACGATGACAGTAAAATTTTCCACTCTTCTTCCAACCCCTCCACATTTAATAAAAATTTAAAAATAGCATATATAGTGCTTACTGTGGGCTAGGTACTGTGTTAAGTGCTTTGCAATTATTACCTCATTTGATCCTCAGAACAATTTTCAGAGGTGGCTGTTTTTACTATCCCTATTTTACCATTAAGGAAAGGTTAAGTGACTTGCCCAAGGTCACACACACCTAGTGTCTGAGGTGAGATTTTAACTTGGGTCTTCCTGGTTATAGGTCTAGCAGTCTATCCACTGTGCTACCTCTCTGCCCATTTAGGGGATGGTTACCTCAATAGTGAACAGACACAGGACACATTTGATTCCTATAGACAGAAATGAACAAAAATACTTTCTTATTTGGAAGTGAGGTGGCACTATAATTAAGAGAGTGCTGGGTCTCAAGTCAGTAAGACTCTTCTTCCTGAGTTCAAATCTGGCATCAGACACTTATTACTTGAATGACCCTGGGCAAGTCACTTAACCCTGTTTGCCTCAGTTTCCTCATCTGTCAAATGAGCTAGAGTAGAAATGGCAAACCATTCCTGTATCTTTGTCAAGAAAAGCCCAAATAGTGTCTTAAAGTGTCAGATATGACTGGATCACAAAACAACAGCGACTTCTTATCAGATATGTTTTCATATTCATCAAGTCCTTATTTTATGCTCCAATAAAGGTTATGTGTATGGCTATGCCTCCTATACCACATTCTTTGTTCCTCCTCCTTTCTAAGTCTCCTCCCTCATTTTTCCATTTTCTTTTCAATCTATCAAAGTGGATATTTCCTAAGGTTTTATCCTTGGTTCCTTCTTTCATTCATTCAATAAGCATTCATTAAGTGTCTACTATGACCAAGGCACTGAGGATACCAAAAACAAAAATGAACCATCCCTGCCCTTGAGGAGCTTCTACTTTATCCTTTGTCCTGACAAGCACATTCATTTACAGGTCTTTAACTACCACACCTATGGAAATGACTCCCAGATCTCTATCCTTAGTCCTAATTTCTCTTTTAAGTGCCAGATTCCCATCTCCAACTACCTTAAAGACACAGTGCTATGTCTCATGAGATCAGTCCAATACCAGGCTTATTATCTGTCTACATGAGAGTGTCAGCCCAATTCAAATAAGGGTCTTTTCATTTTTTGCAATTATACCTCTAAGTCCAGCCCTCTAAATATCACACCATTCTACCTCTCAAAGAAAGAAAAAGAGAGCCATCTAGTCCGTATGAAAGTATTGGTAGATTAAACTGAAATAAGAAGCAATGCATACGGAATTGCAAGGTTTTCTATAATAATCTAATTTTGGCCTCAAATATAAGGGAGCTACCGACTTCTTTACTTAATTTCCTGTCAGAGGAAGTGTCTATGATACTTAGAAGAAAAATTTTGGAATAATGACTGAACTTGACAGAATGTATGCAGAAGAAATACGTGCTGGAGTCACTGAGTGATCAGGGTTTTAAAGTCACTGAGTGATCGGGGTTCAAGATTTCTCAAAGAGGGGAAGATTCTAAATGAATGGAAAAGATTACAGATGGTATTACTAGCAGACAAAAGTGAATAGAAAACTATTAGCAACTCCTTATCCATATATCTTAACATTTATTAGGACAGGGTATTTGTAGATGGATTATATTTTTGATGAACACATGTAAAGGAAACAGTATTTTTCATGATATTAAACCTTCACAGTTACACAAGTGAACGAGACATGTAAAGAATTAAAGATCCCATTGCCTTTATTTGCCTTGGTAGAGCAAAGAACAACCTTAAAGACTCCTCCTTGGATAAGGTGTGTCTCTGGGATAAAAAGCAACAGTTGATTACTGAAAACTCTTATTTCAGAAAAATCCATACTTCAAGAGACCCATTGAGCAATTGAAGGATATATGGTGGATATATACAAGTCGGCTATTGCTTATTACCAACAATGACTTATATGTGAAAAGAGATACAAAAGATATAATTAAGAACTAGTAAGATTAAAAGAATAGCAAGGTCAAGGGATAACAGTAATTAATGATTGTGAGTACTATACCCAGTAGGTTAGCCATTTTGATACTTCAGCAGAGCTATAATCTCAATAATATGGCTAACAGCTACATGAACCATTGAAATAACCAGAGGGATTCTTCTTATATGTTGGATAGAATATCTATGGAGAATTTATGAAAAGATATGAGTAAGAAGCAGGATGAGAAGTGCTGAATCAATACATCAGTCCCATTGGAAACAGTATATACAAGTGTAAGCTCATGTTATTTTTAAGTTGTTTCTTAGTCATGTCCAACACTTCCTGATCCCATTTGGAGTTTTCTTGGCAAAAACACTGGAGTGGTTTGACATTTCCTTCTCCAGCTCACTTTACAGAAGAAGAAACTGAGGCAAATAGTGTTAAGTGACTTGCCTAGGGTCACACAACTAGTAAGTATTTGAGGCTAGATTTGAACTCAGGAGTCTTCCTGATTCCATGCTCATGCCCCCTAAGCTCATAGATCCATCTAAATATCAAATTACGATGGTACATATTCAGGTATTATATAACCCAATGATATAACACAGGTAAAATGTTTTGCAAAGTAAAGCACAGCATAAACATTAGTTAGGATTAGCTTTTTAAAGCCCTCTACAGCCTGACCTCCACTTATCTTTCCAGCCATCTGGAAGCTCTTTGATTCAGCCAAATTGACCTCTTCCCATCCGTCACCCATGGCTCTCCGTCTCCTGCCTCAGAGGTCTTTCTGAGCTACCCCATTTACCTCTAGTGTACGCCCTCCTCTTATACTTCAAGACTTAGCTCAAAGACCACTTCCTACATGAAATCTTTGCTTGATCCCTCCAAAACCATCTCAAATTTAAGTATTTTGTAACTGTATATATTTTTATTTATTACACATGTGTGTATATATGTATGTGTGTATATATACATATATGTATGTATGTGTATATATGTATGTATGTATGTGTATATATGTATGTATGTGTCTATATATCACACACACACATATACATCTATGTGCTTGTCAACCCCACTAGGATGTGAATTCCTTGTGAGCAGCAATTCTCTCAGTCTTTGTGTTTCTATTCCCAGTACTTAATGCAGTACCTGGCATATAGGCTCTTAATAAATACCTGTTAATGTAATAACCACCCAAGATTATTGCCAAGAACTCCAAATAGATACTGTCATGGTCAGACATCTGTTATGCAACTTGCCCAGGGTCACATAGGTGAAATATATCAGAGAAATATGTCAGATCTGAACACAGATCTTCCTGACTTTAGAGCCAGCTCTTCATTCACTATGCCCTGCTGTGTCTCAACATTTCTAATGAGGATATCAATAAATCTACCTTTGTACTCAGGCAATAGTTTTTTTAGAAAAACCTCCAATTTCTCTTTGTCTGTTGAATTGGGGAGGAATGAGGAGACAAAATCTTAGGTCTCTCTTCCATTCCTAATAAATAGCAAAAAATATCTCTCTCTCCTTCCCTCCTTCTCTCTCTCTCTCTCTCTCTCTCTCTCTCTCTCTCTCTCTCTCTCTCTCTCTGTCTCTGTCTCTCTCTGTCTGTCTCTCTGTTGCACCTTTGTTCATATAGAAAATTCTTTCCTTTAGCACATCAGTGGCTGAAATAAGCTACCAGTTACACAGGCCCCAGCTATTCCACATCCAATTAGAATTTTAACTACCCTATCAGCTGCAGAGGGACAGAGACAGACACCATATTTTAAATACATCTTTTGTCCTAATCCCCTCTGAGCTGTAAAACCTAATACAATTAAGCTTTTATATTTTGCAGGTGATGAATGACTGACTAATATGCTCTCTGTGAGATTCGGTACCTGGAACATGATGTTCTTGCAGCAGCCCAAGTGCTGAACTTGGGGTTTCCTCCTTCCCCTATCCCCCTTTCCTTTCCCATCTGCCTTCACTTCTCTCCCCACAGCTGGCAGATTCTTCACACTTGTTACTAAAGATAAAAATAATAGCCTGCTTTTAAAAATATCTTATTGTGACGCGACGAGCTTGTTTCTATAGGGAGAAGGAAATCAATTTACTCATTCACAGGGAGCATGGCCTTTCCAGGGCAAGAATCCATCTTTAGGGAGTGTTTCTTGGATCACACTGAACCCCCACCTGAAATGCCCTCTCCCTTCCTCTCTGGTCCTTTCTACCCTCTCTCCCCCTACATCTATGAAGCTTTCTATTACAATGCTAGCCTACAGGAATTTCTCCCTCTGCTGATTTCAAAGGATTTCATAGGAATTATTGTATGTACCATTAATTTGGCACTTATGATCTACTGTTGTGAATTCAACAAATGCAATTAAGTTCAATGAACATTTATTAGGTGCCTACTCTTTGCAAAGCATGGTGCTAGCCAATGGGAAAGATAAAAAGATATAAACAATAGTAGACATTTATATAGCACTTTAAGATTTGCCAAGCACTTACATACATTATCTCATTTGAGTCTCCCAACAGTTCTATGAAATAGGTACCTTATCTGTCCCTGTGTGTCTCTTTCTTTGTCTCTCTGTCCCTCTCTGTTTCTCTTTCTCTGTGTGTGTGTGTCTCTGTCTCTTTTATCTCTGTCTTTCTCTCTCTCTGTCCATGGCCCTCTCTGCCTTTCTGTGTCTGTCTGTCTTTGTCTCTGTCTCTCTCTGGCTCTCTCTCTCTGTCTCTCTCTGTCTCTCTGTCTCCCTCTCTCTGTCTCTCTGTCTCTTTCTCTCTCCCTCCCTCCCTCAGTCTCTGCAGGGGAGGGAGGATCAGTGAACTGTTCAAAGTTGCATTCATGAAATCCTTCTAGGAAGCTCCCTGAACCCTGTCAGAAAGGATTCCCTCCATTAAAGCTAATAGCCATTTATAACTTACTGTTTTAGCAGTTTGCCTGATGACTGAGAAGTGTTCAAAGACTTGCTCTTGGTCACAAGGCTAGTTATAGAACCTTGTATTTATGCAGACCTTTAAGATTTGCAAAACACTTTCAATAGATTATCTCTTGTGATTCCCAACATATCCCTGGGAGGCAAATGCTTTATAAGTGAGGAAACTGAAGTCTGAAGATTTTAAGTGACTTGCTCAAGGTCTGTCTTTCCCCACCCTTTCTCTTCCCTCCCCTCCCCATACACACACACACACACACACACACACACACACACACACACACACACACACACTCACAGATAATATGTTTCATAATCAGTACCTGAATCCAGGTTTCCTCTAACTACTACACACACTGCCTCTCAAGGCAGAAACTATAAATGCTGTTATCCCCATTTTATAAATACAGAAACAGAGACCCAGACAAGTTAAATGGCTTGGTCATGGTTACATAGCTACTTAGTGTTGGAGGCAAGATTTGAATTCTGGTTGTCATGATTCTGAGTTTGAATTTGCTCTCTGTATCATACTATATCCCACAATAAAGGCTGTAGAGCTGTGCATTAATATGTTTTCATGGTTCTATATCTAAGATCTTCAAATAGGCTATAGATTAATAGAGAATATTATGTATCCATATATGTGTGTAAGTATATATGTATAAATATTATATATATATATATATATATATATATATATATATATATGCAGAGAGAGAGGATCCCCCCCGCCCCAGCCACCTATGTATACATCTGTTTGTTCTACAGGATAAGCATGGAGTCCTGTGCATCATAGGAAGGGATCATGTCTTATCTTTGTTTCTCTTTCATCACCTAATATAGCGCACTTTGTATCAGGGATTTGATACAATTTTTTCTTTAACAAACATGCATTCATTAAGTGCCTAGTATAGCTTACTTGATGTTCTTTGATGATTTTAAGTCGTGTCTGACTCTTCCTGACCCCATTTGGGATTTTCTTGGCAAAGATACTGAAGTGGTTTGCCATTTTCTTCTCCAACTAATTTTACAGATGAGGAAACTGAGGCAAATAGGGTTAAGTAACATGCCCAGGGTCACATATCTAATAAGTGTCTGAGGCCAGATTTGAACTCAGGAAAATAAGTCTTCCTGACTCTAGGCCTGGCACTCAATCCAGTTCACTGCCTCTCTAAACCATGTGCTAAGTGCTGTGGATACAAAAACAAAAATACAATGGGTCCTGCCCTCAAAAAGCTTAATTTCTATTGGGAAAACGAACATGCAACACATACAAATATAGGCAAAATAAATACAAGATAATTTGGGTGGGGAAGGCACTAGCATACTAAAAAATGTTATTGATTGAAAAAAAAATTAAGTGGTAGCCTAGATGCTGGGAAATAGAAAACACACCTGCCAAAGCTGAGCAGAACATTTCCTTCTTATTGTTTGTGTTATAGTCAATATAGAGGCTTTTTCTAATTATTCAAAGCACATTTCCTTCTTACAGTTTGTGTGATACTTAACATAGAGGCTTTTATCTAATTATTCAGTAAAGTGATCCTTCAGTAGTGATCTTCATTCTCTGACCTTCCTGTGACTAGCCACATATGCTCAGGTTTTCTGAATGGTATCCCCCAAAGCCTGGCTGCTGAGCTGGGTGTGCCGTGGGAAGGAAGACATGAACAGATGGAATCCTGGTGTGTGACTAACAGCTGACTCTTTTATAACCCACAGGCCAGGTGCCTTTGAGCTCTACCACACAGACTCACAGGCTACCTCCAAAGCCAGTGGGAATGGCTGGTCCCCAAACTGCGAAGCTCGGGTTAGGTCTATGGCAAATCACCATCAAGGAGATTAATGAAGGAAGCCATCATTCCTCATGAACCATTTACTGTTTACTACCTTGTACTGTTAATTTCACATGTAATAAGGAGAGCTTATATCTGAATACTGTTATCCAATTATAAAAAGAGGTCATTTTAGCTAGTTGGCAATAGTTTGCAGAACATTATATAAAAGGGAATTATAGCAGCATAGGGAATTGTCTTCAGACTTTTTCTATCCAAATGTCATAAAAAAAGATGATATGAACGAGATAAGATGGCAATGATGATGATGATACGATAACAACAGATCATGTTCCTATCTAGTTTTAAGGTTTGCAAAGTGATAACCTTACTAGGAGCATTACTGTCCCAATTTCAGAAGTGAGGATACTGAGGCTCAGAACTGACCATAGTTAACATAGCTGAGGAATGTCTAAGCCAGTAATCAAACTTAGGCCTCCTTAGTCCAATTCCACCTTTCTTTTGACTCCTCCATGTGGCAGTCATCTCCAAGGAGACAGTGATATCCCAAAGGATGGGCACTTCGTAAAGCTGCCTACTGAATAAGGATGTTTACTGATTATTTTATGAAAATATGGTATTACAGGGGTCCTTTATCACAGAAACAGTGTTATAGATGGTGGTCGGCCAAAACCATTATGATGGGGTTTGGAAATACTGCGTTGGCTAGGATCTTATGAATGGCACTGATTAGGGCAACATTTCGCAATATGACTTCCTGTAATATATTGTTCTTTTAGTACCTAGCACAAGGTTATACCTGTGATCAATACTCCATAAATACTTCGTTGTTTAACTGAATAATGAATGAGTAATTGATTCTTCCTTGCCAGCCTGAAATGGTAAGGGAGAACTCTGACTCATTCACTCGGAGGACCTTGGTGGTTGCCATTCCAATAGCAGTAGCTATATTCCAAAGTGGCAGCTTACAAGAGTACAATTAAAAAAAACAAAACACAACACTACAAGTCAGCCATTTTGCTGGCAATAGGAAAGCCATATTTCAGTTTCCTCTGAATAAAATTATTTCCTTGGCAATATTCTAAACGTGAAAATTCTGTGCTTAGTTGTGCTTAAGGGACACTTGCTTGATTAAACTAAATTGAGGAAAAGAGTGAGTGATTTTTTCTTTTCTAGTCTCAATGATTCTGTCCAAACAACATTACTTACTTCCATCTCCTCTCTCTAATCTCACAATTCAGATCCTTCTTTTCCAACAAAGAAATGCACATAAGCCAAATCAGCTATCACAGCAAACACATCTGCTTGCCTATGCAAAGTTCTATAATTGTAGTCTTCCACTTTTCCAAGGAAAGGGAAAAAGGGCATTTCCCAAATCCCCCCTTCCTGAATCAAGATAGGTTATTTCAATTACACAGACCTTGGCTTCATTTCAGCATTCATTCTTTTTTATTTATTTTCTTGCTGTCATTGTTCACATCGCCCCCCCCCCACCTCAAAACACACACACACACACACACACACACACATACACATTGTGTTGCTTATAGAACTCTGCATCAGATTATACAAGTCATCCCAGGTTTCTCTGAATTCTCCCCATTTCTCAGTTGTTTATGGAACGATATCATCCCATCACATTCATATGCTACAATTTGCCATTTTGGTTTCATTTTTTTTTGTTATTGTTACCACATAAAGGGACTGCTATGAATATTTTGGTCTATTTTTGACATTTCTTTCTGTCTTTGACCCTGAGATATGTGACCATCTATTCCAGTAAAACTGACCTGTCATATATTCCCTGAGAATGATATTCTTTCCTTTGTCACTATGCTGTGCCTTCAAACCAATGGCTCCCCATATCTAGAATGCACTCCCAGCCCTACACTCCAATTCCATCACCAAGACAATTCCTAATTTCTTCCTAAGCACAATTCAGGTACCTGAAAATTTTCTCACATAACTTCATTAAGAGAATTCTCTACTTTTTTTTTTTTTTTTAGGATAGGTCTGCTCCTATGGTTACATTAATGTAGGAAATTCCTAGAGAAGAAATTTTCTCTACCAATGCAGGTGGACAACCATTGTACAATTTATAATCTCAGAGGAATACCTGGGGTCACTTAGATATTAAGTGACTTGCCCATTGCCACATAGTCACTTATGTGTCAGAGACAGGTTTTTCTGATGCTTCTATTAATTATAGAACCTTGTCTCTCACTCCCTTGAAATTGATTTGTATTAATTCGTGTATACTTTGCATTCATTGATTTTGAATAGCAACCTCCAAAACATATAAATAAATGCATGTTCAGTCCTCCTACAGAGATATAAACATCTTGAGGGCAAGGCCTATTTCATTTTTATCTTTGAATGCCCAGCACCTAACACCATACCTTGAAGACAGTCATTTTCTTAATTGGTTTTTGAGTTGAGTTCCTGAGATAACCCATAGAACAATAAAAACAAAACAAAGCAAACAAACAAAAAAGAGAGACTTAATGAAAAATAGGTCATGAGATTTAAAGAGATTTATTCTACTCTGTTTTTTATCTCCTTTTGGATTAGAGTATATAGAATAAACTATCCTCCTATCTTCCTGGTCTATTGAGGTGGGGAGTTGGTTATGATACAAATAGACTGTGTGTCAGAGTCAGCATACTGTAAGAATATTCTGAAGTACTCCCAATGTTATTTGATTATACTTAGTTCCTGGCCCTCCCTGTTTTACAGACCTACTGTGTATGAAGAGAAGAACTATGATCAAGAGCAGCATGACAAGGTAGAAAGAGAGTGGAGTCAGGGGACCAAGAATTTAGTTTTCACTTTTCCACTAGTGTAATGGTAATAGAATTTGAAGATCTTCCCTGTCCCTTAATAAGCCTAAATTGAACTTGAGGACTTTTCCTTATTTGAAAACATACTCTGCCTCGTAATAGGCTGCATGTGCTCACCTGGAGCCTGTGGTGGCAGGCTTGCTTTTCAGGAAGGCACAACTTTTATTACTTTGTAGTCAAGTGGGTCATGAGGGTTGTGATGTTCTCTGACCCTGGAGAGGGCTATATATACCTCTGAGGTGAGGTTTTACTTTGGGGCTCATTTGGGAAGAGTTGTGGGATTTGGCCAGATGAGAATCTGGGCAGCCGTTGTGCCCCCGGCTTTGAAAACCCAGATGTTGGTGCTTCTCTCTCTGGTGACTAAGTAGGCATGGATGTAATGGGCAGATAGCTAGAAGCCCTGTCTGCTGAATTGTGGTATTTTCTCTTGTAACTTCTGTTTGTATTCTCTGAAGTTCAGGATACTGACATTTTCCCCTGAACTAGGTAAATGATATATGTTTGATTGATTAAAGGAAGATTGTTCACCCCTTTTGAGTTGCTTTTCTTTAGAAAAGCAGATCAAAGAACTTGTACTAGTAGCCATCCTGGGTATGCTAGGGTGCTTTCTGCTACAACTAATCAGTCAATCAATCAAAAATAAGCATTTATTAAGTTATTACTACATGCAAGGAAGAGAGCAAAGTGCTAGGATTCAAAGACAAAATAAAGCAATCCCTGACTTCGGGTACCTTTTATCCTAATGGTGGACACAACATGTATACATAAAGAATCTACATCATAGAAGCAAAATCAATACAATGAGGTTATAGAAGAGAGAGCATTAGTAGCCAAGATGATCAGGAAAGTTTTCACTTAGAAGTTGCTATTTGATGCTGGAGAAGATTCGAGAAAATTGGAACAATAATGCATTATCGGTGGAGTTATGAACTGATTCAACCATTTTAGAGAACAATTTGGAACTATGCCCAAAGGCATATAAAAATGTGCATTCACTTTGAGATCCTGCAAAACCATTTCTAGGGCTATATACCAAAGAGATCATACAAATGGGAAAAGGACTCACATGTACAAAAATATTTATAGCATCTCTTTTTGCAGTTGCAAAGAATTAGAAATTGAGTGGATGTCCATCAATTGTGGAATTGCTGGACAAGTTGTGGTATATGAATGTAATGGAATATTATTGTGCTATAAGAAAGATGGACTTCAGACAAACCTAGAAAGACTTATATGAACTGATGTTGTGTGAAGTGAGCAGAACCAGGAGAACATTGTACACAGTTACAGACACATTGTGTGATGACTAACTCAAGGTTCTAAGACAACTCCAAAAGGTTCATGATGGAAAATCTTATCCACATCCAGAGAAAGAATTATGGAGTCTGAATGAAGATTGTAGTGTATTATTTGCTTTCTGTTTTTTGTTTTGCTTTGTTTCTTCTTTCTCGTGGTTCATCCTGTTTGTTCCAATTCTTCTTTACGATATGACTAATGTGAAAATATGTTTAATATGAATGTATATATAGAGCTTATATCAGTTTGCGTGCCGTCTTGTGGAGGGGGGAGGTGAAGAAGGGGGAGAAAATTTAAAATTCAAAAGCTTTTTAACTGAATGTTGTAAACTAAAAATAAATAAATATTTTAAAAAATAAGTTGATATTTGAGTTGAGAATTGAAGGAAACAGGGGATTTCAAGAGGCAGAGTTAAAGAAAAAGGGAATTCCAACCATGGGGGATAGCCAATGCAAAGTCATAGAGGTAGGAGATGGAGTACCACAGGTGCAGAAGAGCAATGAGGCCTGTATAGCTAGACTGAGAACTCTAAGAGGAGAATAACGTTAAGAAGACTGAAAAGGTAGGAAGGGACCAAGTTGAGAAGAGCTTTAAGTGACAGAGGAGTTTATACATACATTTGTGGTGGCTGTGTTATTAGAGATTCAGGAGTATTATATAGAAATGACAACATAGTAATTGACTGGATATGTTGGGTATGTGAGAATGAGGAGTAGAGGATGTCACCAAGGTTCTGAAACTAGGTAAATAGGAAGATGGTGGTGCTCTTGGCAGTATTAGGTAAGTGCAATGGAGGAGAGACTTTGGAGACAAGATAATTGACTCTATTTTGAATATGTTGAGTTTGAGATGCCTCAGGGACATCCAAGTGGATGTTAACTAGATAAAATTCAAGAAGTGGAACTGGAACTCAGGAGAGAGGGAAGAGCTGGGAATATAGATTTGAAAGTCATCTGCACAGAGAAGACATTTGATCCCATGGGAGCTGATGATATTAGCAAATGATAAAGTGTAAGGAGAAAAGAGTATAGAGTAGTACACTGAGGTATTCCCACAGTTAGGGAATATGTTGGGCGTATGAAAATATGCCCTCAATGATTAATAAATAAAGCATATTAAGAAGGAGTGGTCAGAAAGTAGGAAGATAACTAGTAGGAGACAGAGAGAAGAGATTGGTCAACAAGGTCAGATGCTACAGAGAAGTCAAAGAGGATAAGGACTGAGAAGAGACCATTAAATCTGAGATTTTTGGTAACTTTGGAGGGAACATTTTTCAGTTGAGTGATAAAGTGAGAAACCTGATGATAAGGGGTTGAGCAGAGGGTGTGAATACGTCAAATGTAGATGAGTTTTCCAAAATTGTGATTGGGAAAGGAGGAGAGATATAGATAGGATGATAGTTAGCAGGGATGGCAGGATCTAGGAAGGATTTTTCAAGAGTTAGGGAGATATGGGCATGTTTTTAGGCAGCAAGGAAGGAACCAAAAGAGACTGAGAGAAGGGAGATCAGGGAGAAGAGGGAACAATGTACAGCACCTATTTCCTGGATGAGACAGGAGTGGGTGAGATCAAGGAGCAGGTGCTGGGGCTGATCTTAGTAAGGATAAAGTCCACCTTTTCATTAGAGACTGGAATAAAGGTAGAAATAATGGGAAATGAGATTGAGGAGATATGAGATTCAATGAAGGAGTTGTCAGATAAGGAGGAGGGAAGAGGAGGGAATTCTTGACAGTCTTATTTTTTTCAATAAAGTATAAGGTGAAAGCCTCAGCTGAGAGATTGGGGGAAAGAGATGCTTGTTGGAGCCTTGTGGAGAGAAGATTTAGAATGGCTTCTGTGGGGAGTATGACCAGAGAATTAATTAGAGAGGAGCAAAGGAATAACTATCAGTGGTAAGAGTCCAGTTGAGATGAGATAACAAAAATCTATACTGGATCAAGTTAGCACAATTGTGAGACTTCCTCTGGCTCCAATCAGCAGCACATGAGTAGCGAAGAGGAGGTAGACAGAGGGAGAAAAGCAAATATGGGGTTTGGAAAGATGTAAACAACAATGGTCCCAAAGCAAAAGAATCAAAAGTAAGGAGAGAACACAGTTGAAGTGCTTCATTGGGGGTTGAAATCAGGAAGGAAAGAGGTTATAGCCAGGTTAGAGGTCTGGCAAAATACAGTGGAGTGGAAAGATGGCAGGTCAAGGTAAGAACAAAAAATTGATTTTGGAGAAACTCAGAATAGGGTGGGATGTAGCTAAGTACATATTTGACCTGGGAAAGTTGGTTCATCTCTCTGAGACTCAGCTAATCTGTAAAAAGGAAGCAAATATATCTTACTTGCCATGTCGGCACTAACACCAAATGATCTTTTGGGCCCTCTCCCAGCTCTTAGAGTTATGATTCTATGAACTTGGCTCCAGTCAGAAAAATAGGAAGAAACACTTGAATAAATGGATTACAAATGGGAGTAACAGATGGTAACATGGTCACCAAAGGAGCAACCTTCTAGGCATTCATCTAGTTTGCTGGGTCATCTAGGGAGGGGCACAGAAGTTAGCTGCTTTGATGATTCTCTCTTCTGATAGAGCTGACGTTCTATCTTTAGAGTCAGCCTGGTCTTCTGGAGCTCACTGCTAGCCTCACTTTTCCTCCTTCCTCCCCCAGTTACCTTGGTGTCCCCCCATTTATCCTAGAACCTTTAGCATCTTGGACTATGGCCATCACCAGTTCTCTTGCAAGGATATCATCGGCTTTTGGGAAGCATTCACAATTTTTACATGCTCTTGAAAGGAGGCATTCCACCAGCCCAATGGAATAGCAAATTAGAGTCACTCCCAATGCTTTAAGATGTTATTGGTTGCATATTGCTTTAGTGCAGCACATAATTACAGAAACCGCTCTGCAAATCTGTATATTTCATCTATACTTTATTACACTCAGCGTATTCCCCAATTCATTTTCCTTCTTCTTCCTCCAGCTTAAAATATATTTTGGTGTCCTTTATGTCATCTTGAAATTGAACAGCCAATTCTTACTGTAATGAAAATACTTATGTGCTAGCCCAGTGATATACAACACTACACTCTAATTACGGCTGCGCTTTAATTAACCTGAATTGAAGAGCGTTATCATTAAACTGTTGGTAACTTTGAGTTATAGCTTTTCTTTAATTTAAACTAGAAAACACAGATAATTAAGCCTCCAGATAATCAAATGCTTGAGGAGAGCTTCAATGTTTTGGGATGTTCCTAAATCTCATTAAATGTCCTTTCTTTATTGATTATTTCTACCTCAGCTGTATCATTGTGTTAAACGAATAATAGTCCTAAGTTGAATACATTCTCAGTCACATCAGGATAATTTTTCCCCCTTTGGCTTTCCCAGAAACCATAAGGAACAAATGCTAAACTCTCCAATACTGGGGTTTGAATGGTGGGGAACAGGGTAGCATTTTTCTCTTCCATGGAATTGCTTCTGCTTATGAGCCAATCTTCTCTTGGACCCTAAGCACCAACAATTGTACAGTTCTGCTACATAGAGATGCAGCACCTGAAAAGTCACATGACTATTTGGCAATTTTGCCTCGGTAGAACTCCGAAGTCATATCTCTCTCAGTGGGCTGAATCACATAAAGGTGGGATTTATATATTTATAATTTTTGCTCATAAGCCCCAAAGGGAAGCTTTATGAGGAAAGGGAGGGTGTAGAACAGCCACTGTGGGAAATGGACGAGAGAAATAATTAAGATATAATAAAGGGATTGTCTTCCTGTGACCATGAGAACCAAATTTAGGTTTTAATATTTTTTTCTCTCTCAATTGGGTCTACACCACTAGGAGACAATCCCTTTATTCTTTCTGAACTCTCTATTACATGCATTCTCCACAGAAACCTTTCCAGATATTTTCTTCTCACCTCAAGACAACCCTTCTCCACACAGGACCCTATCTCATATTTTACTGAGAGAAAAGAGGCAATTTGAAAGGAATTCCCACTTGTCTCCTCCTCTATAAATGAAACCCCATTGACATCATTCCCTATTCTCTCTTATTTTAGTTTCCAATAGAGATGACCTTGGTCCTAAGCAAAAGTCTTAAATTTATATTTTTGAACCCTTCCCTTCTCCCTCCTCTTGAAGATTGTTCCTGTAATCACCCCTCACTCTCCAATCTTTACATTCTGCCTCTAGTCTGTATCCCTCATTGATACCTACCAATAAACCCAGATCTCCCCCAGATTTAAAATAAGCAATTTTTTAAAAATCTATATTTTCTCAAGCTATTGTGCCACCTATATAACTCTCTTCTCTTTGGCAGTCAACTTCTAGAAAAAAGTTGTTTATGCTCATTACCTCTATTTCCTCTCCCCTCACTCACCTTTAAATCTTTTGTAATCTAGCTTTTGATTTCATCACTCAACTAAAAATTTGTCCCCAAATTCATATCACCTTTGAATGGACAAATCCAAGAGTCTTTTCCTGGTCCTCATTCTTCTTTGACCTCTGCAGAGATAGTATGAACCATACTCTTCTCCTGGATTCTCTCTCTTCTCTAGATTTTTGTGACATTACTTTCTCTTGGTTCTCTTCCCATTTGTCTGTGCACTCTTTCCCAGTCTTCTTTGTTGGGTCATCCATACCCCCCCTTGGAATACTCCAAGGCTCTGTCCTAAGTCTCTCAGTTATCTCATCAACTCTCAAAGATCCAATAAACCTCTCCATGAAGATGATTCCCATATCTATATTTTGATTAGCCTTGATTTTTGATAGCCTTTGATTTTGATAGCCTTGATTTTCCCTCTGAGCTCCTGTCCCATATCAAAAACTGCATATTTAACATATCTGACTAAAGATGTCATAAGCATCTCAAGCTCAGCACATACCAAACAGAATTCATTTCTCTTTTCTCCTTTGAACCTCCCCTTTTCCAAGCTTTCCTATTCTGTTAAGTCACCACCATCCTTCTAATCATACATATATGAAATCCCAGTCATTCTTAACTCTTCCTCTTCCATCACTCCTCCATGTATATGAGTTGCCAAACCTTATCTATTCAATCACTCTATCTCTGTCTATATCTGTCTACTTTTCTCCATTCAAATGGCCACCACCCCAAAAGATATCCTCATCACCTCAATCTGGAATTCTTATTTTGCCTCTACCTCAAGTGCCTCTACTTTTCAATCCATCTGTCACATATATTCCAAAATGATCTTCCTAAATCACACCCTTGATCAATAGCAGCTCTCTCTTGCCTCTAGGATATAATACAATCTCTCTATTTGGCAAGGTATAACAATATTAACATTTTTAGGGCAAGATGGGTGAGATTTTAAGGGAGCTGCCAAGCTGCCAAAAGGAGTTTTGAGAAAGAGTATGTTATATATGTATTGCTGACAGGAGACTTTGAACTATTAAATACCTGGGGTCCCAATTTCCATTTTCTCTGATCATTTAATTTGTGTTTCTTTGAAACAAATATCTGTCAAAAGATGAGTCATACTTAAGAAACAATACAGTAGCAATCTCAAGAGTTCACCTCTTTCTAAATCATTAGCCCACTTCTTTTTTCAGAGCATCTAGTGTTTAAGTTTTTGGCTCTCTAGTCAGGAAGAGAAATCTCTCAAAGCAGCTAAAAGGTAGTACTGGTTGCTTAAGGCTCAGTCTCTGACAAAGAACTTAGATCTCGCACTTCTCTCACATCTCTCTACACCCTCGAATTACTTCTTGAGATTCTCAAGGCCAATAGGGTTTATTGTGATGAGATTTTAAGAATCTTCTTGCCTGTGGTTGTCGCAAAGAACCAGAAAGCAGAAGACCCACCCTCATGCCTGAATTGTTTTCTTGGGAAAACTTCTGTGAAAAGGGCCAAGTTTGTCTCTAATTCCTTCAGCTATCATTTTGCAACCCTCCTTTAGTGTAGCATTAGGGTTACCTCTTTCCTTCATTGACATTTTAGCTGCCCAACTAATGCATTGCACATCCCCCTTCTCCAATAAAACCTATTCCCCAGAACCACAGTATGTCTGAGTTGGAAAAGAGAGTAGAACCATCTGGTCTAACCCACATGTGAACAAGAATCTCTTCTATAACCTAAATGACAAATGGTCAACCAAACATTGTTTAAAGACCCCATGATGAGGCAGCTTATTCAACTTTTAAATAGTTTACTTGCTAGGATTTATTTTCCCCTTAACATCAAATCAGAATTTGCCTCTCATCAACTTCTTTCCCATTCATTATAGGAAAATCTGTCTTCTGGGGTTAATCAATAATAACAGCTAATAATAGCTAACATTTTAATAGTACTTACTATGTGCCAGCCACTGTGCTAAGCATTCTATAATTATTATCACATTTGATCCTCATAACAACCCTGGGAGGTAGTTGCAACCATTCCCCCCATTTTACAGATAAGGCAAACAGAGATTAAGTGACTTAACCAAGTCAAACATCTAGAAAATGCCTGATGTTGGATTTAAACTTAGATCTTCTTGATTCCAGGGCTGGTGCTCTATCCAAGTTTAAACTATTAAGCACATCTCTTTGGGGCTGTTCCTTTTTCCTTTCAATAATAAATACTGCCACCATGTTCTCTCTAAACTGTTCATCTTTAAATATACCCATTTCTTTTAACTGATCCTCAATATAACATGATCTCAAGACCCTTTACTTTCTCAGCATCCCTCATCTGGATGCTCAACGTCCCTTCAAAGATCTTGCTCCTGTTACTCCCTTACAGAAATAAAATAAATAGGGCAGAGTATAACAAGGCTATTACTTGCCTTGGCCATAGAAATATGATGTCTCTCTTCACACAGTCTCTGAATTTTGGCTTTTTGGCCACCATATCCAATGAATATCTTATACTGAGATTGAAGTCCACTAATACCCTAGTATCTTTCAGAAGAACTGCAATTCTAGCAACATCTCCTTCTATCCTAGCCCCACAAATAAGTCAGCTACGTTAATCCAGGAAGAATGAGCCACAGATGTGCCTTTCCTCACTGCATTTCCTCATTCCTTCCTCCTTCTTTTACCTACCCATGTTGAACTCCTACCCAATTTCTAAAGTCCAGTTCAAATTTCTTCTTCCATCATAGATTACAATCCTAGGAGTTTTGATTTTCAACCTCTAGTCCACCTCAAGTCCACTAATTGAAAATCCTGGCCATTGAAGTCTTAATTGGGCATTTAATTATACCCTGTCTTGCATTGTTCAGTGTGGTCCCATGTGTTGTTGTTTTATTTATACAACTAGATTACCATCTTCTAAAGGGCAAGGACCAGGTCTCCTCCTCTGTATTGCCATGCCATCTCACCATACATGTGCTGTTATACACAGACCTCACTGTACCTCAGTGCTGAGTTATACACAGAAGAAGCTTAATAAAAATTGGTTGAGTAATTGATCTGCAAAGTTAAGCTAACCATGAACCTTGCATTTCACCTGAGAACCAAAGAGCAAACAGAAGACTTCTACTTACTCACAAACTGTAGGGAAGGACAGACCCACGAAGGCACTAGAAAGATATTCTGTATACATTTCATTGGAGACTCCTTCCAAGTAGTATTTCTGCCATGTGTCTTCCTCAATCTGAAGGAGAAAAGCACAGAGGTTGGGTTTTTTTTTTAAAAGGATCAAATTTCTCAAAGCAAAGATACGTTAACAGGTCACCAAAAATATGAATCCAGACATGGGTCAGTTATTCTCCATTTCAATTCTGTTTGCCTCTATTTGCCCTATTTATACTATCAAATTGGGGGTACCTAGGTAGCACAGTGGATAGACTGCAAGACCTGAAATCAGGAAGACATCTTCCTGAGTTCAAATCTAGCCACAGATACTAGCTCTGTGACCTTGGGCAAGTCACTTTAACCCTGTTTAACTTCACTTTCCTCATCTGTAAAATAAACTGGAGAAGGAATTGGCAAATTAATTCAGTATCTTTGACAAGGAAATCCCAAATGAAGTCACAAAAAAGTAGATGCAACTGAAAAATGACTGAAATACTACATAAAATGTTAAAAATAAAACTTAATTTCTTCTTATAATAATTATGTAATTATCACTATTGTTGCAATTAATATTTTATAAAGGTGCCAGATACCTTTGACTGGAATAAAATATGAATGTTTGAATTTTTTAACCAAATTTTTAACAGTTTGCCCCTACATATAAATTTCCACACAGTTGAAAACCAAACAAGTGGAAAGATATTTGGAACATTTCTGGAAAAATAACATAGTCAGCACATACTCATATATTTCCAAAAGTGTGTGTATGTGTGTGTGTGTGTGTGTGTGTGTGTGTGTGTGTACTGAGCCTTCACACATAACTGTAGAGACTTTTCAACCCATTGTCATAAACCTTTGTTTGTATAAAACCAGACTGAACATTCCATAATAGATGGGCCCATTATTTATGTTTTACTTACATGTTTTTAGAGGATCTGATAGATAAAGGCATTCCACACATAAATATGTATTACAGCGCTGATTGGGTAAATAAATAGCATTATTAAAAGATGGATCACCATCATTTCAAAAAGTATCCGTATCACCCAAGAGCAGAAAAAAAGCAGTAATTATAGTGAACAGGGAGAACATCTGCTCCTTGGGGGCAAGAATAATATACTGTGACAACAGGAACAACAGAAACAACAGGCCAATTACTTTGGTATAGAGAGAAGGAGCTACACAGCCCAGCTCTTTGACATCATGGCAAGTTATAATCCCTGACTACAGGAAAGACAGCTATGGTTTCTAAGAAGCAGGAGGGAAGACAACCCTTGGTCAAGGGGCTGGCTATAACCTAGCCCTCTCTGACTCAGAAAAAATTGATAGCTTTAATGCTATTTTTGAACACACACACACACACACACACACACATGCCTTCACACTTCCTTTTAAACTTCCTTGAGTTAGGAAAGAAAAAAAGCAAAGGACAGTCATTATGTAGAGAACCCTTCCTCAAGAAGGACTTGGCTTAACCATTACAGAAATTCTGGTGATCTGTTCCTTGTTGAGTAACACAAAGAAAAAAGGGAACAAGGAGAAATGGAAGAATAGCAATGCTCGTAGGTGCCAACCTGGAGAGAGCACACGATACAGTAAGGTGCTAAGGACAAGGTTGTTGCCTGGATGAGCGACGTAGGGAGGGAAATGTGATGCATGTCCTACAAAGATCTATGCAAGAAATGCCATGAACAATATCCAGAGGGCATTTTATTGAATTGTATTTATTCATTTATACTTGTCTCTGATTTTAT
Source organism: Gymnobelideus leadbeateri (assembly GCA_011680675.1). Classification (NCBI taxonomy): domain Eukaryota; kingdom Metazoa; phylum Chordata; class Mammalia; order Diprotodontia; family Petauridae; genus Gymnobelideus; species Gymnobelideus leadbeateri. The sequence continues at coordinate 116,391 of WOXC01010562.1, forward strand.
TGGTATAGGGAGCTCCTGGTAAGGGTCTCTTTATCAATAAAATTACCTTTGCAACTTATATAATTTTGGAGAGTTACTTAGAGCATTAAGAGATTAAATGACTTACCAAGGGTCACATGTATATACATGTAGACTTACACACATATTTCTATCTCTCAATATAAATATATACATACTATAGACATATATATTTATATATATATAAATATATATACCTGTATGCATATATACCTGTATGCATATGTACACACATATATAGACATGTACATGCCCAAATATATAGGCATACATCTATATATAGACATATTATATACACACATATGCATATACTTGTATAGAGACATTTATATAGATATACACACATAGATATATATTTATATATGTGTGTATAGCTATATCTAGATATACAAACAGATAGCTAGCTAGCTAGCTAGCTAGCTAGCTAGATAGATAGATAGAGGAAGGAAGTTGGGAAGAAAGAAAGAAAGTAAAAGAAAAGGAAGGAAGGAAGAAATAAAGAGAAAGAAAGGAAGGAAGGAAGGGAGAGAGAGAAAGAGAGAGAGAGAGAGAGAGAGAGAGAGAGAGAGAGAGAGAGAGAGAGAGAGAGAGAGGAAGGAAGGAAGGAATATCTCCAATATGTGACAGAGATGAGAACTGACCCAACTGGTCTTCATGACTCTCTTTTAACAAAGTCATGAGACTCTCTAGAGCAGTTATTATGCTCTATAAAAAAGATATACTTTCAGCCTGATAACCTGGTCTGATATATTTAAATTACCTGGCAAGAGGTCAGTCAAGAATATCATTGACTTAGAGTACAACTAATGGAAGGGGTTCTTAAGCTGGAGTGCACGGACCCCTGAGGGGGTGTATCAGTAGATTTCAGAACATCCATAAACTTGGGACTTTTAACATATTGAGAATTAGATTTTAATATAACTTATTGCCTTTGTAATTATATATATATATATGTATAATGCATTATACATTTAAAATCAATATTTTGAAAAAGTGTCCATAGACTTCACCAGACGACCAAAGGGGGTCTATGATATTTTAAAAGGTCAAGAACCCTTGAACTAAGAAAAGGATGGTCCAGGCCACTTCAGTAATAATAATATCAATATGATTACTGACATTTAAATAACACAGCTCTTTAGCATTTGCAAAGTGTTTTGTATTTCTTATTGATGATAATAATGTCAGCTAGCATTTATATGGCACTTTTAGGCTTGCAAAGTACTTTGCAAATATTATCTCCTTGGATTCCCACAACAACCCTGCGAGGTAGGCCCAGAACAACAACAAAATCACATTTAAGTCCCTATTTTTTTTATCTTTTATTTTTGGAGGGCAATTGGGGTTGACTTGCCCAAAGTCACATGGCTAGTAAGTGTGTCAAGTGTCTGAGGCTGGATTTGAATTCAGGTCCCCCTGACTCTAGGGCCAGTGCTATATTTACTGCGCCACCTAGCCGACCCCTAAATCCCCATTTAACTGGCTACAAGAAGTAATGGAAGATGAGCCAACAACTTCATTTGTCTGTCTCTGACTTTTCCAAATGGTAGCAGCAAAATGTTTAATTTTCATGTAACACATATAATAAAGATGCTATGAACACACTTTCCTAAAACAAGGTTAATATTTTTCTTTCCAAGGAACAACTGGTTTAAAAGCATTTAAGTGCTGAATAAGACTTAATAGATCACTACCTGCTAGATATTGTCTATTATAGGTTACATGGTAACTTGTAACTGCTCTCTAAAAATGATACGAAAACACACAAGGATATGAATGATATATGTGAGTGTACACATGTGTGTATATATATGTATGTGCATTGTATACATGCACACAGGGATATAGGCACATGTGGGTAACTATGTATAGATCTCTATCTCTATCTGTATACACATACAGACTTGCATATATACATGTATATACCTATATGCATAGTATATATTTTACATACAATTATATAGGTCTATAGACTATATTTAAATATGATATGACATGGTATAATATAATATAATATTTATATATACATACATATATATCACCACATTTATCTGTGTAATAATAATAGCACAACCACTGCCTGGGCCAAATCCTTAGTTAAAAAAAAAAAAACAACTAACAAAAAGTCTAAGATTTAATGTTGATGGGCTAGATTTTGGTAAGTGACTGGACTGATCACCAAAAAGGGTAGAGTCATTCACCCCCAGACCCTTGCTAACATGATGGATGACTGCACTGAAGGGGGAGGGGGAAAGAGAGGATTCTCTTCAACTTGTTCATCTTATTTCTTGCTGAGGAGTTGGTGCCATTGTGGCATAGTAATAAGAGGGTGGGACCTGGACTCAGAACACCCTAGATCTATATCAATCACAGAAGCCCAGGAAAACCAAGTGACCAACTAGTATAGTTCACATATATACAAAAAGAATTCCCATTATAACAGACTCAATGAATATTCTGTGTGACTTGGGATAAGTTACTGAATGTCTTCACCTCCACAATTTCTTCCTTCATTTATAAAATAAAGGTGTTGAACTGGACAATCCTTGGGATTCCTTAGAGCTCTAAATCTATGAAAACATTAATTTAGGCTATGATACATTCAAACTAGGTTAAGAACACACTAGGGAATAATACAATTTAGACTCTTAAGAGTATTAAAACTGAAATGGTTCTGAGAAAATCACCCAACCCAACCCCCTCATCTTACAGAGAAAGAAACTGAGGATATCCAGGTGAAGTGATTTGGGACTGAGGTCATCCAATGAGTTTTTGGCAGAATCGATATGCCAGTCGTCAAGTCTGACTATGTTTCTAACACCCAATGAAACTCTTTCTGTTGTGTTGCTGTACAACTTCCTCAGCCCTGGTACATATTAATTATTCCCAGTTTCACTAATAAAACTGTCCTGCCTTCACCCTTTCTGAACTTAGTCTTTTGGACTACTGCTCCATTTATAAATCTATAGGTAATTCATGGAATGGAAAGATCTAGGAAGCACTAGTGATACTGCCATCACTGTGGTGAAGTGAAAAGAGAATTATACTGGATTCAGAAGACCTAGGTTTGAATCCTTGCTATGTACTTGCCAGATGGGTGACCTCTAGGTTTCAGTTCTTTCACTGACAAAATGATGGGGTTGAATTAGGACCTCTTCCAGTTCCATCTTGAGAGCTGCCATAGCATAGGCTGTATTAATAGAAGCATAGTATGTAGAGTAGTCAGCTAGGACAGCTAGTAGATAGAGAACAGGCTCTAGGGTCAGGAAGACTCGTTTTCCTGGGTTCAAATCTGACCTCAGACACTTACTAGTTGTGTGACCCTGGGCAAGTCACTTAACCCAGTTTGTCTCATTTTTCTCATCTGTAAAATGAGTTGGAGAAGGAAATGGCAAACCACTCCAGTATCTTTGTCAAGAAAACCCCAAATGGGGTCACAAAGAGTCAGACTTGACTGAAAAAGGACTTAACAACAAAGTGTGTAGAATGGGGTGGGGAGGGAAGAAGGGGAGAGAGAAAAAGGGAAGGGAACATATATTTATTATGCACCTGGTATGTGACAGGTATTGTGCAAATGGCTAAACAAGTATTATCTCATTTGATCCTCATAACAAAGGGACACTTTGCAAGTCAAGTGAGTCAGTCCTCCATCACTGGAAATCTTCATGGGGATTCCTCCTTTAAGTGAGGGGTCTATGAATGGTCCCAACTCTGAGATTTTATGATGCTGTGTTAAATTCTGTGCTTCCAGTAAGGAGAGCATCTTACCAGTAGATAGCAATTATCTGAGGGTTAAGACAGCATCTAAGAATAGCCATTACATTTGAAGAGGAAGGATTTTCCTTCTACCTTTTCAGAATATACTACTGCCTCCTAAAGCACACATTAAAGCCTAATTTGTTGGATGAAAATCTACTGTCAGCCCAGAGTCTGGACTTTCCTGTGGAGAACATTTGCTTTCTGTGGCTTCATAAACAATATGGCATTCCACAACTAAGGGCTCTTTCAGATTGCATTTTCCAGAAAGTTCTAATGGGGTCTCAGGATCACAGATTTTCCAAATACTTCAATGCAAGGTCAATTAAAACAGAATATTTGGGGGGTGAGGGAGGGAATAGGGATTGATGGAATGCCAGATAACTGGTTGCTTCAGCACTGAATGAGTAAATAAACAATTTCAAAGATTAATTTCAGTTGTGGATTTGGGCCAAATATGTTATTTCCAGACAAGTGGGCTGCAGACTATCAAGTGAGATTTCTTCCATTAAGCACTAAAAGAAAAAAAAAATCACCATAGTTAAATCATGAGGTATTCAGAAAAGGATTAACAGTGTGTTTCAGACCTTACCACACACAGAGGGGTTAGAATCCAGGCAATCCTCTACCACACATATGGATTTTCCCCAACCCTGTTATTTCTCAGCAGATGAAGAAGATAATGATAATTAAAGAGAAGGGCTGTTGGGGAAAATTTATTAAGAAAAAGATTGAGGAAAGTCATAGAGTCATAGATGAGGATACTAAGGGATGGGGAGGATGAGTGACTTCTCTGGGATCATACAGGTAGTATCTGAAGTAGGATTTGAACCTGGGTCCTCTGACTTCAAGTTCATAGCATTTTGTTTTGTAGTTCAATCATCACATAAAATTACGTATTATAGTTATCTGTGCTGGTGTCTCCTCTCCTTGGTGGACTGTAATCTCAATGATGACTAGTATTATGTCTTGTCTAAATTTTTCAAGTCCCCCAATATTTAGCAAGCTAGGTGATACAGTGGATAGAGTACTGGGCCTGGAGTCAGGAAGACCTGAATTCAAATCTGACCTCAGACACTTACTAGCTGTGTGACTTGGGCAAGTCAATTAACCCTGTTTGCCTCAGTTTCCTTATTTGTAAAATGAGCTGGAGAAGGAAGATTGTGTGGGGCCATCTGGAAGGGAGATGTTAGAGTTTGGCAGCAATCCACTTATGAAAATAAAAGAGTTTTGGCTGCTACTCATGACAGGAAAGAGACAGAAGTACAGATGACATCTCTCTTGCTCTCTCTTGTTCTTCCCTTTGAAAGCTCAATACAGTTTGCATTGTTATTAGTCAGTTCTTTCATGTCCAACTCTTCATGACTCCATTTGGAGTTTTCTTGGTAAAGATACTAGAGTGATTTGTTATTGCCTTCTCCAGCTCATTTTACAGATGAGGAAACTGAGGCAAACAGGGTTAAGTGACTTGCCCAGGATCACATAGCTAGTAAGTTTCTAAACTCAGGTCTCCCTGACTCCAGGCCAGGCACTCTATTCATTATACCACCTAGCTGCCCTAAAGTTTGCATAGAAGGAATGTTTTCCTAGTCAACGCTTGGTTAAAATCTTTGATTGTTTAGGATCAATTCCAGTTTTCTCCTAATGACATAAAAGCAAATTCCATGGATGAGTTTGAGTCTTTTAACTTTCAGGAATTCTAATACCTTTCTTTCATTTATTAGGGAAAAAAAGACTAGTTGTCTTCTTTTTATCAAGAAAATATATAACAAAATCATTTTCAGATTTCTAAGACTTTCTCCAAAAGTGGCTAATACTTTCAAGGAGAATTGGCCATCATTGAGCATCTTCACCTATTTAGCAATGTGTGTTTTTATCTAAACAAATATTGATTCCAATAACTTTAGGTGAAGGATCTGAAACAACGAACCCAAAAGAAGTAGAACCCCAACTTTTTAACAGAAGCCTGGAGTCTTCCATGTCTCACTTAAAAAGAACTCACACATCTTTCTCCTGCCTCATGACTACCTCCTCTGTCTTGCCTTAAGGACTTAGTATGTAATAATACCATTCATCTTACCTTCACATGGAATCCCAAGTGAAGGGGAGTATTGATTCAATAGGGAATTGGCAGAGATTAAATGACCATTGGCTCTTCCACTACTCCTGAATTTTAAGATGGTAGACAAGAGCATTTTGTTTTTCTTTCATTCTTTTTTTTTGGCAGGAGTAGAGAGACAATTCAGGAGAGCAGTTATGAGCTCCCCTCAGAAGAAAAATTCTAAAGAGCTATGTACATTTATGAAAATACCTTATTGTGGTTGACCTAAGAATAGCTTTTTTAGAAGTACCAGAGGACCAATGACTGCTTAAACTTCACTGTGGGGTGATTTCTTGCAAGGAGGATGCCATAGAAAAAGAAGGATGAGGCATTATTTGATGGTGACCTTTTAGCCCAATACGACTACTTCATAGAAGGAGGTGACCTACTGTTGTCTATCCATCCACTTAGGAGCAAAAAAGATCTAATCAAATTGTACTCGGGTATATTGGAAATGACACAGAATTTGGAATATTGAAGACCTGAGTTCAAACCCCATCTCTGCTATGAACTTTACCTCTGTGACATCAGCCAAGTCAATTAACCTTTCTGAACCTAAGTCTCTTAAGCTTTAAAATGAGGCAGTTGAACTAGATGGTCTCTTGAGTTTCTTCCAGCTCTAGATTCATGGAATCTGAAATGATCTTTCAGGTCTAAATTTATGATATGTGGCCAGAATGCCCAGGGTACAGATAGAACAAAGAACTTTCCATTGAAAAACTGCTAATATTTGGGACAGAATTCTGAAAGAAAATGTGAGATCTCTTTCCATCTTATTCCAAGATCAATAGACCACCATGGATAATAATACTGATATCTGAATGTTTGAGTAGGGGAAAAGAACTACCATAAACATGATGAAATATAACTAAACTATAAAGCACAATGAATATGAAGAATATAGAGAAGTCAGGGAAGATTTCTATGAACTGATGAAAAGTAAAGTAAGCAGGGCCAGGAAAACACTATACACAATGACTACAACAATGTCAACAGAAAACAACAACAAATAGAAACTATATCCTATAAGATTATATTATCTAACTTGGTCTCAAAGAGAAGAAAACATAGCTTCTTCCCTTCTTTGACTTGGTTGATATTTTTATTAGTTTTGCTAAACTGCTTTTTTCTCTTATTATTTTTTTATGGGACAAGTAGTTGTTATAGTGAATAAAATACTGAACTTGAAGACAAGAAGACCAGAATTCAAGTTCTGGCTTTAGAAGCTTACTAGCTATATAATCCTAGGTAAGTAACAATTTCTCTTAGCCCCATTTCTGATGCATAAAATGACAGTAATAGCACCTAACAAGATTATTAGAGAGAATCCAAATTAGATTAGATTAGATTAGATAGAGTGCTTTGCAAACTTTAAAGCCATATGCAAAGTTAGCTTATAATCATTCTTTGTTACAGGGAACTTTTGGGGTGGAAAGGATATATTTGGAAATGAAATTATTTAAAAAACAAAAGATAAAGACATTTTAATGTATTATTTAGATAAAGTAGATTTGGGGTTATCCCAGATAAACAGGTTTTCCTTTTTTTAAATCTTAATTTACTTTAATTTTTTAAAATTATTATTTGTTTTTAACATTCATTAAAAATTTTTTTTTAGTTCCAAATTCTCTCCCTCCCTCTAGTCCTCTTACCCACTGAGAAGACAAGCAATGTGGTGTCAATTATATATGTGAAATCATGTAAAATATATTTCCACATTAGCCATGTTGCAAAAAAGCAAGAAAAATAAAGTGAATTTTATCATGCTTCAGTTTGCACTCAGAATTTATTAATTCCCTGCAGCTGAATAGCATTTTTCATCATGAGTCCTTTGGAATTATCTTGGTTTTTTTTATTGATCAGAGTAGCTAAGGCTTTCACAGTTGATTGCTGTTCCTGTGTTTATTCTGCTTGTTTCATCTTGCATCAATTCATATGTCTTCTCAGGTTTTTCTGAAACCACTCACCCTCCTTCATCATTTCTTATAGCACAATAATGTTCCATCATAATCATATGCCACGAACTGTTAAACTGTTCCTCCATTTATGGGCATCCTTTCAATATCCAATTCTTTATTTTTTTAACACAAAGAGTTGTTATAAATATGTTTCTCTGTGTGTATGCACACACATACACGTACACACATATATTATAAATACATATACGTCTTTTTCCTTTTTCTCTGATCCCTTTTAGAATACAGATGTAGAAGTGCTTTATTTCACTCTCAACACTATTGAGTACCCATTATGAGCCAAGTTTAGGTGTTAGAGGGGTCATGAGAGAGAGACATATAAGATACAGTCTCTGCCCTAAAAGAGTTCAAACTCAAGTAGAGAAGATAAAACAGGTACATCATAAATTGAAATAGTAGGTAGAATGTTATAAAAAATGATGGAAGTGATAAAAGCAATATGCGTTGGGATAATAGAGAAGAGAGAAATAACCAGGGTTTGAAGGAACATGGAAGAGTTGATGGAGAAGGTGGCCTTTGACGTGGCTCTTGAAAGCTGGGTAGAATTTTAACAGGTGGAGATGGGTGGGGAGAAATGGCAAAATAGAGGCAAGGAAACAAGGACCTCATTTGGAGGACAATGATTAGCCCTGCTTGGTTGGGTATTGAGTGACTGAAGTGGAGGAGTGGGAGATAAAAATGGAAAAAGAGATTAAAGGCAGATCCTAAAGGCCTACAATGGCAGGTTGAAGAGATTGGGCTTTACTCAGTGGGGAATGAGAGTCCCAAGGTTTCTAAGGTAGAGAGTGACAAGATCAGAAAGATGTTTTAGGAAGGATCTAATGAACTCAGTGATAACCAAATCTCTTCTCTAAATTGGATTGTGTAGATACAGAGATAGAGAAAGAACTAGATTGGGTTTAATTTCTAAAAGCTAACAGCAAATTGCACTGAATTCCAGTCCGATTATGGAGACAGTACTGAGGGCTAAGGAAGGAAGTGTTTGCCAACTGAGTTCTGTTTCAGTGACAGCAGATTTTGGATACTTATGTCTCCTCTCTCTGTACAATAATGGGCTAATAAAGCCAAGCCAAAGAGACCAGATTTCATTTCAGAGCAAAGGTTTCTGTTGTAAACTTTTGTTTGTTGGCTGGAAATAGCTATTCTAGGTGTGAGCATAAATCCTCTCAGTTTTAGATATTGGGGTGTCTGGGAAGCCAAATGTGTTATTTGTGAGCCAGGTAGCAAAGCTGGGGCCGAGACAAGGGCAACATTGAATTCCATTTCTATCTGTGTGGACTCTTGCCAGCTAAAAAGTATTTTTCACAGGAAGTTGGAAATTGCTTCAGAAATTCCCTTCTGCGATTTTATAAAGCAAAGCTGGGGCTCGTCCCAAAAATATTTGGGCTAGAAATGGTTAAACCATTCACATGAATTGGCCACCCTCTGAGCTCTTAGAGAGTCAGGTATAGCACTTCCTTTTTCTATCAGGTGGAGGTAGAAAATAGGAAAATGTGCTTTCCAAAGGTGTTTGCCAATGTCATGGCACAGAGGTGTTAAAACATGGGGCCTGCTGGTCTTCCTAACACTTCTGAGTAAAAAGGGAATAAAAAGTAATTTGGAAATATTTAACAAAATGAAAGTACAATATAATATAGATAATATTGATATGTGGTTTTCTAAGTCAATATACATATGTTCAGTTTAGTGGGCCCATTTCTTTTTAAGTTTTGACACTACTGTCATGGAGTATATACTATGCAAAGTCAGAATGGAAAAAAAAGATTCAGTATAGATGCTGCTCTTTGCAGATATTAACTGTATTGAGCTGGACAATGGTATAGGAGTAGCTCAGTGAAATCTATAGTAACTCAAAAGAAATTAATCTGGGAATTCACATAGGAAAAAAAAATTAAAGAGCTCACTTTTGGGAAGTTGTGTACACTCCTAAACAGGGCGCTAGGGGGCGCCATAGTGCATACAGTGTTGAGCCTGGAGTCAGGAAGACATCTTCATGAGTTCAAATCTGGACCTGGGCAAGTCACTTAACCCTATTTGCCTCAGTTTCCTCATCTGCAAAATTAGTTGGAGAGGGAAATGGTAAACCAGTCTAGTATCTTTGCCAAGAAAATCCCAAATGGGGTCAATAAAAATCAGACACGACTGAAAAACAACTAACCAACTGTGTACTTCTAAAGATTTCGTGCTTATCTCAGTTAATTAGTGATGATGATGATGTTGATGATGATAACAATAGCAGCAGTAATATTAAGTTATTTAAACATCAATATCCTTCCCATGGATACATGGCTACAATCAACCAACAAACTTTTTTTTTTTTTAAACCATGTGTCTAGCACTTTGAAAAGTACTGGGGACAATTATGAAAACTTTTATTTAAGCTATCAAATCTCAAAACTGCATTAAAACTTCCGGAACACCTGATACAAATCAGAATGTATGGTGTATACATATACATACAACAGGTAATCATATAGCAGAGAGAGCCAAAGGAAGGCAACCTTAGAGGGGATGGCTCTAGTAGATGGGAGGACTGGAAAAAATCAGAAGGAAACAACATTTGAGCTGAGTCTTAAATAAGGTGGAATGCCACAGTCTCCAAAGAATCAAAACTATAAATCACAGAAAGGGCAATAGAATGATTAAGGATTGATGTGAGCTTGGTTCAATAAATGACCGATATGAAGTATGCAAAACGTTACATATAAGACACCAGCACATGTTCTGATGGGCCAGTCATCAAGAGTAAGAGAGAGCAGACAGATAAGCTGTTATCCCAGAAATGTAAAAGACCTAAAGAAATGTCTCCAGTTTTCTAACTCTTCCCCAAATTGATTATCTTTTGTCTTTTTTGCGTATCTTTATATGTGGACATATTTACTCCAAAGACAGAATGTAAGCTCCTGGAAGGCAGGAATTATTGTTCTTCTGTCTTTGAAGGGCCTGAAATATGGTATGCACTTAGAAATTTTTATTTTTTTGCCCAGCCATATGAATAAGCAGTTCTCAGAAGAAGATATTGTAGACCACTAACAAACATCCATGTGAAAGAATGCTCTAAATCACTAATAAGAATCACAACCATTCTGGGGTTTCACCTCACATTTGCCAAATTAGCAAGGATGACAAAAGACAGAAATGGCCAATGGGCTTGGGGAAAGTGAGGCACACTAATACATTACTGGTGGAGTTGTAAATCAGTAGAAACATTCTGGAAAGTAATTTGGAATTATGCAAATAGAATGACTAAAAATCTCCATCCTGTGACCCAGAGATTCCACTACTAGGCTTATATCACAAGAAAGCCAATAACAATAAAGCACTCATATATACCAAAATGTTTATGGCAGCCCTTGTTTTTGGGGGAAAAAAGAACTGGAAAACAAAGAGATGTCCATTGATTTGGGGATGGCAAATTCATGTGGTACATGAATGTAATAGAATATTAATGCTATAAGAAATATTAAATATCACAAATAGAGAGAAGCATGCAAAGTGATACAGAGTGAAGCAGAACCAAGTATATGTAAAATGACTACAAGAGCCTAAATGGAGAGAATAACCATAGATCAATCAAAAGTGACTGTTGCAAAAATAACCAAGAACAAGGACATGCCGGAGGAGCACTATGAGAAGGCACACCTACCCTACTCTTTTGCAGAGATGGGGCTACTATAGCAATGCCACATTGCATATAGTTTCAAGTGTTTGGGGGTTTGTTTGGGTTTTTTTTAGTGTATAGATTTCCTTTGCTATTTTTTTCTCTTCTTCCTCTATTTCTTAATTTCTTTAAAAATGTTAAATATTCTCTGGGGTGGAAAGGGGAGAGATACTGTGAGAAATTCTCATGATGTAAAAAAGCAAAAGATATCAACAAAACATATTTTAAAAATTGTTGCTTGATTGATTCTGAACAAAAACCCCACCAGGTGAGAATGACCTCATTTTAATATACTCCAGGGGAAGTAATGCTCATGTTAAGCAGGGTACTAAAATGCAAGTGCCTCTCAGTCCTAGTGACAATTTACATAGGATCTTCCTTATAGTCATTCTAGGAGGTAGCTAGGACAAGTATCATACCCATTTTGCATGTGAATACTGAGGTTTAATGTGGTTAATTAACTTCCCCACCTCTATAATAAGCTTATTATTCAGTCATTTCAGTCACGCCCAACTCTTCATGACCCAATTGGGATTTTCTTGGCAAAGATACAGGAGAGGTTTGCCATTTCTTTCTCCAGCTCATTTTATAGACGAGGAAAATGAGGCAAACAGGGTTAAGTGACTTGCCCATGGTCACACGGCTAATAAGTGTCTAAGACTGGATGTGAACTCAGGAAGATGAGTCTTCCTGACTCTAGGCCCTCCACTCTATCCTAGCTGCCTCGAGAATAAGTAGCCAAATGATATTGAACAAGGATCTCTTGCGTCCCAGGAAAGGGAACTTTCTATTTCTCTATAGCTCCTCTCCTTTGGTAGTATGAATCTCGGAGGTACCCAAAAAAGGGATTTTGATAATCAAAATGAGAAATAATAGGAGGATAGAAAGGCCCCTCAGGGCAGGAGCAATTTTTCATTTGCCTTTGCCCACATTTTGTTGTTGCTTAGTAATTCAGTCATGACCCCACAGACCATAAGCACGCCAGGCCCTTCTGTCCTTCACTATTCTCCAAGTCTGCCCAAGTTCATGCCTAATACCAGACACATTGCTCACATCAGGCATTTGATGGTACATATGTAGACACATGTACAAAAACATATACACATGTGCATATATGTACACATGAGTGTGTCTATATATGTATAAATAAAATATTATGGATAGTGACTGAGCCTATAGATTTCTCCTAGACCAACCCAGAAGATATCAGGAATCCCATCTATCCTATCCCTAATGAGCAGTCATCCCATCTGAAGTAACCTCCAAAGCCTTTATTTATTTAATTATTTTTTGAAAGGCTCGAGATTGCCCTGTGACAATCCTATGAACAAACCCTCCTCTCTAGTTGCTTGAGCCTTCTCCCCTGTGGTTACCTCACATCTCCCACAGGGACTTCGATGTTAAATTTGGAGTTAGGAGGATCTGAGTTAAATTCCTGCTTTAGACTATGAGAAGGTCATTTGACATTTGTGATCCTCAGTGTCTACATCTGTAAGGGAACAACAACAGCACCCGCCTTGCAAGATTGTTGTGAGGACTGAAGGAGATAACATAAGTAAAGCATTCTACAGTCTTATGGAGCTATAGAAATGCTAGCTATTTTCTTGTATAAATGTATTTACATACAGTTATTCTTTCCATGTCTTGACTTTCCCCATCTCAGTTTCAATACATTGCAGGTTGACATAAATTAAATAGGAATTTTGAGGGAGTTTTGTGGAACTTCAGGTGACACATGAAGGCTAGCAGATAATACAGAAAAAGTTTAGAAACCATGAAATGTATATAATATATGTGTAGTGTTGTATAATATCAACATGGTTTATCTTTTAATACCTTAACAATTCATATACCTTCTCTGATACAAAGAGTGGGCCAAAAAAGTTTTGCATGATTTTCCAAATTGTGGAGTCCTTGCATCCCTAACATCAACTTTGATGTGGAAGGGATAACTGTACTATTTTTCCAATTAGAATGTAAGTTCCTGGAGGGCAGGATCTGTTTTGTTTGTTTGTTTGTTTTTGCTTTTCTTTGTATTCCCAGATGGTTGGCACATAGTAATACTTATTGATTGACTGACTTTAATCTATGGCATGTCACCTTCCATGCTAGAAACAGTCCACCTCCCCTTCATCTTTGTTAATTGGCTGCTTGCTGCCCATATTAGAGGTGAGAAGCCAAATAGGAAAAAAAAGAAAACAAAATAAAACTCAGAGAAAGACCCTATAAAATGGTTGGCCTTCCTTGAACTGCCCAGATGCGTGGAGCCCAGTGTATACGGGAACCTATCCATCAGACCTGGAAAGAATGGCACAACAGCACCAAGTCCAGGGGGAAGCCTCTCACAAACCCTTGGGGACTCACTCCACCAGCCATGGCCTCCTGATCCTTGGGTCCAAGATCCTGGTGAAGGACAAAGCTGGTTTGCTATCTTCCTGTCCTTCTCTGGTATGATTATCTGCTGTCCCAGGTCAGGTGGTAAGTGCCACCCTGCTCCCTTGGCCTCTGCTCTGTGCACCTACCTCACATTGTCAAGACATAGCTTTTCCTTATATGAGTAAGAAATACACCCCCGGGGCGGCTAGGTGGCGCAGTGAGTAGAGCGTCGGCCCTGGAGTCAGAAGGACCTGAGTTCGGATCTGACCTCAGACACAACGCACACAGAAACAAAAACCTGGCCGTGTGACCTTGGGCAAGTTACTTAACCCCAATTGCCCTCCAAAAAAGAAAAAAGAAAAAAAGAAAAAGAAAAGAAATACACCCCCCCCCCAAAGGAAAATAAAGGTTTATGGTTTTCTCCATTGAATGGCTATTCTGATACTTCTCTCAAATCCCCTTTAGGTCATAAGGTCATTTTATTAAGCTAGAATACCACCTCTTCTTGAAGAACTCATCATCCTCCAAAGCAGCCCACTCATTTTGTTAGAAAAGAATTCTTTACATTGAGTCAAAATCTACTGGTCTCTAACTTCCACACACTTAGCTGGCTCCTCTGGATCCAAGTATAGCTGGTTTAATCCCTTTTCCCCATGGCAGTCTGCCAAATACTTGAAGACAGTATGTCTCAGTTTCTTTCTTTGTAAAAATGATAAGGCTGAACAAAATGATCTGCAAGGTCCCTTCTGAGGCTAAATTTATGGTCCTATCATTTTCCACCCCTCCCACCTCGTCTTTTCTTCTGAAGCCTAAATGTCCTCAATTCCTTTAACTGAGTCTTATAGAGTGAGGTTTCTAGTCCTGTCAGTAGTCTAGTCAATCTGGTCTGAATATACTTCCCTTTGTCAATGTCCTTGATAAAATGCATTGGACATAAAAATAATGATAACAATCATAATAATTAATAATAAGCATGTACAAAGCATTTACTTAAGGCTTATAAAGCACTTTACATATTATCTCATTTGATCCTCAAAATAACCCTCTAAGGTAGGTCCATTATGACCCCATTTTTACAGATAATAAAACAAAAGCTAATAAGCCAGTTTAAGGAATTTGCTAAGGGTCATAAAGCTTTTAAGTATCTGAGGAAGGATTTGAATTCAGGATATACAAGCTCAAGTCACTTACTTCTCATTCCTTTAGGCAACTTTCTAAGACCTTAAGTTTCATAGAGGTGCCAACATGTGTTGATAGAGAGAATTTCTTCCCTGAGAGTACCCTATATCAATAAAATTGCCAGTCTAGTCTCCTTTCTGTAATCATTGGAAACATGGCCACAGTATGACTTTTAAAAAAAATCAATCTTAGACTCCATTGATGGAGGTTTATTGTAACATTGCCTAAGAACACAAACCCATCAATGGCACCATAACACTCAACCTTAAGGCATCATGGGGCCCTCATTATGATACAGATGAGGAAACTAAGACCCAGAGAGAAATAACTCATCAAGGATGCCACCACAGTAATTCCGATTAACACATCCCATGTGTTAAATTCAATGACCCCTGAGGTCCCTTCAAACTTTCATATCCACGATTCCAGACTTATCCCAGGTCACACAACTATAGTTTATCGTTGATTTGTGATATTCTATCCAGGGTTCTTTCTACTATGCCACATAGTTCTTAGGTTTATATATTTGGAACTTGGAGAGAATTTGTCAGTCATCGAGTCCAAGCCCCTCAATGTACAGAAGAGGAAACTGAAGCAGAAACCTGAGACATAACTCGTCCGAAGTGACACATGTAAGTGGTAAAACCTAGAATTGAACTCAGGTCCTTTGATCCCAAATCCTCTAATCTCTTTCTCTTGCTATCAGACTTTAGCCACTATGACTAAGCCTAGTCAAATGGTTCATTACTGGATACACAGATTTAAAGCAAGAAAGGGCCTTAGGGAACATCTCGTTCTGCCCTCTAATTTTACAGATGAGGAAAGAAACTCAGTTTAAACAACTTGCCCATGGTTATCATAGATAGTAAGTAGGGAGGGATTTGAACCAAAATCTTCAGATCCCAAGTACAGTATCTTATTGTCTTGGTGGTGTAATTCCTAACATCAAGTGATTTAACCTCTGTTAGCAAAATAGAAGATCATGTATTGTGAGCACAAGCACAGACATTCAACAGTCTGAGAAGCCATATATTTCTCCAGAGGAGTATACTGATTGGTTTGAGTCTTCATCTCTGCTCCCATGCCTATAGTGTTTTTACCTAGGATAGCATCTATCAATGGAAGTCATCCTCCCTGAAAGATCTGTCCTACTGGTGTGCTGAGTGCAGATAGCCTAGGTGTTCGTTTTCTCCTTAGTACCATTCCATCAAATGAGGAATTGACAAGACTCAATATGGTGACCTCGAATTATGATCCAGATCTCCAGAAGGGCTCTCCCCAGATAAGCTCCCTGTCTATACCATGAAAAGGTTGGGTTCAAAAAAGCCGTAAGATCCGTTCTGATTTTGACATCCTCTGACTCTGTCTCTTTCCCAGTGGTCTTTGTTCCCAAAGTTGCCTTCTAATCCTGTATTTTGGGGACTGAACCAGCCAATTCTCTTTTACTTGTTCTTTTCTGACTTTTCTATTTAAGGTCTGAGAATAAGAGACATTCAATCACTGATGGAAATAGTTTTGCCAGTATCAAATCTAGTGTTTTTTTCTAAAAAGATGTTCTAAAGAAATGACAACCAATATTTTATACCTCAAGGAAAGAAAGGGAAGCTGACTGAATTCATTGTCCTAAGAGTCAATACCATAAATATCCATGATTAGGTATAAACAGAGACATCTGTAGTCAGGCTGACACCATAGAGATATTGCATCCCCTCATAGGGATGCCCAGAGAGACAAGTCAGCTCTCATTAGATGGAACTAATGCTTGATGGAAAACCATAGTCCACTGATAAATGGGGAGATAAAGGGGAAAGAATGATGCTCGTTTCACAAAGATAACCATTAATATTTTCCTTTACCTTCCTCTTGGCTACTCCCCACACACGCTCAAACAACCTTCTGGCATAGTCAGCAGTACCTTCATACTAAAGAGCCCAACTTGCTGTTGGTGATAAGTTCTCTGAGTCTCAGTTTTCCCATCTGTAAAGTGGGAATAATAATATGTGCAATATCTACCTCGGATGATTATTCAAAGATTCAAATAAGATTATGTCAGTAAAGCACTTTGTAAACCGTATTCTATTAATATTAGGCATCATTGTTAGTGATAACAATAACAATAATAATGAGCATTTATGTAGCAATTTAAGGTTTGCAAAGCACTTTACAAACATTTTGTTTTAACCTCATAGAAATTCAGCTAGTTGCTATTATGATCTCCATTTTATATAGAAGGATACTGAGACAGACAGGACTTAATGGACTTGTCCAAAGTCACCTGAAGGTAAGTGGAAAAGTCAGGATTAAATCCAGGTCTACCTCAACCGCAAGCTCAGCACATTATCCTCCAATTCATGTTGATTCTTGGTGAAAAGATATTTATGTTCCTGCGACTGGCAAAGCCAAATCAGTGCAATCACCCATCTCGCAGACCTCAAGGCATGAGCTAAATTGCATAGGAATGTTTTCAAAGTTACAAAAGATGTTCCCACTTCTAAACTTTAATTACATGCCATCTTTAAAGATGGCTGTCTAATAGCCAGATGGATCTCAATTCCTTTTAGCAAAGTACCAATTTTTGTAAAAATTAACTAGCTCCTTAAGATATTATCATGGAACAAGCAAGACTAAAGACAGTAATGAGGGGTCTTGTTGCTGGAAAATCATCACCACCTGAGCTTTGTTCATTCAATAAGACAGTAGAGTTCTTGCCATAATACAGTTTGTTTTAGCTAGTTTATTTACAGCATTTCCATGCAAGGCTTATTCATCCTGAACCCTATCTTAATGAAAATACCAGAAAGACAACTTATGACAACTCTTTATCTATAATTTCCTTTTTCCAAATGGCACTGCAGGACCTTGCACTGTGAGACTCCTGTGAATGTACAGGAGACATTTCAAGTGTACCTGGGCTCAATGGGACCACGTTCACGCAGTACCAGAACTCTCCTTCCAAAGAAAATCAACTGGGAGGAGAAAACACCTAGATTTCCCCCAACAGCCTAAGGACGTCCCATTTCCAAGCCTCCCCTTCTCCCAGATTCCAGTCTCTAGTTAATGCCATCATTTTAAGGATTCCCTTGGCTGAAATCAGGAGCGTCCCTGTAGGGCTCTGGTTAGCATCTCTTTCCTTTTCCTTAGAATATTAGTCTTTTCTTTTTATTACAAAGAGCTTTATCCCCTCTGGATGCAACTCCCTGTTTACTGCTATCTTCATTCTATGCTGCTTCACTTCAGTGCTCTCCAGTCTGCTCATCTCTTCCCTCAGATGGTTGGGCCCAAGCTTATTAGCTTTCTTACATCCCCTTCAGCAAAGCATTCATCATCCCCTTCCCCCATTCCTTGGCAGAGCTTGATTCACTTCTGAATTCCATGCTGCAAGGCATGGTCTAGACAGGGAGACAGCCCTGTACTAGGAGACCAAACTTCATTCAGACAGACAAGGTATAGATAGAAGGGATGGGGAGGGCCATATATACACGGGTTTCAATTTCCACTCCTAGAAAATAGTAACATGTAATAAATATATCAATATTATTTTTTGTATATAGATAAAATTTGACAATAAGTTGGCTCCACACTTTTGTTTTTGTATCTTTGGTGTGTATCTTTTGGCCTGGAAGGAGGCTTGGTGGAGTGTAAGGGGGGGAGAACTTTATTTTATTGAGTTTGCATATAAAGTGAAAGGAAGAAAGAGGGGAAAGGGGGGGTAGAGAGGGAGAAAAAGAGAGAGGGAATAAGGGAAAAGATTAAAAAAAGATGGAACTTTTGAGAGCTTAAAAATAAACCATCTGGGTTCCTATATTGACCAATAAAACAATTATGTTGTATTTCATTTGCAGTGCTTAAATCACCTTGATCAAATAGCACAATAGGAAAAAGATGTTGCTAGCTAAAGGAATCAGGTAGGGAGGTCCCAGAACACCTTATTTTCAGTTACAGTTCAATCACTGTCTATCTCTCTTTCTCTCTCCATCTCTGTCTCTTTCTTTTTCTCTTTCTCTCTCCTCTTTCTCTGTGTCTATCTCTCTTTCTCCTGTCTCTCTCTGTCTCTATGTCTTTGTCTCCATCTCTCTGTGTGTCTCTATCTGTCTCCCTCTGTCTCCCTTCCCATCTTCCTTTTTCCCTCTCATTTTTCTCCTGTCATAATAAAGTACACTTAATCCAAAATGGGACATAGGAACTTTATTTCTTCTGCTTTCCACAGCATTTTGAAATCCTTAAATGAAAACCCAGGATCATAAATCTAGAGCTAACAGGAATCCTAGAAGTCATCAAGTTCAGCAAGAACACAGAATGCTAGACTTGGAATTGGAAAGATAAAAATTCAAATTCTGCCTTCCATACTCACTAGAGCTATGCAACCATGGCTAAATCACTTAACTTGCCAGTGCCATAGTCTCCTTATCTGTAAAATGGGAAAGTGATTTGCAAACCTTAAAGATCCAGATAAGTGTTGGCCATAAGTCCAAACCCCTCTTTTTACAGATGAGAAAAGCTGAAACCCAGAAATGTTCAATCAATGGGCCAAGGACATTTTAGCAGGAAACAGTAACAGCAAAATCTGAACTGAGATGCTCTAACTCAAAATCTAGAGTCCTTTCTCTTATTCTATACTCCTCTTAACAGGATGAGAGTATGTTTGGCTTATAGTTTGTGTGTAGTGTGTAGTGTGTAGTGTGTGTGTGTGTGTGTGTGTGTGTGTGTGAGTGTGTGTGTGTGTTCTGTTGTTTGGATTCATGACCACCATCAGATATAGCAACTGTATTTTAGAAGGTTTACTATAATTGAAATGGATATTCAGACCATAGATCTGGACCTTAGAGAGACCTCAGGGGTCATTTACTTCCACCAGTTTATCACACAAAAGAGGAAGTTGGGGGGTCAGTGAGGGAAAGTGAGAATTATGCAGGTCCTAAGACTGAGAGGTGGTGTTTGAACTCAGGTTCTTTGACTCCAAATCCAGGATACTCTCCCTTCTACACTTACACTCCTTTCTTTGTTGTTGTTATTAAAGACATTTTTCATTCATGTCCAACTCTTTGTGACCCCATTTTAGGGTTTTCTCAGCAAAGATCCTGGAGTGGTTTGCTGTATCTTTCTCCAGCTCATTTAACAGATGAGGAAACTGAGGCAAACATCGTTAAGTGATTGTCCAGGGTCAGAGTTAAGCAAGTGTCTAACATCAGATTTGAACTCAGGGAGAGTAGTCTTTCCTGATTCCAGGCTTGGCATTCGATCCACTGCGCCACCTAGCTGCCCCTAGCAGTTTTCTATAGCATTTTAAATTTTTCAAAGAATCATCACTCTAGAGTCGGAATCTTAAAGGCCATCTCATCTAATTCCCTTATTTTACAGAGTAGGAAACACAAAATCATAAATGTATCAAATAGCATAGCTAGAATTGGAATTCAGGTCCTTTTACTCCCAAACCATTGATCATTGTACTCATATCATCTATTTTTTTTTTAAAGCAATTGGGGTTAAGTAACTTGCTCAAGGTTACACGGCTAGTCATTATTTATGCGTGGGTGCTCATTTTCTGAGGCCGGATTTGATCTCGGGTCATCCCAACTCCGAGGCCTGCGCTCTCTTATTCACTGCGCCACCTAGCCGCCCCTTTAGGGCAACTAGGGTTAAGTAACTTGCCCAAGGTTACATGGCTAGGTTTTTGTTTGTGTGGATTAAGTGTCTGAGGCCAGCTCCGAACTCAGGTCCTTCTGACTCCAGGGCCTGCGCTCTATTCACTGCGCCACCTAGCCGCCCCTCATATCATCTATTTTAATTCCTGGCGTAATTCTGAGTACTATGTACTAGTTAAATTGTTATCCTCAGCTTATAGACAAGGAAACTGAGTCTCAGAGAAGTTAAGTGACTGTCCCATGGCCAAAAAATGAGTCAGTATCAAATCTATGTCATTGCTGAACCCAAATTCAGCACTTTCCCCACTGGACCATACTGTCTCTTCAAAGGACAGTGATATCTGAAAGGCATTTTGATTTTGGACCAGAATTCTCTCTCAAAAAGACAGCCTTCCCTTTGCTCCCACTAGAAGATGGGATTTCTCCATGGGATTTTTGGATGTCATTAAGACTCTGCCCCCAATGGGCACTGGGTTCTGGTATAAGTTATGCAACCTTCCTGCAGGGCCATCTTTTGTGTTCTTCAGTCTGGTGCCAAGAGCAAAATAAAAGAATCCATATGTGATTATAGCTATAAAACCAAAAGGAAAATATTAGATGAAAATATAACGTTTTGGGGTTTCGAAGTTTGTTTTACCTTTAATGCTAGGCAGACAGTTTACACAAATCATTTTACTGCAAAGTAAGGTATAATGAGTTAAATGTGTTCCATGTCACCATCAATCATGTACATTTGTCTTTGATGGACCAAACATTTCAGACACATTAAACGACTTTCTAATCATGTTAGGGAGAGAGGTGTACGGGTGGGGAGAGAGAGGGGAGGGGTGGGGAGAGGTGGGGAAAGTTTTCACTTTTTTTCTTTTATACAGAAGTTCCATTAACATTTTCTGGCAATCTTCTCTCATTCTGTATGGACTTCTCCTAGCTAATAAGGTTTGCCTGGAGAATTTGTAAAGGTCTGAGAAGTCCTTAATTCAATGTTCTAGAAATTAGGAGAGCTGTGGGGGAAAGGAATTCCTGTTCCTATTTTATGATTGTCTTCTCCCTCTGTTTGAAATGTTGTTCCATGGCACAGGACTGATAAATGGGTTCTTTGTTGACAGGGTGCAAAAAGGGCATCCTACTTCAGACCTTCTAAGGTCTAACAGGACAGAAGGAAATGTCTCAGAATTATATTTATCCAAATGGAAGGTTGGGTTTCAGCAAATTCACTACTATTCCTGCGTGGTGGTGTTGTTTTTTAAAATATTTTTGAGTTTAACTAGAATATTAACCAGATTCTCTGGGAGAAAAAAAAATAGTTTCCAACCAAGTCTAACTGGCTGCCATATATGCATGCCCAAGGATCACCAAGCTTTGCATTTTGATTTACTGCACTAATTCACACTGTGGTCATTTTCTAATGAGAATCAAAGCATGAGAGCAAAAACCAGCTGCTCTTCCTTTTAGTAATTTGCCAATTTTGCTGATATCTGCCCTCTGTGTTGGAGAACATGCCCCAAAGAAGCAATCTTTGACCTCTTAAGGATCAAAATTAAGGCACCAATTCTGTAAATTATTAAAGGGGAAGCCAAATGCACATGTACATAAGTTGATTTTGTCACACCATTACCGAGAAAACTTCCCTGCCTTGTTCTAGTAATTTAGACTCTTTGCTCCTCAAGCTGCATTCAGATTGTTTGGGATACAAGAACAAGATCAAGTAGAGGTTTGGGCAAAGAGGAAAGGACATAGCAGAGCTATCCACAGGAGTAAGCCAAAAATAAATGTATGGCTGATTTCACTTAGAAGGCCTTTCGCCCATATTTCTGGTTCTTAAGGCCACTAACTAATTTTAATCTGATTTTTATTGGCATTTTTTTTATCTGAGGCACCATGAATAATTCCTACCTATATCAAAGAATCCCCAAATCTCAGGTAACAAACAACTTCAGAGACCATCCAGCCCAACCCATTCCTGACCAAGAATTTCTCTAACAAGAAATCTTCTAATCTCTGCTTGAAGCTGTCCATCTAGTGAAAGAGACCCCACCACCTTGTAAGACAACTCATGCCATTTTGAAATAGCTCTAATTGTTGGGAAGTTTTTTTTTTCCTTATAATTTATGAAATATAAGTCTGCCTCTCTCTAGATTTTGCCCATTTTTCCAGGTTCATATGATCATAGCTTGTGCTGGAAGGCACTTTGGAAAATATTGCATGCGGGGGGTTGGGACCCCTTGTTTTATAGATGAAGAAATAAGGCCCAGAGAATAAATGATTTACCCAAAGTCAAATAATTATCTAGTGGCAGAGTTTGCATCTGAACTCATATCCTGACTTCTGGCAAATTTTAGTTCAGCTATTTGGAACCAAACAAAACAAATGTAATCCCTTTAAGCATTCCAAGTGCTTAAAAACAGCTATTCTACCCTCGTCCTGCCCACACCCTTCCTTCATATTCTCCCCTTCCGTACATCATCTTTTCTAATCCAGGTTAATATCCCTAGTTTCTTCGATTTATATTGTATGACTTGTCCTCGAGGTACTGCAACATTTTGCTCATCCTCCTCTGGACACACTCTAGTGTGTCAAAGTAATTCCTAAAATGTGATGCCCAGAATTGAACATAGCACTGCTCATATGGTCTAACCACAAATATGGGAGTTTAGGTGCAAACCAGAAATTAGGTAGGCTAAAATGATTCCTTTCCAAAATACGGTAGCAGGATCAAAAAGGAAATCATTTGCCTGTCCAATGAGTTCCTCTCAGCCAAAACTAAGTCTGAACACCTATGTCTCTGATTTCTTTAGAATTGTCTCTAAGGAAAAGGAACAGAAGCAGGAAATAATTGTGGGTGATAATGGCAATCTCAAGACAATTAACACAAAATCCTTATGAGAAAGAAAAAGCCAGAGACACAGATCACATATGTATTACATTCTAAAAAATGGAACTGTGACCAAAAAAAAAAAAAAAAACACCAAAAAACCCTAACTGCATAATCATTGGTATGGGATGGGTAAGGCACTGAAAAGAGAATTTAAAGTTGTTATGTCTGGAGGCTATTTAAGTCTTACTAAAAGCTGTTGGTAAATATATGCCAAGGGTAATATACATATGCCACATATGCGTGTGCATGTGTATACATGCATACACAGAATTTTATCAGGGAATGGGAGAAAATATAGAGCACTGGCAAAATCATAGAGATAGTCATCAAAGAATGGACCTTTATTTCAAGTGATAAAGAAAAAGAGGATACTTCAATATAGCCACTTAGAAGGAAACTAGAAATTAGGCAATTCAAAATGAAACTGGAAAAGTATTTTATACTAGCCTTCTGAGTTTAACATAAAAAATGAAAGGTTCTTTAGAGATACCAGGGGGAGGGATTCAGCTAGAGAATTAATGAGACCCAGTGTGATCAGTAATGATGACAAAGCAGATGGACTGAATGAATCACGTGCCTTGTTCTTGAGTAAAATATTAGGGAAACTCCTCCCCTTGTGCTCTCCCTTGAAAGCAACAGTTGCCCATTCCAGATCAGATGGTTGTAAGCAGACAAGATGTTCTAAGCCTGATTGGTATACTAGCTGTACATAATTCACCAGGACTGAGGCACTAGACAGTTTTGAAATAACTAAAGGGTGAAATTGAGGAACTATTGGCCAAAATGTTTAGCCAGTCATTACAAATGGCTGCTCTGCCTGAGGATTGGTGGATGATATGATACTCTTTCATAAATGAAATAATATGAATAAATTGACTTCTTCACCAAATACCAGTATACTAGAATATGGGGGCATCCCTTAAAGCTCATGTCAAGTTCTGAGTAAATAAAGGGAGAAACACCTTCATAAAGTGAGTAGTAAGCTTAAAGAACTCATTAGTTCAGAAGATGTGCAGTGGAAGCAAATAGTTGCAAAACTGGTCAGGAAAATTCAAAATTGGATTTTGAACAGAAACTTCAATATTTAGGGTCACATTTCCAATCTGTGAAGATGATCTGGTGGGAGGGAGCAGAGAATGGGAAAATCACTTCACTTTTTCCAAATCTTTTTCTCAAGGATAGAATCCTAGACTACAGGGTTATGGGCATGGCTACTATGATAATTATCTTTGGAAAACAAAACCTTGTCCCTCCTCCAACTCCAGTTCCATTTTAAGATGAAAAGATCATAGGTTTGGAGCTAGAAGATATACCTTGGAGGTGATATACTCCAACCCATCATTTTA
Source organism: Gymnobelideus leadbeateri (assembly GCA_011680675.1). NCBI lineage: Eukaryota > Metazoa > Chordata > Mammalia > Diprotodontia > Petauridae > Gymnobelideus > Gymnobelideus leadbeateri. The sequence continues at coordinate 141,321 of WOXC01010562.1, forward strand.
CAAATGAGGTAACTGGGTCAGAGTTAAGGGCTAGGGCTAAGTAATTTGCCCAAAGTCACACAAGTGACCTTTAGAAGTGGGATTTAAATCCTTGTCCTCTAAAGGCACAAATGGAGAGTAAACATTATGTGCTTTGTGCATCACTGTTTTATTCTTGTGCTTTTTTCTTTAAATGTTCAATGAGCTATGATATCTTCTCCTTGCTTTCAGCCCTTCCTCTTAACTTCTCTATTTCTGTTGATACCACCATCCTTCTAGTCACCCCAGATTCAAAACCTTAGTCACCTTGATCTCTTTCCTCTCTACTCTAGCACTGCCTATCAGCAATCAATGGCCAGACTCTGTAAGTTCTACTTAACATTTATCATGTGGTCTATTCCTTTCTACTAGCACTGCTACCACCATGATTCAGAGGATTACTATAATAGCCTCCTAGGTGATCTGGTTTCCAGTTTCTTCTTTCATTCTCCTATCAAAATCATCTCTAATGCACAGACTTAATCCTTGCTCATATATATTCAGTAGCTCTCCATAGCTTATCAAATACAAATTCCTTACCTTGACTTTAAAGGTCTTCCATAATCTGACCACAGGCTATCTTTTTAACCTTCCTTCACCCTACTCCCTCTCTTATTTTCTGCCTGGAATGCTCTCTCTCCTCATCTCCACCCCAGCTTCCATGGCTTACTTAAGGCCCCGGCTAAAATCCCACCTTTCACAGGAAGCCTTTCCCAATCTCCCTTAATTCTAGTGCCCTGCTTCTGTTGACTAATTTATCCTGATTGTAGCCTATTTGTACATAGTTGTTTGAATGCTGTCTCTTTTATTCAACTATGAGCTCCTTGAGGTTGGAGACTGTCTTTCTTTATATCCCCAGCACTTAGAATAGTGCCTGGCCAATTTTGCAATACTTTCTTTTCTTGGCTTCCAGGTATAGGTCCAGTCACATGTCCTTTAGGAAACCTGTTCTCATTTCCCTAACTCCTCTGGATTTTGCAATATTCTAACATTTATGGTACTCCATAAAACAAGGGGTCACATTTGGTAAATACTAAAGGAAACTTTCAGAGCTAGGGTGTGAAAGCACCAATACACGTCAATGAAATAAAAGGAAAAATGTTTACTATCAGAATTTCCTCTTAATGTCATTCATAGACTTATAGAAGATAGAGGGTGGAATAGCTCATACCTCTTGTGTTTTAACTCTTCAGTGTCCACATAGTAACTCAAGTCACATGTCAAAAAGAACAACAAAATGAATGACACTGATTTCTCAAATGGAAGTAGGCTGGTCATGTAGGGAGAATGAGAGACATCCTACCCTCTTAAAATATACATTAGTACCCCAAAGATATTAAAAGAAGGTGGATTCCAGGGTTTGGGGTAGATTCTCTATGAAAAAAAACAAAGAAAACATCAACAAATACTTTTATAGTCATGGATGAGAAGGTGAGATCATAGGATCAGAGTGGATTTAAAAGACCAGCTAACCCAACCCCCTGATTTTATAGGTGAGGAAACAGGTCCATGGTGGTTCATTAAATTGCCAAAGGTTGCACAGGGAGTAAGCATAAGAAGTGGGACTAGACAAGTTTATAATTTGTATCTAAGACGCAGTATCCAAGCTAAAAAAAGCAAAACAAAACCCCCATGAATCTGCCAAAGCACATACAATTTTTAGATTCCTGGGACTGTGTCTCAGAAGGAGCCATCTGAGGATCTGCTTTAATGTGATGAAAAATTTTGTGAAGAGACAGAATAATGGATATGGAAAACCCCACACATGAGGAATCTGGATTTGGGAAAGGAATTACATTGTGACATATCCATGTTCTTAAGTTATTATTGTTATTGATCAATCATATTGGACTCTTCGTGACCCCATTCAGTGTTTTCTTGGCAAAGAAACTAGAGTGTTTTGCCAGCTCCTTCTCCAGTTCATTTTATAGATGTGCCCGGGGTCACACAGCTAGGACATGTCTGAGGAAGCTGAGTCTTCCTGACTCCAGGCCCTAGTGCTACGTGGACTGTGGCATCACCTAGCTGCCCAGATAAGTTATTATGAGGTCCTTTCTTCCCCCAACAATTCTTCCTAAAAAGTAACCTCAAATAGGAAGGCTAGATGGCAGGGTCAGACCCTTCAGGATGGGGGTCTTCTAAGCATGTTGAGAAAACAATGTCATTCATTTTGTTGTTGTTTTTTTGACATGTGACTTGAGTTACTATGTGGACACCAAAGAGTTAAAACACAACATATAAACTATTCCACCCTCCACCAGGATTTATGTTATTTCAACTTCCCAAATATGATGCTTTCAATAGTAGATGCAGCTTCTGGTTAAAAAAAAGCTACTAGACCAGGACTTGGTTGGACCAAAAGTAGATTGTGGCTATAAAATGAATCTCTTAGTGACAATCCTTCCTTCTGGTATGGGAGGGGATAGGGAGAAGGTATAGATGTTGATTGTTCTTGAGATCCAGAAAGTTCTATCTACACTAGTCTTTTCAATCCCATTCATATGCACAGTTTGCTGCCATTTTAGCTTTACTAATCCCTCTTAGTCTGGATGTATTTATTTGATACCCCAGTCTCCTGTGGTCAAACCTAATTAATAATAATAATAATAACAATAATAATAAAACTTGAGGACAAGGTCAGTCTGAATTACAGAATTTGCTTGAAGAAATCCCATCAGTTAATTTCATGCACATTCCTAGACCTAGTCTAATAAAGGGTTTCATGGTAGAGGTTCTTAAATCTCTGGTATAATGATGAAATTGATTAATGATAGTGTATCAATTACTATGGATGCTGCTAAAGTGTTCGAAAGGGCTTGGAAACTGCCTTCTTAAATAAAACAGTTTTGTTTATAGATTAATTGGCTTACCAAAGATTTTAAGTAAGGGCAGTCCTATTCATCTCTCATCTTTCGAACCATAATATTAATTGTTCTTCTAGATGAAAGAATATATTTTCTAGACTCAATACTACTTAGCTTAAGGAATTTAAGAATTTAAATTCATGGGGCAGTCCTGTGAAAAGAAGTGTTGTATACAGCCCTGCTGTTGGCATATTTCAGGGAGCATTTATTAATCATTTACTGTGTGAAGCTTTAGAGATACCAAAACTAACACAGTTCCTGTCTTCAATAAACTTAGAACATCAAAGAGGGAAGGAAAGACATATTTAGAAGACCATCACTCAGATTAGATTATGATAATCATCTGGGCACCTCATCATTTTCTGCTCACAATGTCTTCCAATTTCCAAGCCAGTAATATCTCCTCAATAAAAATAAATTATTTATTTTGTTGCTCAGCAATAAAAGCTATTAGCACCAAAGGACTCCAAGTCTCACACTTTTGACCTCCACCAAAGGGTCTTTTGTTATCCCACACATTTCTATTTATTCTAAGGGTAAAGTAGTCCAGCTGCAAACTTTAGCCTAGACCAGAAATATATGAACAAGAGACCAAAGCAGAGATCACTGGACTGGAGTAAGAAGAAATTTGAGTCTAAACCCTTGCTATGATTTTATGTTTCTTCAGTTTCTTCATCTATAAAATGGAGACAATACGACTTGTATAAATTTGACACACACAAAAAAAACCTAACTGAAAAAATTTAAAACCTTCTAAATCCTCTCTACTCTAAGGTAGACATACATTTTCTTCTTGTCTAGTATCTCCTTCTCCTAGCTTTTCTACTCTTTACTAAATTGTTCTATGCCTAATATAAGTGGTATCTTATCCAGCAATCTGAGATCTCTCCCTTTTGTGGCATCAGAGATGGAGGAAAAAAAAAAGGATACACTTCAAAAGAAATCCCTCCCTACTCCCTATAATACACACAGTCTTTGATGAGAAGTTGCTCTGTTATGGCAGCAACAAGGGACCCACTCATCAACTAAGAGTGGTGGCAAAAATGTAGTAGAACCCATCTGTGCCATGTCCAAGGGCAGCTTCTCCCAGGACCTTTGTTGATGCTCCTTTCATCTGCTGTAAAGGCTATCAGAAGCAAAGTTCTGGTAACCTCTCTAGTTCTATCTTTTATGGCCCCTTATCCATGGGTATCTCAAGTTAGCCCTTTTGATTTCTCTTGTATGAGTGAAAATGCCCTTTAATAAAAGTCTATTTCCCTAAATTGTAATGGGCAGTCTGACCATTTTGTAAAAGGTTCCTTTCAGTCTCCAAATTGTCCTTATGGACTGGCCCATCACACAAGATGTTTGCAAGAAAACCACAGTGTAAGCCTTAAAGAACTGTAGAAGTACAAGCTACTACTACTACTACTACTACTACTACTACTACTACTACTACTACTACTACTATTACTACCCACCACCACCACCATTCAGTTAGGATCAATCCAAATTCCAAGACAGGAGAACCCAAATTAATTAGGTTTTTTTTTTTTGGGGGGGGGAGAATATGTTTAAACATCATGACTGTCTAGACTCAGAGCTCCCCAAAGCCAAAGACGCAATGTTCTCAGTGGTCTCAGTTCCACAAGAGGCCTCCTTCAGTGTCGGGGGTCCTGTGAGCTCTCACTCATACTCCCTGTCCTGTGGGCAGAGCTGGTCATTTCTTTCATCATCCCTGTTAGGAAGGGACAAGGGTAGGGGGATTGAGGAAGAGGGGGACTGAATTGGCTTCCTGGCCAGATCCCTGGGATGAACGATGATGAGCGGTGGCTGGGACAGATTGAATTTCAGTCTTTGAAAGGGCAGTGTTGCCAACAAGGCTGCGCATCTCCTCACTCTCCACTCAAACAACCATGACATGTAAGCTCTGCTGGCCCCCTTGATTGTGGAGAAATAAATAAATGAATTATGTTGTTGGGGTTTGGGCCTCGGCACAAACACATGGTCTGTATTTATTCGCACAGTGAGAGGTCCACCAGCCACTTGATGTAAAAGACCAAAATGATCATTCTTTTCTTTAGGCACTTTGGTGCCATATGGAATGTATATAAATCATATTTTTGTTTTAACAGCAGGGGCTTTGTTGATAGATAAACATGTGGTTTATCTAAAAAAAAAGAGAGAGGATTGTGCTTTGAACAATCATTTAATGGCCATGGATGTGCCAAATAAAAATAAAAACATAATTTTGAAAGAAGCTGGCCTTGTGCCCAAATCTTTGAGCAAGAATTCCTCCCCAACCAAAGTGGGTAATGTGTGTCTATCTGTTTTGAGTTTAAGCTATGCTCTGTACTCAACCCCACGACAAATTGAATCGTGGACTAATGCTCACTAATAGGACAAGACATTACCTTTATGAATGACCTCATGGAGAAGAGATTGGCGAGCATCGTGGAGAGGCCTTGAGCCAGGCAGCTCTGGGCTATGAATCCTAGTTTCAGCTCAGCAAGGCAGATTGCGTCATCTCCTTCTTTCCAATTCCAGCTTGGGATGTTTAGCAGATGGGCCTGAGGGAACAAGTACAGGTACAGGAGACCACTTCAGAGACAGAGAGAGAAAATGGGTTTTCTCCATTAAAAAACAAAACAAAACATCCTTACGAGGATGTGGCATTCACCAAGTGACAAGAGTCATATTCTTGTGATTGCCTGACTCCGACAAGGGGTATTTTCACTCGATTCAGCTGTTCACCAGATCATCTTATTTCCCTGGGACTTTTCTGCATTTCTTCTTATGATTTTCCCTAGTTTCAGGGCCAAGCCCATTCTTGTTTCCTTCCTTAAGCCAAAGAATACAAAGAGAGAATTTTCTCCTGTGTCAGACAGATTAAGCCATTCTGCTAAGTGAGCCCTTCAGCTAAAATTGAAGCTCCCTGTAAGTAAGCCTTGTCTCAGACCTTGTACCATCACTGCCACATCATTGCTTTAGACATACATGAGTCACTTGAATCCCTGTTGATGGACTGATGGTCCTTGACTGAGGCCTATTCAACATTTTTTGTCAACTATATGGATGAAAATGAGGAAACATGAGTGTGACATGGCTGGGGGTGAGGGAAGTAGGGTAGGTAGCTCTTGTAATCTCAGGCTGACTTAATATAAGTATGATATCCAAATCAAAGGAAGCAAGGACCCCATTGTACTCTGTCCTAGTCAGACAATACATCTGGAAATATCATACCTAGTTCTGGCTTCCATGCCTTAAAAAGAAATGAATAAACTAAAAATTGTATAGAGGAGAAAACCCAAAATATTAAGGAGTCTAGACACCATATCAGAGTAAGGAAGAGTCCTGGGAATTAGATTGCTTAGCTTGGCAAAAATAAGACTAAGGACTATTAAAATATGGACTGTCATATGGAAGATGGATTACACATTCTGCCTTGTTCCTGATGGCTAAAAGGTAATACATGGAAGTTACAGGAAGAGGGATTTTGGATAAATTAAGAATATCCTAACAATTAAAAGCTAACAACAAACTGACTTCCGTGTAAAGCCATCAACTCCCAGTCAATGAAAGCAATGGAGATTACAAAAAAAGGCATTGGTGAGGTGGGATTGTATTGGATGGCTTCTAAGATATTATAAAACTCTGTGATTATTTGGTTCTCTTCTGTTTCTTTATGGCACTAGGAAGGCCAAATACTGTGATTGATTCACTTTTGATAATGTGCTCAGAAGTCTTACTGGAGGGTCAGAAAGTTCTCCATGACAGGATATAGAAAGACACCTCTCTAGTTCTTTTCAGAATTACAACTCTACATGGGGATGTCTCTATATTCATTGAATATCGACCTAACCCTGGCTGCTCCTGGAAACAACAGCTCTTCCAAGAACCTGATGGAGACAGATTAGAAAAAAACAAAAAACTAATAGTTAAAGTCATAGCAAGTGTCTGGGCTAGGATCAATGCTTAACACCCTAAGATTACTCATCCCTCTCTCCCCCCCCCCCACTCTAGACACTCAATTCTAGTAAGCCATCCTTTCTCCCTCTTTAATGCCCTGCTGATCTCTACTTTGGGAATATCATCTTCTGTTTTATTTTTCAAAGATGTCTCAGTGGAGGCAGCTAGGCTTTGAGACAAAAATCTGGATTTTGAGTCCTGACTTGACCACTTCCTAAATGAGTGAATATAGATAAATAATTTCAGCTCCCTAGGAGTTATTGTCCCCATATGTAAAATTGAGGAGATTCAATTAGACTAATCAATCAAATAATCAAGTACTGAGCACTTATTAAGTATCTGTTCTGTGCCAGGGAACTGTGCTTGATACTAGAGATTTAGAAACAAAAATACAGAATGCTTCCTACTCTCAAAAAAGCTTATATTCTATTCTATATTGTCAAGAGTCTTTTCTAGCACTGAATATTTCTGATTCATTATAATAGAACAAACCAACTGAATGATGTGATATGAATTTGAACTTAAATGCCCCAAGAATGTGGGTGAAACATGAGATCATAGATTTAATATTGGAAGGACCCCAGAAATCCTCTACTCCAGCATCCAGGGGCTTAAGAAACAATGTCACCGGTGATTCAGTAACCAATACCCCTAAGGTTGAGGGAAGTGAATCTGGTGGTTATTTCTGTAAATGCGTGAGGTATGACTAGCATGGCTTTTTGAGTTTCAGATGGGGCTGGAAGTTGCACTTAGAGTATCCCTCCAAGTTCCATGCCCTTGTCAAAATATGAAGTTTTCAATGCTCTCACTCATAACCCAAGTCTCTGACTTCTAGTTCCTTACTTTTCCATCTGGTTTGAGTTCTTTGTTTAGACATATTTTACATGTCATTACATGTGAAATTCAAGTTAGTTCCATTACTTGGGGCTTCCTTTGCCCCTTCTGTTGGCCAGCACACTTTCTCCAATCACTGAGTGAGATGTGTGGGGGCAGGGAGAAAGGGAGATGGGGAAGAAAAATTGTGCTAATGAAACAAAAAAGAAAGATGATGATCTGTCATGGGGGTTCACATTGTGGGCTTCGACCTCTTTCTGGCATCTTCTTTGGAAAGAAATCTTGGCCTGATGGAAAGTGCCCAAACACAAGCATGGGAGCCTAGAGGCAAATCCCCCAATTTAGAAAATATATCTATGCCCCAAAGGCAAGGCCAGAAGCTTCTCTCCAACTACCATGCTTGTGGCCTTTACTTCAATGGTAGGAGATGGGGAAAGTACTGAAGTGAGAGTGGGGAAGCCTGGATTCTAGGTTGATTTATCACTCATTTATGCAACCTTGGGTAAGTCACCATTATGTCAGGCTGAATGGAAAGAAAACTCACATTGGCATCAGAGGATTGTGCCTGAGCCCAGATTCTAATTCTCTAATCATTTGCTAAGTGACTCTGGGAAAGTCACTTAATTCTGTTGAGCTTCACCAGGGATTATATCTCACTATATACTTTACAAGGTAAGAAAAGGGTCTTGCTAACCTTAGAGAGCTCCATGAATGTGACTTATTATTAACAATAATTAAAGACACTAGCTTAGCCATAAAGAAGAGGTTCTAACCTTCATTGGAAAGGTGAGGGACTAGGGGTGTGGAACATTGTGCACACTTTTCATCTCAATTGATATATTAGTTCTGAAGAATTTTTTTTATTCTTCATTATAAGGTATGACTCTGGGTAGGGGAGAGAGGAAGGATGTATTTGGAAATGAAGGGGAAGTTAAAGTAACATGTTTTAATAACATTCACCTTTAAAATAGTCATATCTTTTGTTGTTCAATTGTTTCCTTTGTATCTAACTCTTCATGACCCTATTTGGGGTTTTCTTGGCAAATATTCTGCAATGGTTTGCCATTTTCTTCTCCAATTCATTTTATGGAGGAGGAAACTGAGGCAAAAGGGTGAAGTGACTTGTCCAAGGTCACACAGCTAGTAAGCGTCTGAGGTCTAATTTGAACTCAGGAACAAAAGTCTGATTCCAAGCCTGGTGCTCTGTGCACTATGGTGCCCCCTAGCTGCCTTATAAAATCTTAGTACAGTAGAAAAACCTCTGCCTCTCAAGTCAGAGAACTTGTGTTTAAATCTTGCTTCTGAGATTTACTTGGTAAGTCATTTAAACTCTCTAGGTCTCAGTTTCCTCAACTATAAAGGGAATGGGTCATGCTAGACAGACTTTGAAGACCCTTCTAGTCCTAGATCTATAATCTATGCTCTCAATTTTTCCACAGGCAAAATCAAAATAATTCCATCAGTCCTTCCTGCTTTGTAGACAAAACTGAGTGGGATAACATCTTATTAAATGGGCATGTCAGAACACTTTGAAAAGTTTAAAGTAGCAGTTATTATGAAGAGGCATAGAAGAATTCACACTACATCCAAGCACTGCCAATGGCCCACCTCACCACCCTTTCCACCTTGCCCCTCACCTTCATCAAGGACCAAATCACATTAAGTATCTTTCCTTGAGAAGCTGAAAGCTCCCTACACAGAGAGCAAACAGTGCCTAATGGCATTATTCTTTTTCTTCAGAGATAGAAATGTGGTGTCTTGGAAGCTTTTCAGTCTGACAAACAGCATCACTTCTGGGGAGCATCAATCCCTCCTGCTCTGCTCACTCCTAGGGTCTGCAGCTAGGCCGATGGGTCCATGAGTATGATGTTAGAGTGATTGGGGCTGCTGGTACCACCTGTTCAGGGCATTTACTTAAAAATCCACTCCCCTACATTTCTGGTCGCCGAAATTGGCTGTCTTTTTCTGCAACAATTCTACGAGATGCCTAAAGTTCTATGAGAATATGATTTATTCCCCACCCCTGGGCCATAAGCTCCTTGAGAGCAGGAAGGAGTTCTTTGTTTGTTTGTCCCTTTGGTTGTTTTCTCATCACCGTTCTTATTAGGTCAAGAACTTGCAATTTCTGACACAGAACATAATCCATCTGTAGTTTTAGGGAGTTTCCAGAGGGTGGATTCTGCTCATGGTCACACATCTAAGAAGAGGCAAAGGTGAAATCCCAAAACAGGTCTTTCTGAGTAGAATTTCATCATTGTCCTCACTATGCAACATAGCCTTCAACATAGTAGGTGTTTCATCAATGCTCACTGAATTAAATATTTCCTGAATTAAAGAAGACAAAATGAATGAAAAAACTACTAAGTATCGTACAAATGTAGGGGCCTGGGTGGCACAGTGGACCGAGTGCCAGGCCTGGATTCAGGAAGAACTGAGTTCAAATTCTGCCTTAGATACTTACTAGTTGTGTGACCCTGGGCAAGTCACTTAACTCTCTTTGCCTCAGTTTCCTCCTCTGTAAAATGAATTGGAGAAGGAAATGGCAAACCACTCCAGTCTTTGCCAAGAAAACTCCAAATGGTATCACAAAGAGTCAGACATGATTGAAATGACTTAACAACAACAAACAACAAATCATATAAATACAAAGTATTATAATTCTATTTGAAAGTCAGGCTTAATTTCTTACTGATGGCAGAGAAATGTGCAGCTGCCTGTTCTGGGTCAAGAGAGAGGGGTACACTGGAAAAGCTCATTCTACAAAACCTAAGATCCTTGGAGGCTGTGAGTCGGTCAACATCACATAGCTTCAGAGGCTGGGTTTGAGCTCAGGTACTCAGGTTCCAGAACCAGGAAGAATCCACTATACCATACTGAGAAGCTGGGCACAGCAGTGATAAGTTTCACCTTGGCTTTGGACTGGTTTTAGTCAACTGTGCTGCTCAGCAGGCTGTCTGGATGAAGAAGGGGAGTGCCAAGGGAGGTGCCAAGATCACAGCCCCACTCATCTTCCCCACCTCTCCTCTTGAAGATGGTTCTGGTAACAATGTATTGGCAGTCCTGAGGCATTTCCTTGGCTCTCGATTGGGTGGAAAAAAAGAGTCTGGGCAACTGTCAAAGCCAATTCTCTCCTCTCTGTTTAGAAATCTCAGAAGTTCTGCCATCAGGACATGGTGCTTTTATGTTTCTGACTTGCCTGGCTAAAGTATCAATCTTTGATTTTTTTTTTTTTGCACAGCCCCAGGACCCAAATAAATTGGGACTAAAAGACTAAAAAGAAATCAGGCTTTGGGCAAGTAAGAATGGAGGAGAGATGCCCTCTATTATTTTTGAACAATTTATACAGTTTACATTTGTAAGAGATGTTGAAGATGAAAGTAGCCATGCATAGGCACAGGCTCCAAACTGTGGTGGACTGGTGGAGTTGTTTTAGCTTTGACAAGAATCGTTTCACTCAAATTCAGTTGAATACATAAAAATAGCTTTGTTTCTAATTTGAAGGAGCCTTAACCCCTTTCCAAACATATAGCATTATTATTCCCATTCAGTCTAAATCTGCCTTAAAGCTGAGAGAGAGAGAGAGAGAGAGAGAGAGAGAGAGAACCCAGCCCAAATAAAATTAAAACTGCTGAAATAAATAACCATCCATAGACATTCAACTCCATATTAACACCATCCATCGGTGTCAAGGTTAAAGCTGGGAAAATTCCAGCACCAGGGAAAGTCCTATGAAGCATCACTAGCTATGAAGCTAATACACAGGACCTTCTGCAAGTTGGGGCTGGTTAGTCACTGACATTGTCTCCATGTGCTCAGCTGAGGGTTGTTCTGGTTTTCAAGACAGAAATAGATGAATATGACTTTGGGTGGGTGGCCACCACCAAACCTGCCTGCCATGTAATGTTGAGCTGCAGAAAAACAGCCACCTGCCGAGGGCTGGCTAATGGTTGGCAATGACAGTGATCTCCAAGTGGAGGGCCAATCACCGACAGCAGGATACACTCAAAAGAATAGCCTCCAGTGGGCTCCCACATGGCAAAATGGGTCGTCGTTTGCCAGTAATTAAGGAATAATGGCATGGGGCTGTTGCAATTGGCAGAATGGAGTCAGCTCTGGGTCATCATATTGTTTGTTATGTAGGGAATGAGGGCTGGATGATGGGGATCACTCTCACTCCTGATCCAGCAGGGAGTTATTGTGTTCAACTAAGACACCTGGACCCAGGTACATAGTAGCTTCCAGTCTTCAGGACTCATTGCTAAGATAAGCTACCAAGTCTCAGATAGAGAGAGAAAGGAGTCACTAGCTACTTTCCCTCCCCAAAAGCTGTTTTCCTGGGAGCTTACTAAGTAGAAAAGTATTGCTTTCGGAAAGAGACTGGGTTCTAATTTGTAAATAAGTAAATCACAAGAGAAGAGAAAAAAAAGAAAACTGATCAATTCAATTCTATCAATATCCCCTGAAACTCATGTACACATGTACTTTCCTAACCTATACATCTTAAGAAATTATACATTTATTTTTAAATCTCCTGAGAGGGAACTCCCTCCCTGAAATGAACTGTGCTCATTCTAAACTTTATTTGGGGTGAGCCAAGTTCATATGATCAAAACATCTGAGTTAAATAGGTGCTCAAGGATCAGAGTTTTCAAACCATATGTGAAGCAGGAGTTCTGTTCATATTACATTCATTCCCAATAGGTCTAGTTCACCTCCTTATAGGTTCAGAACTTCGTAGCAAACTGGTCATTCCACTCAGACTATACTTACTCTTATCTCAATTTGGTCCTATAGCATCAAACAGCGACATTACAGTGTAATTGATCTTTGGGAATGTCTGCCTTGCCTACCCAGATGAACTAGAAGTTCTTTGAAGGTGGGTTTTCTTGCACCTTTTGTTCCTTGCATTGTCCACAGCAATAAGATAAACCACTTAGCAATAAGATAAACGTGTAGGACATAGTAGCTACTCCTTGCATTTCTATTAGAATAAAGCACATAAATGAGGAAAACTTGGGGGTTTTAATAAAATGCAATCTGGTAATGTGTCAAAAGCTCCATACACAGTGAACAATTACTAACAGAATAAATATGAAGGTTAATGATAGAAATGTGGCATAACATAAGAAAAATGATAATAATAATTATAATAGCTCACATTTACATAGCACTTACTATGTGCCAAGAATATATCACATGAACCTCACAACAAACTTGGGAAGTAGGCACTGTTATTATCCCTATTTTACAGATGAGGAAAGTGAAACAAACAGAGGGGAAGTGACTGCCCCAGGGTCATACAGTTTGGAAGTGTCTGAGACCATATTTGAACTTGGTTCTTTCTGACTCCAGGTCCAGTGCTCCATCTATAGTACCACCTAGGTGCCATAGACAAGTTAATTAGTCTATCTGAGCCTTAGTTTCCTCATCTGCAAAATTAGGATAGTAACACCTGTAAGTATTTATTTCACAGTTATCTAAATATTAAATAATGTGTGTCAAGAGCTTTGAATACCTTAAAGTGCTATATATAAGTGGTAGCTATTTTTTATGAATAAAGATCTCTTCTGAAGATCCAGTAATACCTGGATATTTGGTTAGAAGGAATTTTCCAAAGAGGCTGTTGCCTATCACATTTCTGTTTCCCATAATGTTCTTTTGATAGTATGGAGTTGAAGTAGAAAGTGTCGGCCATTTGGAACTCAAAACTTAAACAACAATAAACCAAATGTTAAAAATTATTTTAGGGGCAGCTAGGTGGCACAGTGAGTAGAGCATCGGCCCTGGAGTCAGAAGGACCTGAGTTCGGATCTGGCCTGACACTTAACGCATACACAAACAAAAAAACCTAGACGTATGACCTTGGGCAAGTTACTTAACCCCAATTGCCCTCCAGGAAGAAAAAAATGTTTTAACATATAACTAGGGAGAAATTAAAATATTATATTATGTATATTTAATGAAAGAAAGAAAGTGAAAATCATAGGTGGTCTGGAGTCAGTTTGAACCAGCTCTCAAGAACAGACTGTGGAATTTTCAGCATGACCATTGACACCTTAAAAATTGGCAAATGCTACACATTAGTGATTATTTAGTGTTCTGCTGGTCTAGACTTTAAAAAAAAGTAATGGAGAAAATGTTGATGCAGATTAAACTTAAAAATGTATGTTCACTCCCTGCTACCCCTGGGAGACAGTTGTTAAATATTTACCAGAAAGTCAGTTAAATATTTATCAGCACACTGCTGATAGGTACCATGTTTATACACCCATGTGAGAGGCAGGCTCTCAGTTCCTTACCTTGTTGTGATACTGTAGCATCTGGGTGATAATTCTGATCTTCGGATGGTAATTCTTTATGGAAATTACTCTACAAAAGAAAGAGCCAAAGCTCAGATCTCTCTTGCTCTAAAACCCTTAGTGGTCCCCTATTTTTTTTCCTTCATCTTTAAAAAGAGGTGATTGTACTAGATGACTTAATTAGAGGTTCTTAATTGGGCATGGTACCAGGTATTGTTGCTGTTTTTTTTTAATATTCTGATGACTATATTTCAATGTGATTGACTTCCTTTGTAATCCTATGTCTTCTATTTTATTTTATTTAAAAACATTTCGAAAAGTACATAGGTTTTATTTAACTGCCAAAGGAAAGGGGTCATGAAATGCAAAAAGCTAAGAACCCCTGACCTAGAGGTTCCTTCCAGGTTTATAGCTGGGATCCAATGGTCCCACTTCCAGACATTCTCATAAGTCTAGATTACAGTCCCTTTCCTCAAAGTTTAGGCACCACTTCCTCCTTATGGCCTTCCCCGACCTCCCTTGTTAATCAAGTTCTCTCCCTCTTAGATATTCTCAAATAACTTTGTCTGCATCTCTTCTTTACCTACATCATTTAACCCTTTATGCCATCATTAGTTGTGTAGATACAATATCCACCATGCTTGGAATGCTCTCCCTCCTCACTTCCACCTCTGGCCTTCCCTGGTTTCCTTCAAATCCCAGCTACAATCCTTATTTCTATAGGAAACCTTTCCTCATCCCCTTTCATTTTAGTGCCTTCCCTCTGTTAATCATTTCCAATTTATTCTGTATTGTTCTTTTGCACATAGTGGTTTGCACATTGTGGCCCTCATTAGAACATGGATCCCCTGAGAGCAGAGACTTTTACCTTTCTTTGTATCCCCAAGGCTTTAACATAGTGCCCGGCTCATAATATGTGCTTAATAAATGTTTGTTAATGGACTGAGGAATTGGATGTCATCTTGTTGAGAACTAGATCTATACTTGGTATGGTACTTTGCCCACAGTAGGTGATTAATAATTACTACGATCAATAAATTGTGATTAATAAATTATTGGTAAATTCTTGAACTGAATTGAAGGAGGAGGGTCTAAAACAGTCGTGAGTTCCTACTATAATAACGCCAGTTAGATTATTTCTAACTGGAGCAAATGTAGGCCAACAACCACTTATTCCAAAGGCAGGGAGAAAAAAGAAGGGACAGAACCAGTCAAGAACAAATCACACTCTAACTCGGTTAGGATGGTTTTGGATTTTAGCTTTTTTTCCCATAGATCAAGCCAAAATTTTCCTCTTTCAGACTTCTCTGCATTTCTCCTAGCTCCTCCCTCTAAGGAACAAATGATGTCAGATTCCTCCCCCGGTGACAATCCTTTCTTAGCTTGGCCCCCATTTAACTAAGTATGTGATCTTCATAAAAGCAATTCCCACCTACATATCAGGTCATGCATGGAGGGACTATTTGAATCAGAAAGCCCCTTTCAATCCCTACCAGTTGCTAACAACTCTAGTATTTGTTGAAATTTAAAGAAGAATCCTACCCACTCTGACAGGGTGTTAGTTTGTTTGTTTGGAAATTGGCAAATGCTACAAATTAGGAACAATTTCTTGTTATATTTTTGTTTTAGAGGTTTTTGGGGGGTGTTTTGCTTATTTTTTGTTCAGTTCAGTTGTGTTTTGTTTTTTCAATCACTCCAGTTATACGTTAACAATGCCTTGGGCATATTAAAGATAAACAAAACAACAATCTGGAGCATCAGATCATTAGACATGACATAATAATTAATATCTCCGGTCATTATCCATGTCCCTATTTTACCTCTTAGAAGAGGAGAATGGCATTTTCATGGTAGCATGGGCCACATGGGTAAACTTTACCTTGAGCCAGATTTTGGCTTGCTAGAAGCCAACAACAGTTCCTAAGAGTCTGAGGCATGCTTCAAGATGGAATAGGCGCCTCTGGAGGTGGTTAATGGGTTTCCTATCACTAGAAGACTTGAGGAAAACATGTCAACTTGTTACACTTATTTTAGAGGTATTCTTGTTATGACATGGGTTGGATTAGATGGTCTGTGAGGTCTCAATATTGAGATTCTGTGCCTCTCACTTAAATGAGAACTTCAAATGGATTTCAATGAGCACAGATCTTAGTTGAGAATCACTGGGCATTTTTGGGAATCTCCTCCTTCTGAAACCTCCGTCTTTCTCTCTTCAGAATAAACCACTGGTCCCATCCTGTATGTGGTTCTGATTTATATTGAACTAGCAGGAAAAGAGGACTGAGAGGGATAGCATTTCCTTGGCTTCTTATCTTAGCCTTGACGCTAATCAGTTACAACACCTTAGGTGAGACACTTGACCTCACTTTACCCTGGTTTCTTTATCTGGACAATGGGGATAAAAGCCTTTAGCCATGTGAACTGCCAAGTTTGTTGGGACATAAGAGTACTCAGGAGAAATTAAAAGCACAGCCCAGCTATCTAAGTCACTGTTATAGCTACCTCTGCCAGAAGTCTGGACAGGAATGCACATTCCCCTTGAAATGGAGAAACCAGAAAAATAAAATTCAAGATCAGAGCCCTACTTTGCAAGTCGACTCTTCTTTAAGCCTAACCCTTTATGAAAGCAGATTTATTAAGTCTTCTCCACCTTACTCCCACTAAAAGTTACACTCAGATAACCTAGTCTATGTTTTATTAAATCAACCACATTTCATCTCTTTTAAGAAAGTGTATAAACCATATTGTACGGGGGAAACATTGGGGTGGGAGGGATGGGGGAAGTAGGGAAGACTCAGCCAAAGCATCAGTTTACTCCTTAAAAGGTTAAGATTTTCATTAGGGAAATGTCCAGATAGCAAGACTTCCTTCTGTACATATTCATACTGGGCTTTTGTTCTTGAAGGATATAATTTTATTTTTGAAAGCGCATTGTGTCTACCCCTATCTATAATTCAAGGAATGGGAGGCTCCAGTCATCATGAGATCAGCTCATAAACATTGGTCTGCTCTCAAAGCAAGCTAATTTCAAATGCATCTTTGCTTTTTTATTTAAGGGAGGCAAACTATTTTCTTAGTCCATTAGATGCAGGAAAGAAAATCAAATAAGGAAAAGCCGAGTTGATTTTTAACCTAACATTTCCATGTTCTTTTTTACTCCTCTGGCATCAGAGAAGAAGTCAAAGCATTTGTTTACCTTAACTAGAAGTGGGTTTCGTTTGGGCTAAATGATTTTTATGCCTTGGCATCATGCCAATCACCCTTGGACATAAGTATTTTAATAGAGTGTAAAATCTTAAACCATTCAGGCTCAGGGCTTAAATAACACGTGGCAATTAAGAGAAGTGATATTTCTGAACTTGACCTTTCTGGTAGAATACACAAAAGAAGGTACCATTCCAGCATTTCGCTGTGGGCTTTGTCCTTCTGCTAAGAGACATTCTCAATTGAATGTTCTATAGACAATGAATTCTAGTTATTACCTTGGAGGGTCTGAATTTTATCCCTTAAAATGACTAAGGAAATATGCAAGTAAAATGAGTGAGATGGTGTTGCAGTGGGTTCAGGGATGGATACTTCCACCCTTTAAACATAGTATAGATGGGTTCTTCACACAAAGGTCCCTACAATCTTGCCCAGCTGAGGGTCATAGGAACTGATGGATAGTAGTGGGGGGAGTGGAAAGGGCAAGCAAAAAAAAATCTGTCTCTCTATAGATCGATCAATCGATCTATCTATACATACACATATGAAATGTGAAACAAGAGGCCATTTCTGCACCTTATGGTGCCTTCTGAGGCCCTATTTAAGAAAGTTTACAAATGTCTGCCAACAGGCATATTTGCTAAAGAAAAGTGACAGGAATGAAAAGATCCTGACAGATACACTCTGCCAGACACAAAGGCCAGATGCTAATGGGATAGTTTGTTCTCTCCTAAATGTGTCAGACCAACCTTACTTCATCATGACCTGCCACCTACTTCTAGACAGAAAAGCTCATGTCTCTTGGGACAACTGATTAAAGAAAGAGTAGCAGAGAAGAGAGGAATTCTAAGGTTTTGGGCCCTTCAGGGGCCCAAAGAAGTTTAACCAAATTTCCTGCAGAGAGAACGCCCAGACCCAAACAATATGGAAGGTCTCAGTAACACTCTCTAGTCAACAAGAAAGATATTCAAAACTATAAAATATATCCATTGGAATTGAGGAGCAATGAAAGTATTTACTTTCTCTTAGCTCCTCCTTCTTCCAGATTATCCTTGATTGTCTCTAGATACTTCCTCATGAGACCATCTGCCCTTTAAACTGGGGGAAAGGAGAGAGGCACATATCCTGAGTGCTTGGAGTGGAATTTTTATACTGTGACTACAAGCTACAAAAGGATTATCTGGAATACAGTCCTAAAGACAGTTCAAAGTCTAGCCCATTTTCATCAGGACTTAGTTTGAGGGATGAAAGGAATCTTCTAGGTGCTCTATTCCATCCCTCCCATTAAAGGGATAAAAAAATGGAGGCAAACATCAATTGAGTGAATTGTCCAGTTAAGTTCCTTAGCAAGGAACTGACCCTCAGGGCTATGACTCCAATACAGTTCTCTCTTCATTAGATAATAAAAATAACAATAACAATGTTGATGGTGGTAATCATTAGCATTTATATAGGGCTTTGTGGTTTGTACCCTGCCTTACAAATATTATCTCATTTTATCTTATAACAACTCTGAGAGGTAAGTGCTATTTCCCCCATTTTACAGAAGAGGAAACTGAGGCAGGTGGCAGTTAAATAATTTGCCTAGGGTTACAGAGTTGGTAAGTATCTGAGGTTGGATTTGAACACTTTGGTCTTCCTGACTTGAAGTCCAGCACCCTCTTCACTGAACCACCTCATTGCCTCTAAGGCTAGGTTGGGAGTGGGGAAAACCTGAACTCAAATTTGGCCTTTGACACTTACTGATTATAGAGCCCTAGTAAGTTGATTAATTTCTATAACCCTTGCCTAACACAACCTTAGGATATATCTACCAAGTCTACCTACCCTGGATCTCTCCAATATTTCTGTAAGAGAGACCCAAATGTCAAAAGGGAATTGGTATAAATATTAAATGATTTAAATACCCTTTGACCACTATGGTATTATGTGTGCTTGTGTGTGTGTGTGTGTGTGTGTGTGTGTGTGTGTGTGAGTGGGTGTGTGTACTCTTATGTGCATACATACTCAGCTACCTTCCAGTTCAATGGAAAACCACAGAATTATCTACATCATGCACATTCAAAGGAATAATATAGATAATAGACATAGGATTAGAAGAAACTTTTAAGGTCATCTCGAACACCCCTAATTTTACAGATGAGAAACTGTGACACAGAGAAATTAAGGGCCTTGTCCATAGTCACACAGGTTGTAATGGGCATGGCTGGGATTTAAACCCAGCATGTACTAGGTTGCTTTCCTATGGTCTAGGCTTGCCTCTCTGCACCTCCCCTTCCCTTTTGGATCCTGAACTGACATTTCTCATCTTCACCTTTGCTTTGACCTTGGTAGCTCCAGAGCCAACTAAACCATGCCACTTTAATGATGGCTTTCCATGCCACCACCATTATCTCAATCAGATTGGAGTTCAGAAAAAGGCTCCAGAATGGAAAGAAGGAACACTCACTCAGGAGAGCTGGTACTTCCTAAAGACTCATAAAGTGAAGAGAGAGAGCAGTACCCTAAGGAGTCCACAACCTTTTCCCCCCACTTCTCCATGGTTACCTCATGATGTTGGAGGCATCTTCAGCATCCGGGTCAGCACAGTATTTATTGGCAAGGATTAGGCACGCATCTGCTGACTCTATCTAAGACACCAAAGGAAAATAACAAAACAAAACCATATAAATAGCTCGGCTTGCTTACAATTTTCTCTCTGTTGACAGCTCTTGGAGAACCTGGTGCTTCACAGAGAAGAGCAAGTGCCTCGGAGATAGTAGTTTTCATTGAGAGTGTAGGCTGCGATTTCTTGGTAGGATGTAAACATTTCATTTTGTTGTTTCTGGATTGCAGTGCACGCACCTTGATAATTATACTTTTTCACTTTGCATAGTGATTTACATCCACCCTCCTCCAATTTACTTAACAAGCGATTAATTAAGTCTTACATCCTCCTCTCTTCCCTTTTCTTTACCAACTATATTATTGTCCTTTTTTTTCCTCTGTGGGGAGAGCAAAGAGGTTAAAGTACTCCTCTCTATCTATCAAACACTGGAAGAAGAGAGGGGGAATATCAGAAATCCAGGCAACACCTACCCTTTGGATATACCCATACTAAGTGTGAATATGAGCAAATATTCACTGAAAGCTAGTTTTCTCTTTCAAGAGGGACTATGTCTTGTGCTCAAATATAACTTTTAAGCATTGTAGGGGTCTATGTACATACACATATGGCAGAGGTGGGGAGTTTGGTATTACTGCTAAATTCCAAATCTCAGCTGAGCTTTCCTCAATATTAATCAAAGAAAATTTGCTTACTTCACCAGTTAGGGTAATTGTGTTAATAATTTTTATTTAATAATATTGCATTAATGATAAGTTTCTTTTGGTTAATTTGAACCTTTTGGATAATGTTAAGCTTAGTTGGTCTTAATAAATAACAAAAGCAACAGCACAAACATAACAATTGCTTGTTGTACCAGATCTATGGTTTATTCTACTCAGTATTAGATTTTTTATAGTTGTACCAAAGATGTTGTTATGGGAATGGGAATCTGAGATCTTACCTGCTCCCAGGCCTTTTGATAGGCTTAAGTGACTCTGAGAATCCTCTTTGATTTGAAAATATACTCTGCTCCCTTATAGGCTGAATGTAGTCACATGGAGCCTGTGGTGGGAGGCTTGGTTTTCAAGAATGCCCACACCTTGGTGCTGTGTGATTGGGCAATGGGTCAAGAGGGTTGTGATATTTTCTGAGCCAGGAGAAGACTATATATACCTTGATGTGAGATTTTGTTTTGGGGCTCACTTTGAGTTATGTGATTTGACCAGATGAGACTCTGGAAAGCCATTGAGCCCCCCGACTTTGAAAACACAGATGTTGTTGCTTCCCTCTCTGGTAACTGTGACTAGGTATGGATGTAATGGTCAGACAGTTGGAAGCCTGTCTGCTGATCTGTTTCTGTCTGCTTGTAACTTCTGCTTATAACTTCTATCTGTATACTCTGAAGTTCAGAGTGCTGACTTTTCCCCCTGAACTAGGTAAATGATATGTTTGATTGATTAAAGCAAGATTGTTAACCCATTTTGAGTTGCTTTTCTTTAGAAAGGCTGATCTAAGAACCTGTGTTGGCAGCCACCCTGGGGATGTTATGGTGCTTCCTGCTTCAGATCTTGGGTGCAAAAACATGATTTCTTCCTCAATGCTATCTTAATAAGATTAAAGATGTACTCTCAGGGTGACTAGGTGGCACAGTGAATAGAACACTGGCCCTGGAGGCAGGAGGACCTGAGTTCAAATCCAGCCTCATACACTTAACACAAAAACTAGCTATGTGACCTTGGGCAAGTCATTTAACCCCAACTGCCCTGCAAAAAGCAAAAAAAAAAAAAAGATGTACTCTCAAATTACCTCTAGCTTGCCTAAATAAAAGATTCTTGGAGCTAATATCCAAGAATTTACCTGAGTCACTTTTAGATTAATGGTTAACAACCAGAACTGTCATTTGAGGCAACAAGTGTCTTGTTTCAGGGCACAGAACTTCATGTGCACTAAATTTAGAGACCATTGATGGCATAGGTCTGTAAACAGGGAAACTTAGCAATAGTTAGCAAATTAATTAATTAAAAATAGTTACCTACTAGATGCCAAGCTGGATAAATGCTTCCCTACTTCTCTGAGGTATAAGCAGCAGTGGCCTGATAATAATGACCTGAGGTTCTTGTTCTATTTGCCTCTGCCCCCAAATGTCCCAAATTGCCCCAGTTATATTTTGTGATATAAAATTCCTAGTTAGAAGGGTTTATATTTCAGTCAATCCCAAATGCATACACAAAGTACCAGAGAGCAATGCTTGTCAAAACACTGTTACTTTTCCTAAGTTTCTCTGCTGTACTCCCCTCAGGCTAAAGTATCATAGGAACTTCATGGGAAGCTAGTAGATTTAAAGAGGGTAGGAAAGGAGGAGAGATAAATTGGATCTTTGCTTATGGAAATTAGATTAAAACTTCACACACACACACACACACACACACACACCCTCAAGTAAATGAATAAAAGTAAACCAATACTCATGTAGTATATGTAGGGTCCTAAAAACATAAAACCCTATTGCTGCTCTATAAAAGTAACATAACATGAAGACCAAATCTTTCTAACTTGTTCAGATACAATTAAAAAGACAGGAAATGGAACGATGCAGAGATGGTGGATTACTGTATCGTTTTTGTCTCCAATGTTTAGATTTTGAAAATCAAGTGACCTTGCCATTGGCAGTGGAAGTATTTTTCTTCCTGAAACTTGCTATCAGACACCTCGAGGTGTGGCAACATCTATCAGATTCTCAGTGGTAAAAATAAGTAAATAAATAAAGATATTTGCTTAATGAAAACCTTCTCCCTTCTCCGATTTATTTATTTATAGTTCCTTAATTATTTCTTCAGGAGAGAGTAATCAAATTTGAAATACCACTAAGTCAAGCAGAACCCATTCAAATGGGAATTGCTTTGGTCCCAAAGGTTCATGGATCTGGAAATGGAAGAGATCTGGAGAGGCTGGCAAATTCCCTCAATGACAGATGAGGAATCTCTGGCCCAGAAAAATGAAATGACTTGCCCAAAGTCATACAGATACCAAATGTAAGGCCAGATTTAAACCCAGGTCTTCTATTCATCTGGAGTCAGGAACTTAGTCTATATATCGGTCTCCTTTATTTGTCAGATTTTTTTGTTTTTTGGATTTTTTTTTTTTTGGAGGGGGAAGGTAGGGCAATTGGGGTTAAATGACTTGCCCAAAGTCACAGGGCTAATTTTTTGGGGTGTGTGTGTGTGTGTGTGTGTGTGTTGGGTGGGTGTGGGTGTTAAGTATCTGAGGCTAGATTCCAGGGCTAGTGCTCTATACACTGCAACTCCTAGCCTGGTCTCCTTTATTTAGTACTGGCCAATTATATGTACTCTGAGGGAGGTAACAAAAAGAATGGGAGAAGAATTGATTAGGATTTTTTCTGAATATATGAAGTTCAAGGGGAAAGAACAAAGCTTTTTCTCTCCCTATTCTGTATTAGTAACAGATCCTAGGACATGGGGGCTGATTGTTGAAGCCCTGGGTTCCCATTTGTCTTACAAGAGGTGTTAGAATCACCCCTAAAATCCTGGGATGTCCTCCAATTGCTGCTTTCCACATACACTGAAAAACAAACAAACAATCCCCCCCCCAAAAAACAAAACAAAACAAAACATTGACTGTAAGCTGGAGGACCGGGCAGTTTAGTGTTTATCTCCTCAGCACCACAGTAGGCGTCTACATAGGCTCATTGAATTCACCTGAAAGCTGAAGTAGCCAATTGCACCTTACCTTGACTCTTGCCAGGTCATGTGGATTGAGAACTGAACCCTGATAAAATTCCACCTGAGTAAAGTGACGTTTGAAGAGAGCCTCAAGCTCCAAGTTTGGGGAAATACTGTGGAAGGAAAGAACAGAAGCATCTCAGTAAGATCCCCACCTCTGACTTTGTCACTTTCATGACTTCCCCACTGCCTGAAGTTCCCACGGAGAGAGGCTTAGAAAGTAAGGTCTGCCCCCTTTCAAAACTGTCACATGCCGCATCATTGGTGAGAGGCTCAGGCGACCTGAAATCCTGACATCTAATCCAAGGAACAGGTGATGCTCCAAACTTCTGGGTCTTTAGAGAAACACACATGAGCTCAGGACTGGTCCATGAGGTAAAGATCCCAGGGAAAGAGGCTTTTCTTTACAGGGACACTATTTGCTTGGTGATTTCAAAAGGTAGATGAACTATACCTAGAGTAAAGGAATGCTGCTTGACTCCTAACACAGAGTGGATCATTTTGTTCTCATAACTTCCTGTCTTTCCGTCTTCCTGTCTTTTGTTCTCATAACTTCTGTCTTTCAGTCAGTCAATAAGATTCAAGTATTATGCACCAGGTACTGCGTTGTGTGCTGGGAAATCAAACAAAGCAAAGTGGCCCCTGCTGTCCTGGAGTTCAGATTCTAATAGGAAATGTTTGTCATTTTCCTCATCATTGTCTTTCTACCATCATCAGTATTATCATCAATGTTGTTTTGGTTGTTACTATCTTATGGGGTATACATGTCATAACTAGGTACATACAAGATATATACAGAGGAAATGGAAGGAGATAGGCTAATTTTTTTGTATTCCCATTTTATAGATGGAAAAGCAAAAACCAGTTGGAGTCTCCTTATAGCTTAACCCTATTACAAGCATTTTTCAACTCTCCTACTCTGGCCTTTGGTCACTTCTTTCTAATTCCTCTATCCTCCCTTTGGCAAGGGAGCTCTGCAAATAAAGCTAAGGGTCAAAAGAATATTTACAAAAAGGTATGGGTGACTACTTCCTACCTATGGGAACTTAGACAAATCCTTAGGTCCCTCAGAGACTCAGTGTCCTGATCAGTCAAGGGGGTTGGACTCTGATCTTTAATTTACTTCCATCTCTAAGCAGATGATTCTTTGATCTTTGGGAGGGGGGTCTTCTTAAATTGAGGAAATTGGTGGGTACAATGACCATCTTTTCAGTGCCTCAAGGTGCAGCCAGATCACAGGCTCAATAATTTAGAGCTAGTGGCTAGGGAAATGTATAAAAGGTGGTCTAAGATATTGGTATCAAACTAAAATAGAACCAGGGACCACTGAACCATAAATAAGGATCTCTGTGGACCACATATTCATTTAGAAAACCTCAAGTTTATATATTTCTTTTTTATCAATATATTGATATATTAAAATCAGATAGGCCCTACATTTGAATCTGTTTTGGGTCATTCTCATGAGTACTGTGTTTGCTACCTCTAGACTAAGAGAATTCAATGACAGAAGGGTGAGGAAGGTTAAGAACATGAACTTTGGTTCCATTATAGAAGATCTTGGAACAACTGCTCCTGCACTCCTTGTTATATAGTTCTTGACCAATATTACTCTTTAATTGGGACTTGTCTAGGCTAGACCTAAAGATCTGCAGCATGAATAAGGAGGGGGGAAAGAGTTCTTTGGGGGAGATCGCTTTGTTTTCTGATTGGATGCCTCCTGGGATTTCTTGTTCCTTTTAAGGTACAGTCAGGTCCTACAGTCCTACATAGAAGGCCTGTGTGTGTGTGTGTGTGTGTGTGTGTGTGTGTTTTATTATGCTTTTATTTCTTTTGTTAAATATTTCCCAATTACATTTTACCCTGATTTGCCTATGGGTTGGGTTGCTACTCTCTCTAAACAGTTAGATTTGATTAATCTATTATTGGTTGATTTTTTTTCCTCCTTTTTTAATTTACTTACAAGAATAGCTCCCTGGGGTGGGCAAAGACCTTTGTGGAAATTAAACAGATATAAAAGCAAAAGATAATCAATCAGTAAAAATAACTATAGAAGGCCTTTCTTCATCTACCCAGTTTGTGTTTTTCCTACCAAAATTACTTTGTACAAATTTTGTATATATTTATTCATGTCTATTGTATACTTCCCTAATAGAATGCAAGCACCTTGTGAGTTGATACCATTTAATTTTTTTTTTGGCCTTTTTATCCTCTGCTCCAATGAGAGCCTATTACATAGAAGGTGTCAATAAATGCTGAATGAATGAATGGATGATCCATTCTTAGACTACACTCCTACTGGCCTTTGAGCCATTCTAAATCAATCATTCATTCCTGGCCTCTGAAGTCTACCCCATGAGGATGAGTTAATACTTGTGGGGGTAGCACACTTCTAGGTATATATAGATATATAATATCTATATTACTAAGAGATTCTGGTCAAACTGACCTGGATTGCTGGGGCAACAAAGACATGTTTTGAGGAATATTTAACAATGGTATTCTTTCCCTCAGTGTAGAACTAATGGAGAACTCTTGTAGGTAGAAATCTTCTCTTTGCAGATATTTGACTCATGCATCAGTACTATTTCCTTCACTTTAAGGATGCTTTATTATAGTAAGAAAGTCACTTTGAATTCTTTTTTTTTTTTGCTTTTTTTTTTGGAGGGCATTTGGGGTTAAGTAACTTGCCCAAGATCACAGGGCTAGGTTTTTGGTTTTTTTTCGTTTGTGTGGGTTGTCTGAGACCGGATCCAAACTCAGGTCCTTCTGACTCCAGGGCCAGCGCTCTACTCAGTGTGCCACCTAGCCGCCCCTCTCACTTTGAATTCTTAAAAGTTATGCCCCCAGAGCACAAGCACCAGAAGGCCTAGTCTAGCTTGTCATTTCAAGTACAAAATGCTTTTAATGTAGTTTGGCAATGTATATATAGTTTGCCAGACAAGCCACACCTGGGAAAAACCAATTGCCACAGGCTCAATCACCAGGTGAAGAATTCTGGAGGCATCAACAACTCATAAAGCTTTCTGAAAAGGTATGGAGAGGTATTCAGTATCATAGGAAAGAAAGCCCATATCTAGCCAGGTGACACTAGACCTAGTGCAAATCCTGACTTAAGACACTTACTAGCTGTATGACACTGAATAAGCCACTTAATGCCTTGCCTCAGTTTCCTCATTTATGAAATGAAGATAATCACCTCAGTGTTGTGCTGGTAAAATTTTAAGAACCAGCTCTCATTGCTAACCTTAGCTAATACTTTGTATTAGTAACATTTCCTCTGCCACTTAAGTCTAGACAATCAACAAAACAATTAACCAAGTGCTAATTTCTAGCATTTGTTTATTTCTCTCGGTCTGGGTCCTGAACACCACGGAACAAATAAGATGATATTTGTCAAGTGCTTAGCACTTTTCAGGTTTGGAATGTTCAAAACCTAGGAAGTTCTTAATAAATGTTTCTTTCCTTCCTTCCAGAATGGCACCTACCTCACAGGGGGTAGAGTGAGGACAAAGCAGTACATAGATGTCCTCATCATCATTTGTATTATTATAAATGAAATGACAGACATTTTGAAATATTGAAGTAATCCCTTTTAACTTTTATGATGTTCATTGTTTCCCTAACTTGACTGTAAGAACTCTGAGGCCAGGGAAGTACCTTATGCAACTTTGTATCATCCAATGCATCTACATAGTTTCTATTCAGCTATTTGCATTGAGTTTCTCACTAAATTCACCACCAGGGTGAATTTAGTGAGGGCTCTTCTACCACCCTAAACTTCCCTCTGAGATTACATTTCATTTTCACGGTGTGAAATCACAGATTACATGTATTTTACATGTTTATATGTACTTTATATGCATATTGTTATTTGTATGTTGTCTCCCTCATTGGAATGTAAGCTACCTGGAGGCAGGGACCATGTTTACTTTTGTTGTTCTTTGTACTCCCTGCACGTGGTGAGTGGTTGGCGCATATCAAATGTTTAATAAATGCTTGTTGACTGACTGAATGACGGACTGCAGCCTGGACAGAGTGCCCCTTACTTGTGAAGAAAGACAATCTCCACGTTGACGTCATCCCGGTCTTTGTGCAGAAAGTCCTTCAGGAAGTTGGACACGCTCTCCAGAGTGATGTGCCCACAGACAACGATATGCCTGTGACAAGAGAGGCTGGATTAGTGAACCCTGGCACCAGAGATAACCCTGCCCCCCATGGGCAAGACAGAGAAAGAGTTGGCAGCTATGAAGGAAGCCTTGGTCTCCTTGAGCTGCATTCCTAAAAATCCGGCTGCCCATCCCCGGAAGCCCAGGAGGCAAAGCTGAGGTGTTAGCAGGTGCTTAGAGACTTAGGGACTAAAAAGGCATATGGGTTCTCACCTGATGCTGCACAAAATCCTATTAAAAGCCAAACCATTTGGCCAAGTAGTTTTATGCATTTAACAATAAGTGGCATTATGGTTGAGTTTAAATGCTACATTATCAAGCCCCTTTGCAGATTCATATCTCTCCCTTTCTGCCCACAAAGCCTGCTCTCAGGAGATTTACTGTAGGAGGTTTGGTTTATGACATACAGCTTATCAGGTAATGAGATAACAAATCTTGCTGAAACGATGATTTTGTGTGTATGAAAGCAGACTGTTTTATCAGGGCAGCTAATGTGTGGCTTGACACATTATAGGCTCTGCTGGCCATAAGCAGTTAAAAGGAAATTTTGCATTTTTCTGCCATAACTCCTCCAACAATGGGAGCATGTAACACTTTACAGTAAGTGGGCATTACTCAGAGCTAAATGAGAATGGAACGCCTATAGAATCAAAGATGGGGCCAGCGGGGCTGCTGCATCACTGGCTGGCTTGGTTATGCTCTATGGGATGTCCATGCATGACAAAAGAATTATGGGCAGGTAGGTGGAGGAGAGGACGCTAAGGAGATAGCACCTTGGTCTATATACCACCTCCAAATGGTAGAGGAGGAGGATAATTAGTGGGGAAGTAGGTATGCAGTCATGGCTACCACTTACATAGGAAAACATTTAGCAGCACCTGTACAACAAGTGAACCTAAACCATTATTTCCACTGTACAGATGAGAAGCTCAAGGTGCAGAAGATTTAAATGTCTTGCCCAAGATCACACACCTGGTAAGTGGCAGAGTCAGGATTCAATCTCTGGTCTTCTGCCTCTATGAGCAGTGAGTGCCCTTTCTATGAACTCTGATGGAACATGGAATAATACCACTCCTGACTGCAGAGTGGCCACTTTTTGGAGGGTAAAGTACTGGGGTCAGCAGCCTCTGCCCTCACTCTGGGTTCACATAGTGATTAACTCCTCTAGGAATGAAGGATAAAGTGTTAAGCCTGTTATCTCTCTTCTGCCTTAGATTGTATTCACTTCAGTTACCAAAATGCACAGGTGAAGACCAAGGCCAAGAACCCTGAAGCCTGAAGAGATGCCAGTAATTTTTTTGTGGGGGGTGGGGGGAGATGAGGGTCATAATAACAGCAAGTCTCCAATGTTATCGGTCTCGTGTTGACCTCAGCCTTGGACCATGCCAGTGGAAACAACAAAAGGCCCCAACCATGCCTACAGCTTTGCTGGCTGGGGTTTGAGGCACCAGCAGGTGGCAAATATGAAACAAGGTAATTTCCTGGGTAAAATTGAGAACCGCCAGGTCTCCTCCACTTCATAATTGCTCTGTGCATGTTCCAAGAAGGCCAAGCCCTCATTGGCTGGAAGCAGTGCATAATGGGAGGCAGCAATGATTACTTATGCAATGTTCCATTAGAGGCCATTACAGGAGGTTGGCCTATCATTGTAATTTGGTGCTTGACTGAGTATGTGAGAATGATGCAGTAAACTCATTGGTGAAAGGATAATGATGCAGAACAAAGAGTAAATCAATAATACGCACGATGCAGTTAATAATATCGCCATTACGAAGTGTTATTGTTACGGTGGCACAGTTAGCGATCAGGCAAACTGAGCTATAAAGGGGAGGCAGGGATGTTAATGTACTGCATCCAAGGAGATGTTTTAATCTTTGTTCTTAATCCTGGTCCTTGGAGGTCGAACGGGGCCATTACATCAACACCCAGGACTATATACATCTCTTAACTCTGATCATTGCTAACCACCATTCGGTTTCATCTGTGTGCCCATAATATCTAGATCTAGATAAATTTAGACATAGAGGCATATGTGAATAATGCATATGTATGCCTAAATGTGTGATAAAATATGGACTACAGGGGATGGAAAATATGCATGAATAGAACATAGGTGTGAGCAAGAAAAGGAGTTCAAATGAATTAGGTGTTAGGACAATGATGGCTAGTGGAAAGCATGCCTTTGGGTCTCCCTAGTGGGGTTGTTAATGATGAAAATCACTGAAATCTAACCTGTTCTGATGACACTCACGCTGCTTTCTATAATATCAGTGAATTCTTTCAGAGAGCCCAGTCAGCCCAAAATGGTCCTATTGATTCCTGATATGGTAGGGAGGTGGAAAACTCTCCTCCTTTTATAAGTGAGTGAAAACTAAGGCTCAAGAGTGTAGGCCTTGCTGTGCCACTCCCTAGGTGTTTGCTCAAGGGCAATCATATAATAGCCAAGCTGAGCTGTGCTGTTATATCATGCTATGCTAAACTGAGTCAACCTATCAATGTCTTGAATCAGAAGGTTCAACAAAGCTGACCCATCCAGACTTACAAGGAACCAGAGTTCAGTTAATTGGAATTGTGCTATGGATATATAAAATATATTCCAATTCAATCAATATTATCCTTTAAGCCTTTAATTAGCTTTCACTTCTCTTAAGAAGTGGACAAATACAGCCACCAAAAAAATAGGAGAAAAGGGAAAATGAATTGACTTTTCTCATTTGGTGTTAGCCGTCCTCTAACACAGAAGACAATTGAAAATATACATCTTTCAGTCTCAGAATGATTTTGAGGGTGGAGAATAGTCTTTATCAAAAAAAAAGAAGTAGGGAAAAAAACCTCCCTTCAATAAAATTGGTATTTTTGCTCAGAAAAGAGAGATTGATTGAAAACAGATTGCCTTTTTGCCCAAGGAGAGTTATTAGGTACATTATCATAGAAACCTTGGAAAACCCATATTGTTCCAATCTGTCCTATATCTGATTTGAAGATTTACGGCTTCCCCTTCTTGTGCCAATAATCATTTCCCTCCATTTTGTTTTCCATACAGTGAAAGTTATCAAGGAGCCAACATATTGAAAATGTTTGAATGCAGTTAAAATTGATGGATGGGAGAGAGACTGCCTCTCTAATTCAGCATCAACATTTGAGGACCTACTTCTCCTGGTGAGGGGGAGCCATAGGCACTGGAGAATCGGTATGGAAGGCTGGTGAAAGGAGAAGATTTATTTCCCAGGAATATTTTTAGGGCTTTTGAAAATTTCAGTGAAAACAGTTTGGGAGCAGGGAATAGAAGAAGGAAGTAGGAAAATGCTTAAAATGGGAAGGCTCCATATTCGTACCCTCGATCATTATGCTTTCCTAAATATATTCTTTAACTGACAACCATACTGAACTGGTACAAAGAAGTGTGTGTGAGTGCTACATATTAGGAAGGACTGTGATAAACAAGATTCTTGCAAGAACAGGTCTCCTAATTTTTACACTGTTTAATGGGCCTCTTCTACCCCTCCAGTAAAACAAAACAAACGACCTCTCCTCAGGTACCACACAACCTTACATTCCACTCATAAAAATTAATATCTATGGAGTCCTATGGTCCTCTTTTACAATGACCCTTGAAAGGTTATGCATCGAGTCTCTCATATTTTAGTATGTATATATTAATCTATCATGTCTATTTTCTCCTTAGAGAAAGGGGATGAAGTATCCCAAGAATAATGTGCGTTAGAATCATAGAGAAGATTACTGAAAAGAAAAAAAAGGAAGTCAGACAGAAGATTTGCCAGAGAGAATTATTGTCTCATTTCACAATTTTGCTGAGGGCTAGTTCTATTAAAGAATATAACTGACCGAAAACAAGTCATTCAGGCTAGGAAGCTCAAGACGACTTAGGCTAAGGAGCTTTCAAAACACTTGTAAATGATGCTATTGATGAATTTTAATAAGCATTTTTAATTAACATAATGCTTCTACCCACATATTTTTAGAAGAATTGTGTAGCATATAGAAGATTGTCCTCAGAACCAGAAAGACCTACATTCAAGACATTCAATGTCCTGCCTCTGACAGTACTGCATGAGTGACCCTGGACAGATCTCTTAACCTCTCTGTGTCCTGACAACTTCCTAACACTCAGTTGCATTAGAATTTCCAATCTGCATTTACTCCCTCATCAAATGTCTGAACTTTGAGTTACTATTTGCCTCTTACTGTCAGAAGGACTAACATCTACTATATTTTGGCCTGAGAATTTGGGGCTGCAGGAAGACTCAGTTGATACACCAAGTAAATCTTTCTTAAGGCAAGAAGTGAAATTATTTTTCATGTTTGCCTTAAAGATACATTTGAGCTAGAAGAAGTTACTGAAATTAAAGCCAAAGTAGTAGAAGGTGCCATTATCAGGAACACAATGGTAGCATTAGAGTCTGACAGACACTAGTATAAGTATAAAGCTGTGCAAACATGGAGAGGCCTGGCACAGAGGAGCTGCTTAATGAATTAATCAAAAGTAGATTTCTCATTTTCCAAAGTGCTACGTGACTAGAGGCATCTTTAGTTCTGGGTACATGGTGTTCTACCAGTGCTGATTTGAAGATAAAAAGTTGTATCATTTGGGTAGGGGGCACAGTATCTACATATAGCATTTACCACTGCCAAATTAACACCATTTCAGAGATGGACTAGACCATCTGTCTACCCGATAGACATGCAACCAAGTCACCAAGTAGCATGGAGATAGGTGGATAATGTCAAAAGGGACACAGAATCCTGAAAATGGGCATCCTGTTGGGAAAACGGAGGAACTTCACAAGTGGATTCTATTGGCACCTCCCAAGTGCCCAAAACATTGGCATTCCGCCAGCATATACATTCAGTGTTGGCTCAGCAGGAAGGGAGCAGATGACCTTTCAAAGCTTAAATTGCAAGGAGCTTTGACCTGGTTAGAACACTCTGGGGTCCCTTACCATGGCAGAGAGAAAGGAGACAGTCTCTATTCTCTGTATGAAACTCCTCCAAATCACTATCTCCAGTCCCGTGGCTCCTTGTGGGGGTCCAAGACAAACACACCCTTGAAATGACTCAGCTAAAGAGTGAAAACTAAAATAATTATGACTCCAGCCAGGTCCCACAGGCAGAGATGTTAGACAGTTCTTGCCTTACTCAGGAAGACAATATAAAATGCATGGCTCTGGGCTGTTTATTTTTAAAGATACTCTATCCATTTTTACTGGAACAAGTATAAAGAACTTAAAAAACCCATAGCCATCCTGTCATAATAAATCATATGAAGTAAATTGAAAATCCTATACAGCTTTCGCTGAATACATTGTGCTCACTTTTTCAAGGAGGTAAATGAAATGTGGCATGTATTGATCTAGATGTCTCTGTAAAACTATAATATTTATATCAAATACATATGCTTGAATCTCTTTTCTGTCTTTCTGCTGAGCCTTCTAATCATGCTGTCTTGATCTGACCTCTCATCTCTCTCCCCCTTCCCCCATCCACCATTGGTAGCTGTCTGACACAGCTGGGGAATGCATTTAGAAAACTACTTGCCAAGGGAACATACCAGCATTTCATCATGAGAGAAAGAAGGGAGGGTGGGGAGCAAGGCCCAGCAACCCCAAACACAAATTGGTCAGTCAGGACTAAACATCTGTCTTCCTTCTTTGGCTGAGGCTGAGTCATTTGGTCTTACCAAACTTTGTCTCTCCATGGTTTTCAGAAGAGCTATTAGCTTCATAAGTCGTCTGGTGATTTGTTTTATTTTTAATTAAATTAAATTAAATTAATTTTCTTTTTCTTTTCTTTTTTCTTTTTCTTTTTTACCAAATCATCTATACTAGACGTGGCCTTAAGTTGCTTGAAGAGACGACAGGATCAATGCCCTTGGCTTTCTGTGATTGGTATCCTGTCATTCAGGGTTATTCTCATCTGTCTTCCCAGCTTTGTTCCCTTAGGCTTTATTCAGAAAATGGGAGAAAGGTTACCCAAGATCTTCACACTTGCCATATTGTTCCTTCTCTTCACTTATCTCTGGTTTCTCATTAGCAGCTGGATAATATGTCTATTCCACTACTCAAAGAATTGTCATTAATGGTTTGGAGTCAACTTGCAAAGATGACCAGGGGAATGCCACAGAGGACTGCACTTAGCTCCGTGCTGTTTAATATTTTTAATCAATGACTTGACTAAAGACATATAAAGCATGCCGATCAAAGAAGAAAATGCCACAAAACTTGGAAGGACGGTCAACACAATGGGAGCAGAATCAAGTTCCCAAATGATCATATGAATGAAGTTAATTAGGGAGAAATGTAAAGTCATACACTTGAATTAAAAAATAAATCAGCTTCAGAAGTACAGGATGGGAGAGGCAGGGTTAGATACTAGTGTGTCTGAAAACAACGTGGAGGTTTTAATGGACTACAAACTCAACATGGGTCATCAGTGTGATGTGGCAGTCAAAAAAATCTGATGTGATCTTGGGCTACATGAAGAAAAGCATATTTTTTTATCAAAGGATGTGAACAGGAATGTTCCAGATGAAGAAATAAAAGATATCTATAGTTACATGAAAAAAATTTTCTAAATCACTGTTAATTAGAGAAATTCAAATTAAAATGACTCTGAGGTACCATCTCACAACCATCAGATTGGTTAATATGACAGAAAAGGAAAATGGTAAATGTTGGAGAGAATGTGGGAAAATTGTTAAACTAATGCACTATTGGTGGAGTTGTGAACTGAGTCAACCATTCTGGTAAACAATTTGGAACTATACCCAAAGGGCAATAAAACTGTTCATACCCTTTAATCCAGCAATACTGATACAAGGTCTGTATCCCAAAGAAATCATTAAAAAGGGAAAAAGGACTGACATGTACAAAAATATTTATAGCAGCTCTTTCTGTGGTGGCAAAGATTGGAAACTGAAGGGATGCCCACCAATTGGGAATGGCTGAACAAGTTGTGGTCTATGAATATAATGGAATATGTATTACTGTACCACAATGATGAATAGGCAGATTTCAGAAAATCCTGGAAAGACTTGCATGAACATATGCAAAGTGAAGTGAGAAGAAGCAGAAAACAATTTACACAGTAACAACATTGTACAATGATCAATTATGACTGACTTAGCTCTTCTCAGTAAAACAATGACCCAAGGCAATTTCAAAAGACTCACAATGGAAAATGCTATCCACTTCCAGAAAACAACATAATAGAGTCTGAATGCAAATTGAAACATACTATTTTCACTTACTTATTTTTTTTCTTTTTGCAAGCTGTAATTTTTTTTCTAACTTTTTTCTTTCACAAAATGACTAAGATGGAAATAGGTTTACATATATAATCTATATCAAACTGCTTACCCTCTGCGGGGGGGTTAAGAGGGAGGGAGAAAGTTTGGAACTCAAATATTATTTTAAAATGAATGTTAAAAATTGTCTTTACATGTAATTGGGAAAAATAAAATACTATTAAAGAAAATAACATTTTCCCATAATAAGATGACAATATCTCTGTACCCTGCCCTAGTGAGAACACATTTGGTACATTGAATTCAATTACATGTGGCACCATCTAAAAAGGATGTGGTTAAATGAAAGTGCTTCCAAAGGAAGATAACTAAGCTAGTGAAGGACCTTGAGTCATATGAAGATCAGTTGGTAGAAAGGAGAGTTTAGTCCAGAGAAAAGATGATTGGGGGAGGAAAGTGGTTATAATATTTATGTTCAAGCATTTGAAGGATTTTTATGTGGAAGAGAGATTAGATTTGTTCTGTTTGTCCCCACAGGGTAGAATCAGAAGAAATGGGCTGAATAAATGAAAGACATTTGGAAATTGCAAAGTCAATTTAGACTTGACATCAGGAATGATTCCTAAAAATTACAGCTGCCAAAAGTAGAATGAACTGCCCTGCAAGGTGGTGGCTTGCTGCACACACATGCACATATATGCACAAACACACACATACCCAATAAATAGTAGAAGTCTTTAAGCAGAGGCTGAATGACATACTTGTGGAGTTATGTAGTGGAGATTTCTTTAGCTATAAATTGGACTAGATGGCCTCTGTAAATTCTGTGACTCCTTGCGATTCCAATGAGTATAATGCTACTACCTTCAAGTCCCTGGTATAGCTTTAACCATTTTAGCACAAGTCAACCCTAAAACTGAGTTTGTGAAAGAATAGAATATAAGGAAAAGTAATCATATATATATATTTTTTAAGTAAATTACAATTCATGTACCAATCACAGTCTTGAAGAACCCAAGGAGGTGCAGGGGATAAAATAATCTCTCTTCCTATTCCCATGTTCCATAACTACTTTTTGATCACAAAAGTACAATAATAATATTTTATAATAATAATAATCTACTATTACTGGGAAAAATGATCTCCACATTCTGCCATCAATGAAATGCAGAAGGTAGATGATGTGCTATAGTAGAGAAGAATGATTTTTTTTCCCTAATGGAAACAGAAGAATGGCCTGAGGTTTTAGCCAAGGCAACTCAAAAAATTAGGTCCATCAAGGTAAAGAGAATTGGCTCCTCAGAGATACTAACTAGATGAAATGCCCAGCTGCACATTGGAAATAATCCGACCATGGCCATCTGTAGATCATGTGTCCCATCCCTATATCCCCAAATTAGGTCATTACAGAAGTCATCTCTGACAGATTATCCTCACCATAATTACAAGCTATATATTAAAAATCTGTTATTATAATCCTGGATAAGTGGTAAGGTTTTGCCAATACATAATCCATAAATCTTGAATATCATAGTTAAAAGGTACTTTGGAGATCATCTATTTTCTAATCAAAACCATGACTACATTTCCCAACATCCCCAACAAGCAGTCATCCAACCAATTCTACCTGAATACATTGAATGACATGGGACTCACTATCTCAAGAAAGCTCATTTCCTTTTGGGACAATTCTAAGTATTAGAAAGTTCTTCCTTGGAATAAACTGAAATTCCCATCATTGGAACTGCAATCAGTTGTTCATTTCAACTCAGATGTTAAGTAGTTTTAAAATACAATCCTGGCTCTGTTTCTCAACTAACTGTGTGACCTTGGGAATGGGCCTTAGTTTACTCAACAGTAAAATGAGGGCATTGAACTGTGTGATTTCAAAATCCCATGATCCTATGCAGTACCTATCTGAGTGGCCTGGACAGTACCCACTGACTAATCTTCCTTTTGGTATGGGCCTTATAAGACCATGTTCAGAAGGATAAGAAAATAAAGATGGCAAAAAAGAGACTCACTTTCCCTCCCTGCCCAGGATGTCCTCACTCCTCACCTCTATCTCTTGGAAGATCTAGTTTCCTTAGAAAATGAACTAAGATTCCACTTCCTAAATGAGGCCCATCATGACACACACTCCTGCCAGCTCCTAGCACTTTCCTCCTATCTTTGTATTCCAGGCACCTAATATATTCTTAGGCACAGGGTAGGTATTATAATATTTGATTATTGATTGAATGGTGTGTGTGTGTGTGTGTGTGTGTGTGTGTGTGTGTATACATGCGAGTTTTTCTCTTTGTCCTTGATCTTATGTCAAAGCAAACAGAAATCTCTGGACAGCCCAGCAACTACAATTAGAGATTTGGAAAGGACCTTCGATGTCATACAGACCCACACTTATGAGATATCCTTCACAAGTGGTCACAAACTTCTGCCTGGACATCCTCAAATGATAGAAAAATCATTACTGAAAAAAGGTAAGCCATTCTGCTGCTGGAGAATGCTAACTGCTAAGAAGGTCTTCCTTCCATTGAACTGAAATCTGATCAATGTAAGGGGTTGGCACTTCTGTTCAGGTCCCACCCTCTCTCTGGTACAGTGGCCAAACCAGTCTCCACCGCTTGAATTCACAGAGAGCTCACACTCAGACACAGCAAGAGGAAGACACCACACCCGTACACCCACATATCAGGGCCTCCCACACTTGCAGCACACCTGTCACAGGAACTTGTGCGTGCTGTGGCGCTCAGGGTGAACACATGCTACAGGGGAAGGTTTCTGATAAAGTCTTCTAGGACAACCCTTTCTGTAAATTTAACACAGCAGAATCAAATAAGCCTTCAGCTACTGCTCTGATGCTTTCAATTCTTCAGCCTTCTTGCTGTTGTCCCCTCTGTCATTTACAATGGCTTCTCAGGGACTGGGGTTGCTTATGACTCTTGTATTAAACAGAAGTGGCTCCCTTCTGAATTTCTCTGACACAGAGTGTTCTCAAATGAGCAATTCTTTACCTCTATGTACTTTGCTACATTAACAACCTTTTTTTTTTCTGTGATGGTTTTTACCATTTTATTATATTTAACTATTGAGTATTTATTTTATTTAGACATGCTTTCAATCCACTAAAAGTTATCTACTGAATGATTTAGTAGCTGCCTAGCCTAGTAAGTAGGGACCTAAAATCATCCAAAAAGACATTGATTCAAATGCTGCCTCTATTACTTACTTAGTTGTGTGATCCTATGTTACTGGGGCAGGGGAATGGAGAGAGAGAAAGAATGATGAATCTGAAGCCAGAAGATCAGCATACGACTTCTGCTCTGATACTATCTATATGATCCTTCCTCTAGGCTCCATTCTCCTCATCTTTTAAAAGAGGTGGAGTAGAAGGCATCTGAGGTTTGCCCCAGGTCTAGATCTGAGTACCCAAGTCATTTAACCTCTTAAGTGCCTCCAGCAATCCCTTCAGACTTAAATGCAAAATAATAGATTACATTTGTGCTGGTAGGGAGAATTTTCTTGCTAAATTGATGAAATCATGGCTCCATTCATGCATTGCCAGGGTTGGTATCTAGAAAAAAGTTACTGACCAAAGATTGGCCCACTTCAGCAAAGCCTCTGCCATGTTACCTGAGCAAGGGTTTCCTCAACTCAGCCCTTAGTGGTTTCCCTGGGACTAGCTCTTCCTGAATAGAGCAAGAAGTTTAGGTGGGATGAATTCACACTTAATGTATTCTCAGATGACTGTTGCCTGCCATATTGACTCTTTGTTGCCAATATATGGTGGAATTCCTTCTCAAAGTATTTTGATCAAATGGGGAGAAATAGACTGTTCAACAGACAGACTTTCAAGTGATTTCATCAGTTCTTCTAACACTAAATTTATACTTGGCAAGGGCTCTTGATTCAAGGGAAGGGTAGGTAGTGAAAAAGCCTGGGGGTTGCTAATCAGAATCGAGAGATTGTTATGTTTGTTCCCCTTGAAAAAAGGAACACTATTTGAGAGAAAACTCTAAGCAAGAATGTGACTTGAAAATTCACCTCGTGCATTACCCGCCTACATTTCCATCCCTTCTTTTCAGAACAATAGCTATAGCACGTTGATGAGTATGTGAAAAAGAAGGGAGACAGAGGCGAATTATGGAGGGAGCTAGGGGGAGTGGAGAGACACATCTTCATTCCATTGGTGTTATCTGGCAGTTGATTTAATATGCATCCAATTTTTAAGTCTTCCTAAATAGGGCTTCATGTTTGAGAGGAGCTGAAGATAGGGGTTTAAAGGAATGCAAAGCAGATGGTAAAATAGAGGGATCCATACCCAGCCCCAGACAATGGGCCGTGTTCTGCTCTCAGGTTACACTCTCATCTTGTTGGAAAGTAATATCTGGCATATTACATGATATAATACAACATATAATATCACTTGCTTTTGGTCTCTGACCCACAGTACTGAATTTCAGAGGTAGTTAAAGTGTCATTTTTTTTCCAGGGTATTAGGGCAAGCTCTTTTTTTCCCCTTAAAAACAAAGTTCAATCCTAATCAAAGCCGAATGTTTAATCAATCCAAGGTGCTCTGTCAACTCAAATTATCTGTTTGTCTTCTTATTTACTATATCTGTCTGTCTACAGTTCTTCATATCTTTGTGAAGATCAGTTATTGAGGCCTAAGTTTCCTCCTGAATGGAATCCCTACCAAATGTTCCTTCCTGATGATATGTTGATGATTTGCTAATTTATGGCTTTTAAAATCTAGAAATATGAAGAAATTGCTGAGGAGAAGAGCTGGGAAGTCACATGAGCCTCAGAATTGGAGAACTTAATGGTTTATTTGACAAGAAATTGAAGTTTGTGTAAAATGGAAAGCTTCAGACATATTTCAATTGGAGCACTATCTTGGGGGGATTAAAGGAATGTCTGTGATTCAGAAATTGTCAATGACATCCCACAGAAAACATCACTCACAGGAGCAGTCCACCCCATTACAGCCCGAGTTGAGAATCAAGAGGGAGAACTGCCCAAGAAATGATGCACAAAAGGGAGGTGGGAGGATGTTTGTGTTGCTTAACCCTCACCCAGTATCAGTTAAAATACTCTGTGAGCCATATTTCTATGTCTCAGTCCTGCCCTCTGTTAGGTGTACAAATTTAAATAGGAATATCATCTTGGAATGATTATGGCACCTCTGTCAATCATGGGTTTAAATAGCAGTGACATAGATTTAAGTTAATTCTGAAGAACTTCCCAACAGTGTAGTTGGTTAAGTATTTTAGCAAGCTGCCAAATTAGGTTACAGGGTCTTTGGGGATCTTTGAGAGGGACAGGAATTCACAAATCTAGAACAGGGGTTCCTTATCTACTTTGTGATAGTACTCTTTTGGTAGTCTGGTGAACCTTTCTCAGGTTAACATTTTTAAATAAATAAAGGAAATGTTAAATTTCAGTTAGAGATTAGAGAAAATAAAACTGTACTTTTTTCCCCATGCAAGTCCACAGACCTCCCTATCCTTGGATCCTTTTAGAGGTCCATAGACCTCAAGTTAAGAACTCCACTTCCAGAACAACCTTTGTAAATTTTAAAGTAGGGTTATGGACTAGGTGTGTTCCTTTTTCATTAAGGAAATCACAATGTATATGTTTAGGAACTTAAAAATTCTGCTTAAAAGTTACTTTAAAACTACAACTAACTGAGCTTTTATAACACTTTTTCTTCTTCTGGAAGAATTATGCTGAACAAGCTAAATTTCTATGTGGTGATTAAAAAGGTGATGAAATTTGTAGATTTATGAGACAAGAAAGATGAGAGGGAACAAGAAGAAATCTTAAAAATAAAAAAAAAAGAGAGTGAAAAAAGTACATCTTTTTCTAACTAGGGAAAAGATAATCATAGGGTTTCTTAGTGACCAATGACATCTTATAATTTTTAATTCATCTCTTATTTTTGTTTTCTCTGCCTGACCAGAAATATAGATCAATAGTATGGAATTTGGCAGTACAAATGGAGGTTTTTCTCTCCTTAAACTATAAATAGACATTTAGGGCTTTCTTTTTAGGCAATTTCAAAACTTTAGTGGAAGAAAAATTCTAGGGCCATTAAAGTATCATACAGCTTTGCAAGGCCCAGACAAAATATGCCAGAAGGTGCACATCATCCAGGAAAGTTTGATTCTGAGTTAAAAGATTCCTGGATCAATCAGTTCTCATCCTTTGGGGGTGGGGGTGGGGACCTAAATTTGATTAGGTACTGATTGAGAATAGATAAGGTTTAGTGAAAATCTTCTATTTGTTCCTATGCATTCATATTTCTTTCCATCTTGCTCCAAACATTTATATTTCTTTATATCTTGATCCTAGTTATTCTCCATGATAAACAGTTTAACTATTGTTCTTTAATTTTGATGCTTTTAACAAAGCATTATATTTTAATTTAAAAAATAACTAAAAGAAATTTCTGAAAGGAAATATATATTAAAATATATATTTTCCAGTTCTTAACTAAGGGAGTCAGGTGTTAGGATAAGGCCTTAAGGTATTACCATCTATATGGTACTAGATTACCCTAATTCCTGGCAAAAGACCTCAGGATTTAAGGGGGAAACCAACTTTTTAAGAGCTGGTCTTGAAAACCCATATTTACAAATGACAGAGGAAGAAGTACTTGTAGAAATTTTCAACAATAGATTTTCCAGATTCTAACTGATTTTGATGTAGGAAATCACAACTCAGGTGAAAATAACATTTTTTCTATACTCTAAATCAACAACAACAACAAAAATGGAGTGTAAGCTTAAAGATAAAAGGTTTGTTAATCTATAAGAATTTGTTCCCTACCAAAGCTTAACAAATATTACCAACAGACAAAGCAACTATCTCCAGGGAGGTTCCTTTTCACATGGAGCATTTTATTTGTATCTCATACTACTTAATGCATGTGGGGCTTATCAGTATCACCAACATGGGTTATAGCTATCTCTCTGTCAAACAGCTAACTCTTGACAACCAGGGGTTTTTACCTAAGTTGGAAATGATCCAAAGATGTTTTGATGA
This sequence comes from Gymnobelideus leadbeateri, assembly GCA_011680675.1. Lineage (NCBI taxonomy): Eukaryota > Metazoa > Chordata > Mammalia > Diprotodontia > Petauridae > Gymnobelideus > Gymnobelideus leadbeateri. The sequence goes on from WOXC01010562.1 coordinate 183,295, forward strand.
GAGAGAGAGATAAAAAGTGTTAACAAAAGTGAAAACTGAGGTTTCTGCATGGATTTAGTCCTTCAGAATAGTGGTGGTACCACCAGCAATGGAGGAACTACAAGAAAAAGGCAAAGAAAAATGTATATGGAAGGACAAAGCAGATAGGAATTAGTTTGTTCTGGCCATGGATATACAGATAAGTAAGGGCTTGTTGAATTGAGGATAGGATCATAAATCTTAGAGTTGGAGGAAACTACAAAAGAACACCTGGTCCAACCTTCTTGCCTTTAGTTAAGGAAGGTATTATTATCCCCATTTCACAGATAGGATATATTTCTTGAATATAAAAAGGGGAGATGAAAATAAGCTGTCACAGCATTTTGGTAAAGTAGCCTTCTCTTGAGAAAGGAAGATTGATTCCAATGATGTCAACTACTCTTAAACCAAAGTTCCTTAATGTGATTTCTTTCATCTAGCTTACACGGGCCATATACTACAAGTTTTAAAATCTGTAGTTTCCTGCTTTCTCTACTCTCTCATCATTCATTCCTCTCTCCTCTGTACCTTCAAAGGCTGAAACAGAACATTTTCCCCTTTATTTGGCTGCCTGGGAGTACAATAAGAAGCCAGCCAAGTTTCTCCCTACTTTTTACTCCTCCTGTCATCCAAAGTCAAACTCATTCTGTTCAAGTCATGGTAGACAAATTGTTAGGAGCCCACTTCTTCTGGGGTGACTCTCTAACTAAAGTCAACTGCAGTCTTGCCCTGTCCTATGGGGATAAAATCGAAACTTAGGGGTTAAATTATCAATGAATCATTCTTACTTTTCATTGTTTCTACCCATGTGACCCCTGGCTATGGTCTGATCTGTTATTTCAAACTAACTGCAATCAAGCTTAGTTACCTACATTAATGATACTGAGGAGAAAGAGGAAGAAAACATTAATAATATTAGTGACTACCATTTCTAAAGCTCTTTTGAGATTTGCAAAGTACTATGTTTATTTGAGCTCATTCAATCTTCACAACAACCCTGTAAAGAAGGTGCTATTGTCATTCCATTCTTATAGAAGAGGAAACAGAGTTCATCATGAGAATTGACTTGCCCAGAGTCACATAGGTAGTGAGATGTGTTCATCAGAATCCTAAATCATGACTCAAACCTAGGCCTTCCTGATTCCAAGCGTGACACTATCCACTGCACCACCTAATTGCCTAGATAGGAAACTTCTGGGGAAAAGCTCTAGGCACCCACAGAAAGTGACCACAGTTTATCCCTGCAACTCCCTTCCCTTTCTTCTGTTTCCCTCTGATCAACATGCTTCAGAATCATGGCATCAGAAAGGCAAACCAGAAAACAAAGAGAAGCATGTGTGGTCAAAGGTGCTGTTCCTAAAACCTAGAGCTCAGGTTTCAGTGGCTGGACATTCTCAACATACCTCACCCTGTGCTTCCTATTTGAGGTACGATTGAGGCTTTCCCAATCTGCTCCAGTCCCAAATTGAACACTTCCATTTTAAATACCCAGATGTGGTAACTTACTTTTGGGCAGACTCTAGGCTAAACCATCAAGCAATCCTGCCCTTAGAACTGTATGCCTATTAGTGGTGGCTGAAATGATACTTCTCAGTGTTGGGTGATGACCTCCTATGAGAAAGGAGGTGTGACATATTGATATAAATGGTAATTTATAACACCTTAGAGGCAAGCTGTGCTTATATTATGCCAAACATCTGTACGAGAATTTTAAAATGCAGCTCTCAAATTTCCAAATATCTTGAGATATGGTGTCAGGTCAGACACTGAGTTTTCTGACCAAATTTTTCAGTTTGAATCCAGTGCTGTGCAGATGAAACTTTGAGATAATGACATTACTCAAAGCTACCCTGAGTTTTCTGACAAGTTAATACATAATTATTAGGGTTATTTCTGCACAAACCATACATCTGCAAAGAGATACCTCCACCATGCATAGGTTTTAATTGCTTTCTGAGGTAGTCGGGTTTGATTAAGTTTTTGGAAGAGGGGTGTCTGTATGTGCATGCAAAAATGAAGACACACATACTTAGGCCCACACAAAAATTCAGAGAGCAATGTGCTATTTTAAGAGTCCAAGCTATATCTTTCACCAAAGTTTAACTGCTTTCATTTTGCAAATGCATTTAATTTTATCTGGAAACTTTTTGACATTAGAAATAGAACAACTGTAGTTTCTCATTATGTTGGCTGCCAGAAACTATGCTTGGTTGCTCAACTAAAGACCTTATATTGCTAATTACTACCACATGCCCATATCCCAAGCGAAGGAAAACTTATTGGTTCTGACAGCCCATTCTCTCAACACTGAATTCCAAATGAAAACTCAGATTTTGGCCAAACATAACATTTCATCAATCTTGTTCTCCTGACTGGAAAAAACAACATCAAACAAGGGGTACTAATGGCCCTTTATGACTGTGCCTTTCCCAAGCTTATATTTTCTGATGAAAGATCTAAGTGACCAAAGGGCTTCTTTAAACTACTTAGTAATTAGCTTTTGAACCAGGAAACAATGCGTAAAGTAAATTGAACAGTCCATGTGCTGATGACAGAACCAACTTTCAGTCAATAGGATCTATGGGAGATGGTGACCGAGAAAGAATTTCATAAACAAAAGTACATATTAATAAAGAGGGAGTTCAAAAAGAAAAAAAAGAGAGAAAGCCAGACTAAAAAGAGTGATAAAAGATAAAGAAACAAAGCAAAAAATTAAAAAAAACTACAGGAAGCCTGGGATCTCAGGTTCTCATAGTTTGGGAGTTGGAGACAGAGTAAAGGTCAAAACTGAAAGTCAAGGAAACAGCAGAGGACTGGTGAGTGAAGGTTTTGACTTGAGAGGTCTTCCATGGATTACTTACAAGTGCAAGCCCATCTTTATCAGGGCCACCCAAATCTGGAGAGAGAGAGCTATTTGGGAAAAGTATTTCCCCTGAGCAAAAGTAGCTTACCTACAAAAAGTAGTTTTGTCTTTCTGTGTGTTTGGGGGATGTGGGGGGAGGAGGGATGGTTTGTGCGGGTGTACAGGGCTGGTGTTTTGTGTCTGGGTGTGCTTTTAAAATATGCAATAGGGTCATGACATATTTATTCCTTCCTTATCTGACAAGCAGGTCACCGGCAGATTGGTGTCAACTTTACTAATGTTCAAATTGTGGCAGAAAAGTGGGGAATCCTATGAAGAGAATCCCAGGACTTTTTGGAGACCTTTTACTTGTAACTGAATACCAGTTGTCCCAAATAGCAGAAGGGTTGTTTCCTCCCAAACCTGCGAGAGGGGGGACATGAGGCTCTCTGGAACAATTTGGATCCATCCAACAGCTTGGTTCCATTCCTATGCGGCACTGTTAGGTCATCTGAATGGGATGGCTATGGTAATGGGAAGGTGGAAGAACTGTAGCTTCCAATGAAAAGATGCCAACTGGACTCCTCTCTAGTACATATATTTTTTTTCCTTTGGAAAAGAAACTAGTCTCCTGGGGGCAATTCCAGAAAATGAGCCATTTTCTACCATCTCATTTTCTGAATGGTAGGCTAGGCACCTGAGCTCAAAGAGGAAGGCAGGGTGAGAAGGAATCATGGACAGGGGATGAGACTTTCCGAGGCCATCCATTATGGTCCTGGTGACACTGGAAAGCCATCATTAGAAACGTAAAGGAACATTTATTTTGCTTCCTTGGGGAAATCTGCCACAAACAGTTCATGGGAGACCTATTGAAGTGGTAATGCCACTTTAGTGCAGAATAGTTATCCTACCGGATTCACTGTTTACTTAGGAGGAAAGGGTTTGATTGACATTGGGCCAACATTTTTGATACATTGATGTAACTTACGCCCACTTCAGAATTCCCTTAAGAGCTAAGCACCTGGGCATGAGGCCAAAGAATTCACCCAGAGTTCCACTTAGTACAAATGGCTTGAATTTAATGCTATTTCCCCAGTTCTGTCCCATCTGAGGGAAGCAGTTTCATTGAGAATAGGATTTGCTTTTTTTTCTGTATAGGTCAAGAAGGTTAAAAGTAAGTCCTGCATGACAAACATCCCTACAAATGACCACAATGATGAAAATAATTTTGTTCCATCTCTAGTATCACTGTCTTATTCTAGAGTATGGCTGCTTCTCATATCATGGTTTCGCCTCATAAAATAAGATTGAATAAGGAGGATAGTTTTATTTGATTTTTTTTTTAGAACCAGAATTGCTTAACTAAACTAGCTTGCAGTCAGAATAAGATGATCCACATTGTCAAAGAAGAGTAGGGATCTTCTCAGAAATGATCATTATACCTATAGGTCACTTGACAGAGGAGTTCCATAATTTTCTTGGATGAGAACAAGGGAAGTATAGTGTGACCAGTGCTTTAGTATGACCCATGTCTTTAAACCTAGTATGACCACTTTCTGGGGGGCGGGGGGAGGGAGGAGGAAGGAAACAAAATCCACCCTCACACTTCACAGTGGGTCCCCCTCCCCCTCCACCTGACTGAAACACTCAGGTGAAGGGTGGGTTAGAAGAGTGTCAGGGTTCAGGTGTCATCTCCACAACGTGGTGCTAAAATCGCACAATCACACCTTTTTCTTGATGAAACTGACTTACTTTCTGCCTCCATGTTTGTTAAAAGTCCCGCCGAATTTATTCCGGTTCAAGATGAGAGCAGCAATTTCAGGAACGTAGCGGGCAAACATTGCCTACATGCATGAAACAAAGAAACAAGAGGAAAAAAAAAAAAGAAATGGCATGCAGAGAGGATTCTACTGCTCTGGCTGCAGTGAAGCCTCTTGGCATACTTACTTTCTTCCACTAACCGCACTATAGGAACCACCGTATTTCTTGCGGTTTCCTATTAACTCTATGATTTCAGGGACGTAGCTGGCAAACATGGCCTAAGGAAAAGATAGGAGACAGAAGAAAAGACTAAAAAGAAAGGTCAAAGAAAGGTGGGGTGGGGGGATTAAGATCTGAAAATGCAAGGAGTTGTTTTGTTTTTTTTTTAATGACCAAAAACCACACACACACACACACAAAAAGGGAAACTCTTGAAAATAAAAAACAAACAGAATGTTGGCTTTCAGGAAGACTTAAACCCAGAAGACTAAAACATTTAAAGATGGGTGGGAGACATTACATAAAATAAAGTGGGAACAAAATAAAATCACACTGAAATTTAGCTCTGTTTCCAGAAATAGTTTGGGGAAAAAGCAAAGTTATATTCTGTAAAAATATGATGATCTTAAAAAGTTATCTCTAAACTAAGAATCTTTTATTTGATAAAATTTAAAAGTGAACCAAAGTGGTCCCATGAGACATTAAGAATAACTAAACATAAATTATTTTTTTCAAATCTTTTAAAAATAAAGAATCAAAAACATAAAAAGGGGTTGTCAGAGATTACATGAGAGAAAAAAAGTAGCAAGGAGACGAACAAATCTGCCATGTTTTGTCCAACAAACAGATGAGTTGTGGCTGGATACTCTTAGAACCTGCTGACCAACAGCTAGGTCCTGTGACTTATGAGGACTTTAATGTTACAGGAATGTTTTGGGAGATATACACATGCACATATTCATTTATATACATATTACAAATGTATATGTCATATACATACAGTATAGAGAGATATGTATGCATATACAGAATTATAAATATGTGTGCAGTGTATATTAGGGTCTGCTGAATGAGAATTAGGATTTTAACCACTTACCTTGTAGAGAGCAAAAATCGAAACATAAATTTGGCTGGCTTCAAAGACAAAATGCAGTAACTGTTGAATTGTTCCTAGCACTCCCCTTCCTCCCCCCACCCCCACCCAGTGGCAATATAACACAAGTCTGTCTTTTTACTGCTATGTAAATATATTCATGGGCCAGAAAAAAGAACCATAGAACTCTGTGACTTAAAAGGGAAAGATCAGAGGTGTTTGTGCTAGTACTTAACATCGCCAGCTAGGAAACCATCATTACTGCATGATAACATCCAAATGGGCAGGGCTATCAGGATTTGTCACTGTCCAACTCTTAGAGCAGACCCAAGCCACAGTGTTTGTTGGAAATCAAGGGGAGGAACACAGAGGGAGAGCTTTTGAAACCGCAACTTAAGAAGTATTGATAACATCTAACAGCATCTTGCAATAGTGGTTGTTGCCACAAAGGAATGGGCTACAAATTGCATTACTGTCCAGAGGGCTCTCTCATTTAGTCCCATGCATTATTTCCTTAAGACTTTTAGGTTCATTGCAAACTAAATGAATATCTCTAGACAAGGGCAATGGATCTGGTTTACACAAATCCTTGTCTGTGGAAAACAAGTCATAAATAACAGCCCCCAAAATATGTTGAAATGTCTTATCTGTGCTCTCATTTACTTTAGCAGAATGTAAAACTAAGGCAATCATTTGCTTTTAATGAAGTCACTGGGTATAAGTAGTATAAAGCTTTTAAGGAAATTAATAATCAACAATATTAATGATCATAAATATCATCATCATAATAAAAAGAGATTTTACCAGTCCCCCGAGGATGAAGAAGACCATGAAGAGGCGGCCAAGGGTGGTTTTTGCATAAACATCCCCATAACCGACAGTGGACATCGTAACCATTAGTAAATAGACACATTCCCAGTATGTTAGAGGTTGGTTATTTTGGAAATTTTCCCATGGATCCCCTGAGTTCTCCACCTATAATAAAGGGACATGAGTTAGACAAGAAAAAAATACATATGTGTATATAACTGAATAAACCAGGGTTAGTACAAGCAAGTGGTTTCTTGAACTTTCCTTCCCCTGAGACTGGTGCTTTTTTTCTCTGAGTCAAGCTGAGCAAGTCTCAAGTCTTAAGGCAGTAGAGTAATGAAATGTGTCTTTGGATGATTGAAAAGTTAAGGGATGTTAGAGGAAGGAGTAGATATCAGTCTATTTTTCTTCTCACCATTAAAAGTCTGCAAATATTTAACTGATTGTGACCTTGTCCCTGGTCAAGTTTCTATGACACTTAGCTTTGAAAAAAAATTATTTTCCTTTGCCTTGACCCTGTCTGTGAGCTCCATTATTGCCAAAGTAAACCCAAGCCATGGTCTCTCATTCACCATGATAACACCAAATCCTCATCTAAGACACCTTGCTTGTGTTTTCAGTTGCTTTCAAGGAAATAGCTAATAGTTTTGTACTTTTGGAGAATAACTGTTAATCTTACAGGTGCCACACGGATGCCCCAAATGAATAGTACCCCTCAAAGCCAGACCCCAGTGTTAGGAAACAATAAGGAATTCTACCAGTACAGCAGAAATAGCTTCATTTTTGGTAACAGTAGGACTTTGAATTTGGTCTCCAACACCAAGTTAATCCCAGCAAGTAAGTCTTATTGGATTAGTTTGACGATCTCGACATGGTTTGCCAGCTATCGAGAGCAACATAACCACCATTTAGGGGAGCTCTGCTAAAAGTTTCCAGTAACTTTCCTCTTCAGGCACCAAATGAAGCATTTCATTGGTCTTGAAAATTCACACTAGGACTCTAAGTTCTGTCCTTAAACTGCCATTTTCTGTGGATGATCTTGGTTCCCCCATGTCTATTCTGACCTTTGTTTGAGGAAAACACCACCCTAAGGCCACAGATGAATGACGGTTGGAACTTTCAACACTGAAAGGCAGAAAAGATGGGGTCACCATCTCTGCCTCTTCAAACGATTATGTATATACCCCCAGGTATTAGAGATTTCCCCTCGAAAATTGCCTTCCATTTATCCCATATGCATCTTGTACGGATTTATTTACATGTTGGCTCAAGCATTCTGCTACTACTTATTAAGTGCTTGCCATGTTTCAGCCATTGTGTTGGGTGCTAGAGATACAAATGCAAAGAATAAAACAATGCCTTTCTCAAGGAGCTTACATTCTAACAGGGGAGTCCACACATACATATCTAAGTAAATGCAGAATAAATACAAATCAATTAAATAGAGAAGTGTCCAAGGGAGTGCACTAACAGTTGTAGAAGACCAGCAAAAGTTTCTTGTAGCTCAACTTAAAGGAAGAGAAAGCTTCCATGTGGCAGAAGGGAGGAGCTAGTATATATGGGCTGAAGACCATTGGAGGGAGTCTAACATTCAAAGAGGAGGGAATGACAGAGAGGTCATAAAGGATTTTAAAAACTAAACAGAAGACTTTATGTTTGCTCCTAGAAGCATTAGGGAGCCATTGGAGTTTATTGAGTAGGAGAAAGTAACATAGATCTGCTCTCAAAGTAAACCTCATACTAGGGTTGGCTCCTGGAAACAGCTGATAAGTACATTGGATAGGAGCACTTGACTTGGAGTCAGGAAAGACCTGACTTAACATCTAGTCCTAGATACATATTAGCTGGGCAAGTCACTTAATCATTGTTTGCTTTAGTATTCTCAACTGTCAAATGGGGATAATGATAGCACTCACCTCTGTGCATGTGTGTGTGTGTGTATGTGTGTGTGTGTGTGTGTGTTGTGTGTATATATATGTGATAAATATATCTATCATATATACACACACATATATATCATATATATGTATACACACATTTGTGTATATATGTATGTATGTATGTATGTATATACATGTATATATACACATACTTATTCCTTATATTCCTCCCTCTCTTCCTTCCCTTCCCCCTTGAGGGCAGGTGCTTTTTTGTTTTGTTTTGCATATGTATTCCCTGTGCCCAGAATAGTGTCTTGCACACAGAAGCTGTTTAATAAATGATTGTTAGATTGGATGATAATATTCCATTCCACCTCTTCCTACCCTCCAGGCAATTAGAAATTGACCCTTAGTTCCTATGTATACTTAGGCACACATATTTACTGTCTAGGGACTACTTTATTCAAGACAATGTCTTAATAGATTTCAGTATAGAAAAAGACCCCAAATCTGTCCATGAACTCCTAACTCTAAGCTCTATGCTTATATTAAATTCTTTTTTGTCATACAAAATAATTACAAATGGGTCAAGCAGTCATCAGCAACAGAAGATTAATAGGGATTTCTATGACCAAGAAACTGTATTAAATACTGGGGGAATCTCCCAGTAAATATGAGGTCCTTGGCCTCAAGGAGGTATACATGGTCACAGAGAACTAGAATACAATAGAAGGCAGGGTATGGTAAGTACATGGGAAAGCTACCATAGTCAAGAAGGATTTCCAGAGAAGGGGAAGATTACTTCCAGGCAGGGGCATCATGATGGGCATTATATAAATGAACCAAGCCTTGAAGGGCAGGTAGAATCATGGCAGGTGGGGAATCAGTTGCTGTGTGTGTGTGTGTGTGTGTGTGTGTGTGTGTTGGGGAAAGAGGGATGGGTAGATAGTGGTAGAGATGTGATGACAAAGTAAAGTCTAACTCAAACACATGATGGGGATGGGCTGTGTTGTCAGAAGTTGGGGGCTTTTTGTTGTTCTTCCCTCACAGGTAATATTTCATCTCTGAATTCCATGCTTTTCTACCAAGTATCCCTCATGCCTCAAATGATCTCCTTCCTCACCTGAGACTCCCAGTTTCCCTAGCTTTCTTCATGGATCTTCTACAGGAGGCTTTCCAACAGCTAGTGCCTTTCCCCAGGAGAACCTTCCATTTGCACTGTATGTTTTGTATGTGCATAATTCTTTGTTCAGTCAGTAACCTCTCCTTCAATGGAATGTGAACCCCTTGAGTGTAGGGAGCTTGTTTTTGCCTTTCTATCTCCACTGCTTAGCACAGGGCCTGGCACACACTTAATAAATGCTTGCTGATCTACTGATTGAAAGAATTAGCCTTAGGAGGAAGGTCAGAACCTCACTCCACATTGGGAACATTCTATAGATTTCTACTTAAAACATACACACACGCAATTCTGAAACACAAAATAACTGGGTTGGCCATCAGTCAGGAGAAGCAAAACTGCCTTTTTCTCAAAGGGGAAATAGAGAGAAGTGGAGGGAGCCCAAATTGTTGTTTTCTGAGAGATGACATTCAAACTTGGCAGATTTTCCATCTTTCTGAAGGCTACTTTCCCAGGTGTTTAATGAAGATCTACTGCCATCTTGTGGCCGAACTATGCTCCTGCAGCTATTCACTCAAAATGCATTTTACTATAGCTGAGCCTAAAAAACCAAGGTTAATGACAAGAACATTACTTACCATTTGGAAGTACTTTGGGGTAGGAGGCTGGAAAATAGGACAGCTGGGCTATTGCTTTTTTTTCCTCTCTGTATTCAATGGCTATATTAGGTTATCCAAGGTTATATCTTAGGCTAAGCCATTTGGGGTAATAAATTTAGGGATGGGGACTGACCCACAAAAGCCACCATGAGAATGTGTGTCTTCCTGGGTACTTACCAAATGTATGAACCCAGCTGCTGTCAGCCATGTGCTGATAAATATGGAGAGCAGATTCACCAGCTTGATAGAATTACTGTACAAACCAAAACACAAAGACAGAGCTATTACAAAGAGAAGCTGGCACAGGGCAAGACAGTTAGTCCTTCTCACAAGCAGCCTCTGCCATGACTAGAAAGCAAGTCCCTTCTCAAAGCTTGCACTCACTGACCCTTTCTCCTGGAGAGAGAGGAAGGGGGCAGACAAAGAAAGACAAGGGAGAGAAAAAAGAGTGGGCTTTGAGCCCTGAAAATAAGAAAAAAAACAACTGGGCAAGAAACTCCAGTAGCAGAATTTGAAACTTGGTGTTGGTACTGCTTAATTCCATCAGATTTCCCTTTTTGTTTGCTCCCAATGCCACTGTCTTCCTCTTGGACTTCACTTGGCATGATTGTAGTAGCTTCCTGCAGGCATTGTACTCTTCTTTCAAATAATTATTTTATTTACCCACCGTGGCATGGTGGATAGAGTCAGGCTTGTATTTAGAAAGTCCTAGTTCAAATGCCACCGCTGACACTGACTAAATTTGTGGTCCTGAGTGCGTGGCTTAACCTCTATAGGCTTCAAGCAACTACATTGGATTTCATAGATGGATTGCAATCAAAGTTGGTGCAGACTTCCCATACCAGGAGTTCTCTTTCCTGATAAAACTGCAACTCCTTCCCATTCCTTTTTATTGTGTTACTTCCCAGCTCAGAATACTTCCATAGCTTCCCAGGACAAAGTTCATACTATTCAAATTGGCTACTCACCTATCTGGACAAAATCAGTATCATCTCTCATTAATATTGGACATGAACTGTCTGTTGTAGACAAACAGTCTCACTCACTGTAACGTGAACATGCTATTTGCTCCTCTCCATCTATGCCTTATGCTAGGGTCATCTGGAATACTATTTTCACCTCCTTTCTGCCTCCGCAAGTCCTACCCACAGGTTTTTTTAGCATAATGTGACCTATCTGTTTTGTGAAGTAACTGATTTTCTGAACTACTCATTTGGTAATTAATCACATATTACCTTGTAACATACTGGTTTCCTAGTCTTGTTGTCAATCAGTTCAGTGATGTCCTATTCTCTGTGACCCCATGGACTTTCTCCATGGGATTTTCTTGGCAAAGATAATGTAGGAGTATTTTGCCATTTCTTCCTCCAGTGTGTCCCCATTTTATAAATGAGGAACTGAGGCAAACAGGGCTAAGTGACTTACCCAGGGTCACACAGTTAGTAATCACCTGAGTCCAGATTTGAACTCAGGAAGATGAGTTTTCCTCTACCTAGCTGTTCTTTCTATTCTTACTTATCTCTTAAGTTATAATTCATCTTTCTATGAATCTTTTTTCTCTAACTAGATTGCAAAATCCTTGAGGGAAGGAGGTGTTTTATAACTCTATTCATCTCCTATAGTGTGAAAATTATAAGGACAGGAACTAGGCCTGTGATTTCCTTGGGATAGGAGACTCTTGGATTAAGAAGTTCCCTCTATCAATGCAGGCTGGCACTTCTGACCAACACAAAGTCTCGTAGTATTTCCTAGAACATGAATAAGTTACTAGAATCAGTTGTCTAGAACTCTAAAAAGCTCAAGGTCATGGTAGGGGGGGTATCAAAGGAGAGACTCCAACCTAGACCTTGTTGGCTTGGAGACTAGCTTTCTATCCACCCTACTAAGCTACCTCTTTACCTAATATCCAATAATATATCAATTACCTCATCTATCTCACTGTTCTAATCTCTTCATTCATTTGCTTGACTGCAGTTCCTGCATATAACCCCAGAGGCAGTTAGGTGGCATGATGCAGACTTGTCAACATGCAGTCCAGAAATCACGGACATGACATTCCCAAGCATGACCCAAACTGATTTTTTAAAAATTGGTAAATATTTTAAATGTAAAGAAAAATACAATGAAACATAGGTAATTCTAAAATATGCTTTTCCAAGTCAATATGTGGCCCAGATCTTCATGAATAGTTTAATGACCCCCATTTGCATCCGAGTTTAACTCTACTACTGTAGTGGATAGAGTTCTGGATTTGGAGTCAGGAAGACTTGAATTCAAATCCTACCTAAGACATTTTCTGACTGTAACCAGAGGCAAGTCACTAACATCTTTTGGTCTTTTGCCTCCTTTTTTGCATGGAAATAACATCTACCTGCCAAGGTTGTTCTGAGGATCAAATGAGATAATGTATGTAAATTATACTGTGAGACTTATAGCACTGTGCAAATGCTCATTATTATTATAACCATATAGCGATTAAAACTTGAATGTTCCTGTTAATGTCAACCAAAGGACATCTAGTTGCTAAGTAAAAGATATAGCATCCTGGGTGAATTTGGTCCAAACAAAAGGGCTAGAATATATCATCCTGAGACTAGGAAAAAGAGAGCCCCTGAAACATTCATGCTTAGACCTAACAGAGCAGAGGGCAAGGAGGGGGATCCCATTGGTGGATAGACCTGTGTAATGGTAATGTGACTGGAAGATCTTCCATGCCCCTTGTATTGGCAAGCTAACAGGGACTTAGTACTTAGTCTGAGGTTCATAATTGTGTCAAGTATTAAGACCCAGAAGTTGTGAATCCCACAGTGGGATGAACTTGCTGATGTAGCAGGAAAGGGTGGGGCAGGGAGGAACTGATAAGAGGCCCAGGCCAGAGAGGGAAGAGATTTTGAGAACACAACTTGTGGTGGCAGAACTTCCGAGAGCCAGCCAGACCTTCTGCTGAGAACTACCAAGAACAAGAACTGCTGGGAGCAAGCAGTGTGAAGGCTGAGCAGCTACTGTGAGTGAGGAAAGGAGGATCTTTGCCTGAGAGAGCCTGTTTTGTTTTGAAGGCTTGGGAATGTGGGTGTTAACTGCATCAACTATGTGTACCAACTGCGTGGTTTTGGGACTTTTTGGTTTTAGGACTCTGCTTTCTGGTATTTGAGTTAAATGCTTTGGCTCTGTCCTCCGTGTGGAGAGCCTGTTACATTTTGTGTTCACAACTACACCAGTATATTTATAGTCACCACGGGTATTGTGAATATTACATTGTTGTTACAATCTGGTCATAGGATTATTCTATTCTGGAAAGTATGATGAAAATCAAACTAATACTCTAAAAGGGACTGATCTTTGGGCAAGCATGTGGGATGTTATAGGACTGAGTATACACTTATATAGCCCCAGGCTCATGGATGAACAAACAAAACCTTAGGAGTAGGAACCTTTTTCAATCTCCACTCAATCACAGAAGAGCAGAAACAATAAGAATAAAATACCACCAAGGTAGAGAGAGCTTTGTGTTCTTAGTCAGATGCTAAACAAATTTCACTCTGAAATGCTCTTCTGGTTGTAAAGTCCAGATTCAGATTACCAAAGGCATTTTCCAAGGACATTTCTAGGCTGCCACCAAGAATACTTGCATCCAAAATGGTTCCTTGAGAATTCTCAGTCTCTCAAGGACCTGAAACATTTCTTTTAATGTTCTCTCCTCCAAAGTCAATGTCTGAACCTACCCCATCTGACAGAGGGAGCAGAGTTCATGCAGTAACTCCCACGTGCTTATGCCATAAATATGGCATGTGTATTGGGACACCAGGTGGCACAGTTGATAGTGGATTCGGGTTTATTTTGTCCAGTATTTCACCTGCCTATATTAGACATGGGTATGGCATGGAAATAATCCTGCCACCATCCCTGACTCGTTTCCATAGGGATAACTGGATACAGCCATGCTGATAAGGAGATGATTTTTTTCCCCTTCCTATATCAGACTCTCCTATGTCCAGACTCCTGGCTATCCATGACACTGAAGTAGCTAGAAAACCTCAGAGGCCCAAGGTCCTAGAGAAATCAGGTCATTGCTAATACTGTTATCAGTGGAAAACCTGATCCTGGCCTTTAGGTTTGGGAGGAAGAGAGGACAGGGAGGAAGGAGAGGAGGCAGAATGCTTTGCTGGGGGTCAGAGGGGAAGATTCCAATTTTTCCTGATATTACTTTGGAGTTAGAAAGTAAGGAACAGACCAGGAGGAAGTAACTTTAAAAAAGCAAGGCAGAGAAACAGGGGAACTGAGGTGCTGACCAACTTTCCCTTTCTTAGAGGCTGTATTGAATGCCACTATTTTTTTTTAAGTTCATTCATGATGGCAATCATAGATCCATGAAGACTAACTTTACTTACTAGCAAAGATTTTTTCCAAGGGCATTTTTATGGTGCCACCAAAAATCCCTGGTTCCATAATGGCCCTTGAGAATAGCACCTACCTTTCAGAGTTGTGGTGAGGTTCAAATGAAATATTTTGTGTAAAATACTTTAAACCTTAAAGTAATGTACAAATACTTGCTATTGTTAGAAGTGAATTATTATTTTTATTAGAAAGGGTCAATTATGATCTCATTTACAGATAATGATACTGGGGAATACAGAAGAGTTAAGAAACTTCTCCAAGGACATTCAGGTAGTAATTACCAGAGCCCAGATTTGAACCTGGGTTCTCTGACTGTGAATCTAGGACCCTTTCAACCAGACCCTATAATAATCAACTTCCTGGGTACGTTGAAGGAATAATCCAAATAGACTGATGATGATGATGGTTGTGGTGATGATTGTTATCATTGAATTGTAAAGTTGTGTCCTTTTGTGACCCTGTGGACCATACTATTCATGGGGTTTCCTTGGCAAAGATACTAGAGTTGTTTGCTATTTCCTTCTCCAGTGAATTAAGACAAATAGAGGTTAAACTTCTTGCCCAGGGTCACACGGCTAGTAAATATTTGAGGCTGGATTTGAACTCAGGTCTTCCTTAGATTCAAATGCTTCCAGATCCAATGCTCTATTCACCGAGTTACTTACCTGTCTCCTGATAATAGTAATAGCTAGCATTTATACCCTCCTTTAAGGTTTGCAAAACAATTTACAAATATTTTATTTGATCTTCACAAATACCTTGGGAAATAGGTGCTATGATTATTTGCATTTTTACAGATAAAGAAATTGAGACTAACAGGGTTAAATGACTTGCCCAGGGTCACATAGCTAGTAAGTATCTGTGATCAAATTTGAACTCAGGAAGATGAGTCTTTCTGACCCAGCACTTTATCCACTGTGCCATCTAGCTACAAAGGAGTGAGGAAATTTGAACTGCAGAGCAAATCTACAAAAGGTAAATTGTGTTGGGGAAGTGGAGCAATTTTAATTGGTACACTATGTGCCCTGAAACTTCAAATACCTACTGGAGGCTAGATCGATACATGGACTGATGGATGAGCAAAATAAATAAATCTTTCCTTTTTAGGGTTTCAAGTTGGCACCAAATAGACTCTAATACCTATTACATAGGGCGTGATTGTGTCCTGCATAGCTGGGGTCCAGAATTTTCTTTTTTCACAGGCAGTAGTCCCTGTCCTAATTTGGGGAGTCCCTGATATACTATTCCTACTCTCCCAATGTTACCTTAAAGCTTATTGCCTTTATGGCTCTATTCTATAATAGATAGATAGATAGATAGATAGATAGATAGATAGATAGATAGATAGACAGACAGACACACAGATAGGCAGACAGACATAGATAAATAGATAAAAGGTAAGATTCGTAGGCAGATAGATCGATAGATAGACGGAAGGGTGGCTGGCTGGCTGGATGGATGGATAAATAGGTAACATTTGTAATACACATTCACCCATACATACATATCAAAGCCTCAGACTGGTCCTGAGTTCAAGGTGACTTTGAAGTCTCCACCAATAAGAGAGCATTTAATTTCCCTGTTCTGCTATCTCCACTGGTTCCCAAGAAGAATGTCACATTTGGAGGTCACCTGATTTAAATTCATTCCTGTATGCTGATGGTGCAGTGAGTAATAGGCTGACATTCAGGCTAGAAAGATGTAGATTTAGGCCTTATTTCTGATCCCTAACTAGCTGAGTAATAACAGACAAATCTCTAAACTTCTCAAGGCACCACGTCACTTTCTAAGAAGGTCAGTTATATAAAAGTTGATGACCTGCATCAGAGAGACAGCATAGGACACTTGAAAGAGAACTAACTGTCAAACAAGAGGACTTGGATTCCAATCTTACCTCTGATATGTGGAACATTGGAAAAACCACTTCACCTCCCTGGGTCTGACTTTCCTCAACTATAAAATAAATAGGTTGGACTGGATGGTCTCTTAGATTTCCTCCAATCCTAAATCTTTCTCACGAGAATGTTCCCACACAGAGAGATTTCTACACAATGAAATCCTAAGTCTAGACCTTTCCTCATATGTACCCACCCTCCTGCCACAGCCAAAAATACTTTCCAATTATAGTATAATAAACTTTTTGAGGAAATGGTCTATATTTTTATGGCACAGGAAAACATTTTAGGTGCAGAATAAAAATGTAATGGATACAATTATAGAAAATCACTTGTGTGACCTTGGCAAATTATTAAAACTCCTTGGGCCTCAGTTTCCTCATCCATAAAATGAAAGATTTGGAATTAATGGCCCCTCAGGTCCCTGCAGGATCTAGGTTTACTTTCCAAGGATCTTACCATCCTATGGCCCTGGGAAAGCACCTGGATGGTGAGTAATGCAAGAGGAAAAGGGGAAATGGGTGGAGAAAGTAAACAGTGCCCAGAAAGGTGGGTTCACATTCATGAGTCTCAGGGAACTTCAGTCATCCCAGTTCTAATGATGGGTTAATAATGTCCCTCAAAAAGGAAAAAAAGAAGACTGGGAAGAAATGCAACAAGAAGAGTTCCTTCAATGGAACCAGGTGCATTACAGGCAGGTCCCCTGAGGAGTGCTCACTGGCCACTGAGGGGCATGGTCCCTAGGAGAAGTCCAAACTTAGGCTAGCCTAAGGCAGTAGGTAAAGAAACTAGGAGTAGGACTGGCTTTAAAAAAAGCCTAGTGGATTTGTTTCTGGAAAAACAAATGGAAACAAAGAGACTCAGAACAGAGAAAGAAATTTGGGGGCCCAAAGACAAAGGAAGCAATAGCAAGGTTGTTCTGAAGTTCACAGGATTCTTTGAAGGACCCTAAGAGGCACTATAGCATAGAGGGAGAGTGTTGCCATCAGAAAGAACTGTGTTTGAGTCGTGTTTATGGCACATAACAGCTACATGACCCTGGACAAGTCAGTTAACCCTAATGCTCCAGGCATTACTCCAAGTTGCAAAGTAGGTGCCAATTTGCATTGGTAGAGGAAGTTTCCATGACAGGAGCTCACCTATACCAATGAAGTCACAAGTGAAATCACAGGAAGAAAAAGGAAATGGGTTTTCCCATCTAGAAACTAAGAATGAGAAGAGGACCTTAAGGGGACCAGGAATTCTGTAGGTGAAGAAATTGTAGGCCAAGTAAAATGAAAAAGGACCCAGGAATCTTTGTGGGCAAGGCAGGGGTCTGATTTCCTTAAGAAAGGCTAGAAAGAAGAATCTAGAAAACAATAAAGAAGCTTGGGAAGAAACTTCCTCTACAATCATAAGTGGACAACTAACTGTTCTGAACCTTATAGTCACACAGGGTCACGTGGGCCACCGAGGAGCTACAAGACTCACTCTTTCCTTTCCTTGGCTAAGGTTTATTCTGGTACCCTGCTCTTGGCATTATTGATACAAGTATTTTGGAACAAAGAATGGGTCACTGCAAAGTTAATTTTTTTTAGCTGTACTATCCTAATGTCTTACAAAATTATAAAATATAAGCTCCTTGAGGGCAGAGAATGTTTTGTGTTTGTCTTTTAACCGGAATGCATAGCATATGTCCCAGAGTAAGATACTTAATAATTTTTTGTTGACCCATTGATCTTCTTGAGGGCAGGATTTTTTTTTTTGCCTTTCTTTATATCAATGAGGCTTGGCACAGTGCCCAGTATACATTCAGTCATTTCTGTCATGTCAGACTCTTCGAGACCCCATTTGGGGTTTTCTTGGCAAAGATCCTAGAGTGATTTGCCATTTCCTTCTCCAGTTCATTTTACAGATGAGGAAACTGAGGCAAGCAGAATTGAGTGATTGCCTAGGGAAACATAGTTAGTAGTGTCTGAGGTCAGATTTGAACTTAGGTCTTCCTGACTCCAGCCTTGGTGCTATATTTGCTGTGCCACCTAGTAGATAGTAGGTGCTTAATAAATGCTTGTTGATTTGAAATCTTAAAAAAGGTGGGGGGTAGGTATTCCAAAGGACAGTAGGTTTTTTTTTTTTTGTTCTTCAGGTCCTAAATTTATTTAGGATTTTATTGTTGAATATTTCCAGGTGGTCCCACGGCTCAGAAATTAATTATGGCTCAAAGTTAGTTGCCTAGGAAATAAAGAATCTTGATCAAACTGTCAGAGAGTCTGGGGTTCATTTTAACTCTTCACACTGGAATAATTATCTTTGGCATTTCAGCTAAGCCTCAAATAAAGTCCTCCTCAGGTGCCTTGCCATCACAAAGAAGGAAATCCCTTTTCTTCAAAGCTCTAACAGTAGACTAAAAGCTATGGGGTAGTCTCCCAACCTGGGGAAGTTTTCATAGGATTATGGATTTAGAGGTGAAAGGGGCTTTAAAGGCCATTAATAGTCCAACCTCCTCGTGTTATAGAAAAGGAAACTGGTTAAGGAGAGGGTGAGTGACTGGCCCATGGTGATGTATTAAGTTAAGTATCAGATGTAGGATCCGAATTCAGTTCCTGACTCTAAGCCCAGTTCTCTTTGTGCTGCACCAGGACCAGTCACCCGTCTATATTAAAAAACACTCTATTGCCTAAATAAAATTCTAAATTAGTCAAAGAAAGCTCATCACCAGAAGATCATGTCTTATTTATTCAAGAGATCAATAAATTGCTAGGTTGAGAGATGATAACTTCATTCATCCATTCATTCTTTCTATTCATTCATTCATTTATTTATTTATCCATTCATTCATTTATTCATTTATCTATCTATTTATTTACATGTCTATTTATTTAATCTATCTATCTATCTATCTATCTATCTATCTATCTATCTATCTATCTATCTATCTATTTATCTATGCCAGAGTAATTTATGGGAAGCTTCCTTCTCCTAAGGGGAAGAGCATTTGTAATCTTCATTGGCATCAGATCTAAAAGAGAGGATCTGTGATGTGTTGTCCTTTACCATTGGCTTAGGACTTCATATTGATCAGCTAGCACGGTTCATAGCAGGAATTCTGAACTCTTGGAGGACAAGGGATGTGGCTTTTTTCCTCTCACTTCAAGAGTGTGCCTCACAGAACATCGACGACTCCCATAATTCCATAAAGTTCCACACATAGTAGGTGCACAGAAAATATTGTTGACTGACAGCTAGAGAAGCTTTTGTTGGAAATGATGTTTGCAGTTGTAGTGTGTTAACGAATGTTAAACAGAAACCTGTTAACAGACTTCACAGGGTCAGATGTGGAAATGAGACCAAAAAAGCGCAAGTGTGTCCTGTCTTCTGCCCCTGCATTTCTGAGGCCATTTAGGTTCTATTTTTTTAAAAATGGCAAATTTCAGATTATTTTCCTCATTTATCTGTTGCATATGTATCTGCTATCATTCATGTCTGGTCCACTGGAAAGCAGCTTAATAGAAAAGTAATTTCTATTATAGCCTAAATTTAGAAGCAGGATTAGTTAAAACAGTTGTCTGTTCTCCGAGCTTTTCTGAACATCTGTGTCAAATCCTCTCCTCAGAACCACCCATTGGCTGTTGTTAGTCCATATAATTTTATATAAGCAGCATCATGCAGGGAACTGGGGTCATTCTCAGACATCTACATATAGCTAGCAACATAACTGTAGTGTTTTGTTTGTTGTAGCTCAGTTGTTCCAGTTGTGTCCAGCCCTCCATGACCCCATTTGGGGATTTGGGCAAAGATACTGGGATTATTTGCCATTCTCTTTTCTAGCTCATTTTATAGATGAAGAAACCAAGGCAAACATGGTGAAGCGACTTACCCAAGGTCACATAGCTAGTAAGTACCAGAAGCCAGATTTGAACTCATGTGGATGAATCTTTCTGACATCAGGTCTGGCAATCTATCCATTGCATGACCTACCTGCCCTAATTGCAGGTTGACTAAAATATAACTGAGAGACTTTTAACGAAATGAATAAAAATACAATAGAACATAAATAATGTTAACATGTGGTTTTTTAAGACAATATGAAGCCTGCAAAGATCCTTATGTGTGGTTTAGTGGCCTCATTGTCATTTGAGTTGGATTCCCCTGAAGCAATGAAGGAAGTGTTGACCTTGGAATCAGAAAGACTTTGAGTCCTGTTGCTAACTAATCCCAGCTAAGAGTCTCTGAGACAGGCCCTTCCTTTCTCAGTGTCCCCAGGAACTTGATTGGGTTCCAAATTTCAGAAAATTTGCTAATCGCCTTTGTCAGAAGGAGTTTTCACAAAAACAGTTCTCTATTACATTGAAATTACAAATCTACAGCCATGTTAGTATGTGCCTATGCATGTATATATATATATATATATATATATATTTCATATATATTTAAAATGCATGTGGTTATACATTTATTGTAAGCATTGTTAACCTGGGGCCCCTGTCTTAATGTTTTAATAACTATTTAGAGAAAGTTGGTTTTCTTTGTAATTCTGTGTATTTTATTTTATACATTTATTCATATTTTATGCATTTAAAAACATTTAAAAACCTAGGTTTTACCAAGTTTTCAAAGGGTCTGTAACACACAGAAATACCTACCGTATCAATATAATTTCATCTATATCCTAGCATTTTACCATGAGACTATGCAGAAAAACACATTGGTTTCTCACTCAACAACCACTTCAAAAACAGTAAAAGCATAGATCCTGGGTACCGTGAGCTAGTGAGCTTGACTCCAATTCTCAGACAAATTCTAGAATGCATTTTTAAAGGGACAGTTAGTGAACATCACGGGTAGCTAGGTTGTGCAGTGGATAGAGGGCAGGACCTGGAGTCATCATCCTGATTTCAAATCAGACATCAGACACTTACTAGCTGTGTGACCCTGGGTAAGTCACTTAACCCTGTTTGCCTCTGTTTCCTCATCTTTAAAATGAGCTGAAGAAGGAAATGGCTAAACCACTCCTGTACCTTTGCCAAGAAAACCCCAAATAGGGTCAGGAAGAATCAGACACAACCAAAAAATGACTGAACTCCTCTATCTTTGCCAAGAAAACCCCAAATGGGGTCACAACGAGTCAGATATGATAATTGACTAAACAACAAGTGGATACATAGAAGAGGAGATGGTGGTCACCAAGAGATATAGCATGGCTTGAGCAAGAATGGGCCATTCCAGACTGATGCCATTTTCCTTTTTGTTAAGACAACAAAGCTACTAGAGAAGAGGAATATTGTAGGTTAAGTTTACCTTGATCTGAGTGAGCTATTTCACAAAATCTCTCAGCATAATTTTATAGAAAAGGCAGAGAAAGGTGGGTTAAATGATAGAAAAGTTAAATGAATTTAGAACTACATGAAAAGTTGGATCAAAGAGACTCATTAAAGGTTTGATGTCAATGTGGAGGAGGGTTCCACCCTCATGAAATCCCAGAGGGATCTGAGGTCTTCATTATCTTAACATTAAAACTCCTATAAAGGCATAGATGCCCAAGATTATCAAATTTGTAAATGACATGAAGCTAGGAATGAAAACTGGGAGGCTGCCTGATGAAATTTTTTAAGTCTTTATCTTACTAAAGAGAAGAGACTTTCTATGCTACCTTGAGAAAAACTGAATGCTGGTTTTTCACTCATAAAAAAAAGATGTCACCTGCCATTAAAATACTGGTTTGAGGTGATTGGCTATAATCTTTCTCTCTGCCAAAATACGATATCTATGTCTTTGGGTAACTATGCGGTATGTTGTTAATAAATAGTATATTTAGAGATTTTGTTGCTTATCCAATTGTATAAGATTAAGGGATTTAATTTATAAAGAAATATAAGTAATTACTATTGGGAAAGGAGGCTTCTTCAGTCTACTAAATAAAAAAATATTTGGCCAATTGGAATAGGGACTTGAGTTTACATTTGTGATTTAAAAGAGAAAATTTACAACTAAAAAGAAAAAGGTTGCTATTTTATCATTTAATAAGAAAGTATACATTCCCTTGTATTATGCAAGAGTTTAGGAGGTCAAGCAGGCTGCACAGTGACCTTTAAGTGAGGCTGGTAAACCCCTAACCTTGCTAGTTAGCATATAACTTAAGGTGCTATATTCAAAGAATTACTAATTTAAACATTTTATTTCAAAATATATACTCATCGAACAACTCATATTGAAACTCATTTAAAAGCTTAAAAATACATATATTATTTCTTCTAAGCTTTTTCTCCCATAAAAGTCCTAAGTTATGTCTCTAACTGGCAGGTTGTTTGTTTTTGAATGTGTATGTATATACTTTCTGAATATGGCTGTATTATAATGCAGGTACAGATTTATATGTAATGTATATCCATTCATATTTTTTTGTTGTTGAGTCATTTTTCCATCATGTCTGACTCTCTGTGACCCCTTTTGGGGTTTTCTTGAGAAAATACTGTTGTGGTTTGCCATTTCCTTTTCTAGCTTATTTTTACAGATGAGGAAACTGAGGCAAATAGGCTTACATGACTTGGCCAGGGTCTCACAGTTAAAAAATATCTGAGGACAGATTTGAACTCAGGAAGATGAGTCTTCCTGACTTCAGGCTGGCCACTCTGAGCACTATGGAGCAACCTAACTGTCCTCATCCATATATACGTGAGTATATACCTACACATACATAGGATTACAGATTTTAGAGTTAGACCAAACTTTAACAGATATCTAATCTAGACATTACAGATGAAGAAAATAAAAACAAGAGAAGTGGTCACTTACCCAAGGTAATAAAGATAGGTAACATCAGAGACAGCATTTGAACCTGCTGTTTCTGAGTTCATGTATATATGTAGGTATGTGTATACTATATATACACATATGTATGTATGTATGTATGAGTTAATATGTGCTCCCATGACCATGTTTTAAAGTACTTAGGAATAATGTTGATTTGTCTAGTCTGAACTTCCCCTAGGCTACCAAGTCTATGATGGGGCAGCATTGTCTTCTGGAAAGAATACCAGCTCGGGCATCAGAGAAGGGTCATTTCAATTGCACCTCTGAGGTTTCCTACCTCTTTGACTGTGGGGAAGTCACCATCTCACTGGGCCTCAATTTCTTCATCTGTAAAATCAGGGGATTGGACTAGAAGTTTTGCATGGCCTCTTCCAGTACAATTTTGGGAGACCCTGTGATTAGTTGTATGAGTTTAGAGAAGCTAATTCATTTCTCTGAGCTTGGATAAAATGGGGATAATATTATCTGTATTACCTATATTACAGGGTTTATACGAGAATCAAATATTATAACCTATGGAAAGTGCTTGTGACTTAAAAGCACCATGTGTAGCATGCATGTGTATATATCAGTAAAAAGAGTTTTCTGAAAGCTAGTTATTAGAATGGGAGGATGAACATTCAAAACTGCAACCAATCCTAAAATTATATATTTGACTTTGAAATTCATAATATGGCTTGGGGGCAGATTCAGTTCTCTAAAAATAGCATACAGAGACTAATACTAAAATAACCGGTAACTGAAGATTCTTGAACCCACACAAAAATGAGCATAACGGGGCAAGAGTACACAGCCTGCTGAGTAGGGGGCTGGAATAGGAGACTGAGAGGCAAGAAATACAAAATCTGCTATGGGTAGTACTATTATTTTTCCCAATTGGCATGAGCTGATGCACATACTAGCAAATAATCGATGTTCTTTTTTGATAATTAATTTAGTTTTCTATTTTATCCAGTATTACATACTTAAATATAATTTCTGGAGACCTATGCTTTCATCGGTATACAGAATTCCTAGGGAGGAAATTCCTTCTAACAGTACAGATCAGCAACTTCTTTGCAACTTAGTGTTACAAAGTTACTGTTGGGGAAGTTGGGCTGTGCAATGGATAGAGCCCTGACCCTGAAGTCAGGAAGATCTGAGTTCAAATTTTACCTCAGACACTGTGTGATGTGTGATGACCCTGGGCAAGTCACTTTGCCCCAAATGCCTCGAAAAAAAAAAGTTACTGTAGACACCAAAAGGTAGACTGATTTGCTTAAAGTCAATCCCTGTCAATGTTGGGGCCTGGATTTATGTCTTTCTGACTAAGATCAGCTATTTACTACACCATGTTGTCTCTCAATTAAATGTGACAATCAAAATAACATAGTTTTCTCATCTTCTTGCCCACAAAGGTAATTTAAATTTCCAAGCAGCTGGGGAGAAGGGCGGTGCTCCAGATCTTTTTTTTTTTAATTTTCATCAGAATACTAGAAAACACGAGGAAAAGAAAAACAAAAAGCACAGGCAATATCCTGAGTCAATAACCCACATGGAGATAACTCAGATTAACTGCACTGTTTCAATAGAAAATACAACCTTTGAATCAGAAAAACAGATTCAGCTCTGGCTCTAGAATAATTATTTTCTAAAATCCTGAGTTTTGCTCAGCAAATTCAAACTTATTTGGGCAATGGGCCAAAGCTCAGATGGCATGATACAGCCCAGTTATATAGGATCCAGCAACTTGACTTTAAAGGTGTAACCTTTCCCACATAATGCGCATAGGCTGGTGCTGACGAAGTAGAGATCTGTCTCTTTAATCTCTGTCTCCTTGAATCCATATACACTCTGCCTGCTTTCCTACTGTCCTCTAAATTCTCCTTCACTCTGTCTCTGTCTCTGTGTCTACCTCTCTCCCCTGTTCTTTCTAGTTGTGGGATCAGTAGGATGACTGAGAGATTGTAAACAAATTGATGATTTTCAAATGATGAATCACATCATCAATGACTTCAGCCCCACTACATGATGTTTAATTAAAGAAGATCCTCCACGCTGGAGAATTTCTGGTGAAATATTCATTTGAACCAGTGTCCATGGAGATAGTGAAGCAAAGAAACAACAGTGTCTGAAGAAACAGCTTCCACAGCCTCACCCAATGAACAATCCCAAGTTAGTATAAAGCCATCAAGAAATCCTCTCAAATGCCTAGCCTCCATCTCTCATGCTGATGTTTAAGGCTGTTCTCTCTCTCTTTTTTTTTTTTTTGCCTTTTTTTTTTTTTTTGGAGGGCAATTGGGGTTAAGTAACTTGCCCAAGGTCACAAGTCTAGGTTTTTTGTTTGTGTGTGTTAAGTGTCTGAGGTGGATCCGAACTCAGGTCCTTCTGACTCCAGGGCCAGCACTCTACTCACTGCGCCACCTAGCCACCCCCTTAAGGCTGTTCTCTTTTCTGCCCTTGTAGAATTTATTGGACAGATCCATACTTGCCTTGTTAATGTGGTACAAGAGATAGGAAAGGAATCAGGAAGACCTGAGTCCAAATCTGTGTGAAACTGGGCAAGCCACTTAACCTCTACCTCAGTTTCCTCAATTACAAAATGGAGATAAAAATAGCAGCTACCTCCCAGGTTTTTGTAGGGATCAAATGAGATAACATTTAAAAGTATTTGGCACAGTGCTTGGCACATAGTACGCACTTAATAAATGCATGTTCCCATTCATTCCCTATTTTGAGGTCTAAGAATTATTAAGTTGTGCCATTGATAAATCTTTCTTCTCATGAAAGCTGCATCCTTTGGAGTTAGAGACAATAACTTTTGTTGTGTTCTTAGTTTGACTGTGTCTCCTATATCCTAGACTCTAAATAGCTGGCCTCTTTTAGATCTGTGAATAGGAATGAGCAGACGAGTTGGTACTTGTAACATTCAGACAAAGGCTAATATCAGTCAAATATTTGCTCAGAAGTCTCTGAGATTCTTTATATTAAATGAAGGGCTGATCTGGGAGTTAATCACTTGGATAGGGGCATACGGGGCATACAAGGGCACCAATGAATAAGGAGGACTTTATAGTGACCCCAGTAGGAATGAGATGATCACACACACTCTAATGTGTAATAAATTAATTTACCAGAAAAGAGAATTTGGGGGGGGATATAACCCCAAAGAAAATGGATACCAAACAACGCAGATGTCCACTATGTGTTCTGTTACATATATGCCTACTGTTAAAGTTCATTATTTTAGTGATCTTTGGGGCTAGGCAATTGAGTAGTTAATGTAGTTGAAAGTGTATGGAATTTGGGATCAGAAGGCCATGATCAATCAGGACTATGCCTCTTCTAAGCTTCGAGACTTTGAGTGAGTGACTTAACCTCTCGGACCCTCGGTTTTCTCATCGGTAAAATGAGGGGTTAGACTAGATGATCTCCAAGTTCCCTTCCAGTCCTAAATGGACAATCTAATTATCCTTCTCCATTATTTGAATGAAGTTTTGTTGAAATAAGTGAATCAATAATTATGCAAAAGGAGAAAAATGACCTCTCCCTGTTGGAGCCCTAACTCTGCTCTAGGTTTCGGAAAGTCTCTGACTTTCCACCCAGGATGGACAAGACTATAGTATCACTTCTTTGGTAGATGGGGTTTAGTGAAACCTAGTGTTCCTTTAAGAAACAAAAGGAAAAAGAGTGTCTTCCAAAGGCTCTGAGGCTGGAGATACTAAGACATTTTTAAAAAAATAATGGGATTTCTTTATAAATTGTATTTTACATCTATAAAAGAAGGAACCTTATTTGGTCATCGTTGTCCTTCATTCTTGAAGAGGACCAAATTGGCACCACTGTGTTGGGGTCAAATTACAGTGTGTCTGACTGTGTTTGATCAGGCCAATATGAGCTCAAAAGGCTCCATCACAAGTTGGATACAAATAGTCCATATGAACATTTACTAGAAAATGGAATCAAAATAATCCACTTTAGATGAAGGAAAAGACAAAGAAACAAAAACAAACAAAAAAACCATCAGTGCTCACCACAGATAAGACACAAAGTAGATAACTAAGAGTTGACAATGTCTATTTTGAATTTGTCAAGGATGCATAATGTTGAAATCTAGTACTACATGTGGATAGAGGGGGTTGGAAGGAAATGACTATGGAAACTGTTTATGTTGGGTTATCAAGACTGTAGTTTGTACCTGCTGTGATTTCTTCTATTTGTTAAGTACCATAAGGCAGATTGAAAAACATACTGGGTTGTGAAGTTTTCCTAGGCCTATGATTCTCAGCTTTTTCCATTTTCCAAGATTCTTCAGGACCTGGGTAGCTCTGTTGCCACTGATAAGCCAGCGGAGGAAGTCCTTCCAAGTCAAGGTTTATAGGTAACATCATAGTTTGCAGTAGGAATCAAGTTTTAATATTTCTCCTAAAGGCAATTCACAAACAAAGCTCAAGGGAATTTGCCAGAGGGAAAATGAACATCAAAAATATCCTCTGAAATGAAACAATCTTCTTTTTGCAGAGGGGCGGTTTGTGCTTGCCTTCTGAAAGATGGTGCTTCTTTTTTGAGTAAGGTTTGAGTTTTAATTCAGAGTTGTTTTAGAACATGGCAGCAAAGAACTTCCTAATCCTTAAGCATACATAGGCTCCCTGCATTCATTAGGTATCATCCATGTTAGATGGGGCAGCTAGGTGGAACAGTGGATAGAGTGCCAAGCCTAGAGTCAGGAAAACTCATCTTCCTGCGTTCAAATTTGACCTCAGACATTTATTAGCTGTGTGACCCTGGGCAAGTCATTTCACCCTTTCTGCCTGAGCTTCCTCAGATGTCAGATGAGCTGGTAAAGGAAATGGCAAACCACTCTAGTATCTTTGCCAAGAAAACCCTAAATAGGGTCATGAAGATTTAGATATTACTGAAAACAACTAAACAACAACATAATAAATGGTCATAGCCATTCTCTGAGTACTATCCCAAGGTACTTTACAATACAAGTGATGGAAAAAAAAAACTACGACCAAGAGAATAGTATATATTCTGGCTATTATAATGAAATAACAGTGATGCTGAACATCAACTAAATTGAGATTGATGGCAGTGGATGATCTTGGGAAAATGGAAAGCAACAAATCTCAACTTCTTTTGGAAGTCCAGGGGAAAGGAGTGTTTTTCAGGGTCCTGAGTCTGGATTTCCTATTAAGGCATTTTTAAAATGGTATTTCTATATAAGCTGTATTTTTTATCAAAAAAATATATATATACAGGCAAATAACTATGTGTACACAATGTAACTGGGAGCTAGGAGCATGCCTTTAGTGCCTTTATCCAGGGAGGCTGACATTGTTGGATCCGCTGAGTCTGTGAGTTCTGATCTGCCATAGGGCTAAAGCTGATCATGTATTTGCAGTGAATCAGGTGAGCCCCTCAGGAGGAATGCACTACCAGGATGTCTAAGGAGGGCTAAACCTGGTCAGATCAGAAAATTCTGGCAGGCTAAAGCTTCCATGCTGATCAGTTTGGGCTTTGGCCTCTGAGAAGCCACTTCTGAGTGACAGAGAAGGATATTTCTAGTCTGAATGATATATGAAGATCCAGTTTCAAAAATAAACAATTTAAAGTATGTATATATATATATATATATATATATATATACATATATGTAATTTATGTATGTATCTTGGAGCTAATATAGCATAAGGGAGAGAGCACTGGATTTAGAGTCAAAAGACAAAGATTAAAGTCTCACTTCTGACATTTACTACCTGCATGACCTTAAATAATTCTCTTGACATCTTTGGTTCTCTGTTCCTCACCCAAAAAAGGGGGGGATGGACCAGATGGCTTCTAAGGTTCTTTTCACCTCTGAATCTGATCCTATGATTCTCAATATTTTCAGACGATGTCTTTGTCGGTTCTGTTACATGGGAGAATTCAATCAAGGTAAGGGTTATATACTGAGGAAATTATTCTAATTTTTTAAAGAAAAAATTGCATTAATAAAAACTTTTTTCCAAAAGAAAAAGAGACAAAAAGAATTCATTAGCTATAGCCATGTTCAAACACATACATTCCTCTGTCTTTTACCCAGAAAGCTCTGATTAAGGAAAAGACCCCAAATTCTGAACTTTCCTATCTAGTACTATCTCTATCCTTTCCAATATTTCAGTTTCTCTAACTTTTCTTCATTAGATTGTACACCTATAAGGCCACCATAATTAAGGACTCTCAGAGGTGATAAAACATCACCAATTAGATATTTACAACTGGATGACAAGTGCTGATTTATAGCAATGAGTCAGCTTACCTTGTTTTAAGGATATTCAGAAACTGCAGAATTTCTGAAAACTGAATCAGCCTGAGAGCTCTCAGAAATCTCAAACCTGGGAAGAAAGAAATGGAGTCGCATTATTTTAGGGGGTCGTTTACAATGTACTCACTGTGCCAGCTGACTTATGGCTGCCAAGGTCAATGGGACGTGAAGTAAGCAATGGGTGATCCAGCCAATACCTTTGAATCGTTCCTTCATTTTGAGTCCTGACCGACTTGAACCTCACGTTATTAAATTGGCCAGATACCTGACCAACAGACGTCCCGATACTGAGGGGAAAGCTTCAGAGCCCTTGAAAAGAGAGCTCTGACTGAGAGAGCCCAGCCCAGCCTAGCAAATCACCCTCAGACATCTGACGCTGCTTGCAAAGAACTCTTCCCCAGTTAGTCACCCTGGGTGTATGGGAGGATTTTCTCTCTGGAACAACAGTGAGGATTCTGACGGCTTAGAGCATCCTCAGTGCTAAGAGCAGATTATGAAGACATTTTATGTCCTTCTCATTTTGATGGATTGCTGAGTTTATTAACATCATTATTACTTTATTAATATTTCTGTTAGACTTGACTAAATGTGCTTGACTGCATAAGGCAAATTTACTTTTCCAGAATTTCTGTCCATCCTCTCCACCTCTGGTCCCCCCAAAAATCTGATATGATGATGCCTTATTAACTTAAACATTAATTTTTTTTCTTTCCCTTTCCATCTTCTTGTTGGCAAATTTCTATTGTCTTTATTTGGGAAAAAACCCAATATTTTCCTTAGAATATGGAAGAAAGTATAATAGCAGAGGTATAATTAACAATTTTTGCACCTGGGATAAGAGGCAAGAAAGTTGCCTGTAGGCAGGAAATAGAGATGAATACCTTGAGAGGCAAACTCACAGTCAGAGGAAAGAAGTTCATCTCAAGGTCATCTAATAATTTCTAGTCCAAAAAACACTTATTAAACTCCTAATATATACAAGAGGCATTGGGATATAGTGGACAGAAACTCAGCTTTGGAGTCAAGGAAGACCTTAAGCCCGATACATTGATACATATTGATTATGTGATTGCAAATTTTGCAACCTCTCAGTAGCCCCAGACAATCCTGTATAGCTTCAAGATGTAATCTATACTGGCACTCCTCACCAGGAGTTCTCTACATATATAAAATTATAAGTCTGATTTTTCAAAACATGCAAAGTATTGTATTATCCACCAAATCCACAAAGACCAAGGTGAAGGGTTGCTGGATTGGCACACTGAAGACCCTGTTTTCAAATCCTAGCCTTACCATTGATTATCTGTATTACTTTGGGCAAAATCTAAATTCTTTCCATTGTAAAAATGAAAGCATTGGACTAGATAAGGTGGGACAAACTCAAATAGAAAGAGATTCCCCAATAGCCATATGTTGACTTAGAAAACCACAAATGAACATTATCTGTGTCATATTGTATTTTTATTTATTTTGTTAAGTATTTCCCAATTAGAAATTGGGTTTGCAAGACATTTCCCCAACAGATGTGAGCTGAACAGCTGTCTAGTAGATTACCACTAAGGGCCCTTCCAGCTCTAAATCTATGATCCCCTCAACAGTCAATGTTTATAAAAGATATTGCATTCTACTGGAGGATACAACATGCAAATGGATAACTATATGTACAATTATTTCAAGAGGAAAGAGAGGGAGAAAACAATCAAAGTAAGGGGAAAAGGAAAGGCTTCCAAAAGAGCACATGAACTGGGCCTCAAAGGAAATGAGAAATTCTTAAAGGCTGAGGTAAGGAGGGAGAACACTTCAGAAATGGAGAGTAGCCAGAGGAAGGAGGAGGAGGATCAGTTTTGATAAATACCCATAAGTATATGCCAGGAGACTGATCTAGCAAAGGGGACTGAAGAGTAGTCAGTGAGGTAGGAGGATTGAAAGAGGTAGAAGGGGTGGTTTCACAACAACCAAAAGAGAAGAGAGAGCTTAGGAAAGGGTCGAGAAAGGAATGTGAGGAGAGGAAATAAAAGTCAAGTTAGGGGCTACTTTTCAAGGAGTTTTGCAATGAAAGGGAAAATACATGTGGAAATCTTGCCTTTTTAGTAAGCAACTCCTGTTATTCTCTGGCATCAAGTAATTATAAACAAAATATATACATCCATCAACTGAAACTAGCTAGACAAATTATGGTACTTGAATATAACAGAATATTACTGAACTGTATGGAATGATAAACATTGTGAATACAGGAAATTATGAAAAGACGCATATGAACTGGCACAAAGTGAATTAAACAGATGTAGCTATAATAGAAAATAGACAGTAAAGGCCCAGTCTTTATTGCATAAGCAATATTCTCTGTCTGCTGAAATCTAACCTATGGATGGCGGTTTGATGATTAGGAAAGATCAGATACAGAGGGGATATAAGAAAGCTAGATATCATCTGTTCATATCTACGTGGTGGTCCAGATGGGGAGATGAAGCTCATGAAGCAACTTCTGCAGCCACCTCTAACACAACCTTTCTCTCCACCTGGAAATCCTCACTATTTCTTCCTCCACACTCAAAAGTCACCGGGGGGGGGGGGGCATAGAGTTCTATCTCTTTGAACCTTATGCATACACACTCAAAAAAAATCCATAAAACTTATTTTTTAAAAAATTTGCTCTCTAAAAACTATAACAGTCATTTAATTTTCTTCCAGGCTGAGCCTGACTTTCTCTTTGTTGTTGTTTAGTCATTTTTCAGTTGTGTTTGACTCTTTGTGGCCCCATTTGGGGTTTTCATGACAAAGATACTTGAGTAGTTTGCCATTTCCTTCTCCAGTTTACTTTACAGATAAGGAAACTGAGGCAAACAGGGTTAAGTGACTTGCCCAAGATCACACAGCTAGTAAGTATCTAAGGCTGGATTTGAACTCAGAAGATGAGTCTTTCTGACTGCAGGCCTGGCATTCTATTCACTGTGCCACCTAAACTTTCTCTACCATGTCCCAGAAACCTCAGTCTAGCCCTTGAATTTTCACAGTGGAAGTACCCTCCACCCCCATGACCTTCCTCTGATTTAATTACTCATCCCAGAATCTTCTTTAAGGAGGGTGTCCCATACTGTGATGTCTCAGTCCTTTCTAGGCTTCACTTAAGAGTTTCTCTACCATATACTTGCAACGGGTACCTTCATCCCCTCCCACAGTCTCCTGTTTTTCAACTTCGTTTTTATGTGTTGTTTTCCCCTATTAGAATTAAGCTCCTTGAGATCAGAGACTGCTTTCCTTTCCACTTATATTTGTTCCCCCTTTACCCCCATGGTGGGTCCTTTTGAGAGAAGGAGGGGAACATGGGTATCTTGTATATCTATGGAAACTGGGATGAGACCATGGCTTGTGACAATGTATAGTCTTCTGCCACCATCACCACCCCAAGAACAGCTGTACACTCATATGATTGATCTGGATTGGTGGATAGATTTTCATTTCCATTGCCTTTGCATCTCAGGCAAGGGTCCTGGCCCTATCACACCTTCTTACTGTAACCTAGCCTTTCCTCTTCAACTAGAAAGGATGGATGCCCAGGGATGGCACTGACATGTGAACAGGATGGTTTTGTGTCTTGACCCACTGATGGGTTAATTAGCATCTAGCTAGTCAGCCAGCACTTAAGCATTTATTAAGCACTTACTATGTACCAGGCATAGAGGGCTGTTAAAGGTGGTAGAGGGTAGGAGAGAATGGAGTTTAAGGCTCCTAAATACACTCTTGTTCTATTCCATGACTACGACTTGGGTGTTGCTATTCCCTATGATTTCCTTGCCTGGATCCTTGCCTGATTATAGGAAGTAGATGGACATGGGGAAAGAGGGATAAAGCTCCATTCTTTTGTCCCTTAGTGTAAGAGCAACCCCATAAGTCCCTTTCTGCTCCTAAGTGCCATTCTTATCCATGGTGGAGATTTAAATATTAGACACACTTACCAAGTCTTCCCTCCCTCCCACCCCCATCACCACCCCAACCAGGGCTTCAGAATACTAATCAAGTAAGGGTGGAAGGAGAATGATGGTGGTGGTGGGGGTGGTTGGGGGGTATTTGAATCTCAATAGCACCAAGAAGCTTGGAGCATCAACAAACCCAGCTCTTTCCCTTGAACTCCTCCAATGCTCAGGGTACCAATGCCTTTGACATTTGCCCAATGCTGGAGCAAAGAACCAATCTGGTTACAGTCACAGAGATTAGTACTCATAGGGAGCAGCAGGGAAAGGAAGAAAGACAAGGAAAATATGCAGCTAGATAGTGGATAGTGTTGGGTCTAGAGGCTGGAAGAACTGAGTCCAAATTCAGCTGCAGACACTTATTAGCTCTGTGACCTTGGACAAGTCACTCAACATGTTTACTCATTTGTAAAATGGGGATAATAATAGCACTTACTCCCTGGGATTGTTCTGAGGACCAAATGAGATGTCTGCAGAGTTCTTAACACAATGCCTGGCACGTAGCAGGTGCTATATAAATGTTAGCGGTTATTATTTTTGTTACTAGTAATAACAGTGATGATGATGATGATGATGATGAATGTGGTGGTGGTGGTGGTGGTGATGATGACGATGGAAAAACAACCATTAAAAGGTGGGGATTTTTTGGAGGGGGGAAGTCAAGGCAATTAGGGTTAAGTGACTTGCCCCAAAAGGTTTTTTTTAAGGTTGAAGTGAAACATTTTCCTATAAATATTTTTTCTTGGTATATTTTTTTTTTCTGTGAAAGCAAATTTATATGGGGCAGTTAGGTGACACAGCTAATAGAGCTATGACTCCCTGGAGGACCTTTTAGTTCAAATCCGGTGTCAGACACTTGACACTTGCTAGCTTGTGACCTTGGGCAAGTCACTTAACCTCAATTGCCTTGCCTTCCCCCCTCCAAATAAAAAAGCTAATTTATAATAATGGATAGAGAAATGGCTTCAGTGTCAGGAAGCCCTGGGTTCAAATCCTACTTTTGACACATACCAGTTTCATGACTTTGCAAAAATGCCTTCTCCTCCCAGTTTCCCAGGCAACCCTCCACAAACATAAGCTACAGAGAAAATCTCCTGCATCAGCACTAATAGTACCCTGTATCAATGCATTTATGGGTCTAATAAAAAAAAACAACTTCTGGTATTTTAAGCAAGGAATACTCCATGGCAGAATCATGAAATTTTAATGGCCTTAGTTATTCCTTTGAGTTACCTTCTAAAGATATCTATTCAGAAACGGAAAGGCACAAGCTTACTTGTGCAAACATTTAACTTTCCTCTAATCTTAGCTTGTTTTATTCCTGGGATTCACAAAACATTTCCAAAGGAAAGTGGTCCAATGTTAATTGGGAAAATTTGACCAAGGGGATGCATAGCAGAAGGTAGAAATATTCCCCCAGAAAAAGAGATTTAAAAGGAAAGGAATATGTGTGATTTTGTTGATACAGAACACATCTCCACAGAGTAATACTACTCTGCCCTAAACACTGATGATTATAAAGAATCCAGAGAAGAGCAAGAAGACTTACATGAGCTGATGACAGAGTAAAATAAGCAAGACAGGAAAACAATGTACACAATGACTACAACAATGCAAATGAGGGAAAAAAACTAATTAAACTTACTCCTGTGTCACTATAATGCCTCAATTTAGCTCTGGGGAAGAGTTGAAAAAATTCACTTTCTTCTTTTCTTCACAGACATGGGAAACTATACGTGAAGAATATTGCAAACACCATTAGACTCAACTCGTTTTGTTAAAATGCTATTTTTTTCTTTCTATTTTAATTTCTGTTACAAAGAATGAATCCCTGGGCAGAAGCAGGAAGGATGAATGAATTCAGAAACTGAAAATAGTGTAAAAACACAATAAAAAATAATATTTTTTTTAAAAAAATGAGACTTAGGTTGAGAAGGGAAATGCATGGTTCTGGGTCAAAAAGCAAATTGATGGCAGATGTAGGACTAGATTTTATAACCCCTAATTCCTAGAGCTCATTTTAGTAAAACCAGGAGCTTAGCTACAGGTTGGCAACTACTGGGATGGGACAGCAGAGGGTTATGAGCAGTTGCCATGGAGACCCATTCTGTGACAGAGGAAGGTGGAGCATAACACCTGCCAGTCCAGTGGCCTGGTGCTGAAAATATATGTTTCTGAGGTCCAAGTTATTGACAATCTAAGTGGACATTCGTATTAGGAACCATTTCTCATACAAAAGTGTTGCATTTATTCTTAGCGTCTGAAAGCTGAGCATAATTAAGCTAAAGAAAATAATGAGTATACTATTGAACAAGGAAAGAATGTTCTTGATAATGTTGGAGGGGTTGCAGAAAGGCAGGCACACTAATGTACTACTGGTAAAATATTAACTTAAATTGCTCTAACCATTCTAGGAGACGATTTGGAAAGTGATTAAAATGTCTATACCCACTCACTCATGGATCCCACTGTTTGAGGTATATAATCTAAAGAGGCCAAAGATAAGAAGAAAACCCTCATCCCCCACCCCATATGCACCAAAGTGTTTATAGTAGCACTTTTTATAAGCAAAGAACTAGAAGCAAAAAGATGCTCACTACAGCTCTGTAAGAAAGTATGGCTATTATGACTATAGAGCAGAATGTAAAAACTTAAGTGAACTGGTACAGAAGACAAACCACCTTATGACCAAAGCGATGTAAATGGAAAGAACAATAATCTAATCAAAACGGGATACTGTGAAATCACATTGATTGAGTTTAACCTAAGCTTGTCCCCATAGATAAGCTATGGAAAGGTTTCTCTGTCCGTACATCGTAGAACTGGCGGACTATGGTCTAGAAGACTGAAAATAATGGCAGACTTTTTCAGCATGGTGATTTGGCTGAAATTGTTCCCTCTCATTCTTTTTATTCTATGGGAAAGGAAGGAAAGGGGGTATATGTTAGAAAATGTGAGCAATATAAAATAAGAAGTATCAATAAAACTTGTTTTTAAAAACATACTTCATGATGGAGATGTCAAATGACTAGCTGATGCAGCATGGTGAAAGAAGAGGAAGAAGAGGAGGAGGAAGAGGAGGAAGAAGAAGGAGGAGGAGGAGGAGAAGGAGGAAGAGGAAGATGAAGAGGAGGAGGAGGAGGAGGAGAAGAAGAAGAAGAAGAAGAAGAAGAAGAAGAAGAAGAAGAAGAAGAAGAAGGAGAGGGAGAAGGAGAAGAAGGAGAAGGAGAAGGAGGAGGAAGATGAAGAGGAGGAGAAGGAAGATGAAGAGATGGAAGAGGAGGAAGAGGGAAGGAGGAAGAGGAAGATGAAGAGGAGGAGGAGAAGGAAGATGAAGAGATGGAAGAGGAGGAAGAAGAGGGAAAGAGGAGAAGGAGAAGGAGGAAGAGGAGAAAGAGAAGGAGGAGGAGGAAGAGAAGGAGGAGGAGGAGGAGGAAGAGAAGGAGACTCAGAAACATCAAATGGCTCACCCAGGGTGAGCAGTGGTAGTCCTAAAACCAGAAAGGACTATTTCATCCCACCTTCCATGTCTACTATCACTGCAATCCTGGTTGGAGAGGACACTTAAAGCTCAATCATTCTCCACTGCCCTGACTGCAAAATGAGACTAATATACCACACACTGACTGTCAAACAACCCCTCATTATTCTAGGCATGTCTTTAGCACTATAAATGACAAAGAGGGCCTGATCACCACTGGGAGAAGGGCTTTCCTCACTTGGGAACTCCCTATGACAGTGAAAGCACAGGTCTAGTCACAATGCCAGTGCCCAGGTTAATGTGAGGCTCAAGTGAGGAAAATATTTTGTCTCACAAATATAGTTGATGCTAAAATATATTCCAAGAATTCTCTTGCTCCTCTTCTGTGCAAAAGGAAAAAATACCAGTCACTGGCAGGACTATCCCTTCCCTGGCCCAATATAAGGATTGAGAGAAGAATGATATCACTATATCATTAAAGCATTAGAGTAGCAGTCAATCTCCCCACCAAGAACCGTATGGTTCATTGGAAACCTCCATGCTTACTTAACCAGGAAATAAAAGCATGGTAGCAAATGACTACCTAGCAATTTGCTACACTTCACCAACATTTCTCAGATCGTGACCTTCCTAACCTAACTCAAGTCTATTCTCTGGCTCTAGAGGCTGGTTACTTCTATCTGAAAAGGAAGAATTAGCCTCTTGGCCTGACTTATAGAACTGAATTCAGACGGGTATACAAAAGAAAGGGATAAGGGTAAGACAAGTAGATACATTTCCACCTACTGAACACATTATCCCAACAAAAGG
This sequence comes from Gymnobelideus leadbeateri, assembly GCA_011680675.1. Classification (NCBI taxonomy): domain Eukaryota; kingdom Metazoa; phylum Chordata; class Mammalia; order Diprotodontia; family Petauridae; genus Gymnobelideus; species Gymnobelideus leadbeateri. The sequence continues at coordinate 221,111 of WOXC01010562.1, forward strand.
AAGCCAAACACTGAGCTAGGACATCTCTTTCCCAGGACACCCTCTGAGAGTATTGGATATTTCTGCTGATTAGAGAAAGCCCACCTAGGGCAAGACCTTACCCCAGGAGAAGGTGACACTGCAGCAGGCTGCCAGAGAGTGCCGAAAACTGTTTTCTTCCTCCTTGTCTGGAGCATGGGGCCCTGACTTCACCCTGTATCCATGCTGGAACAAATCTCCCAAGGATTTCTTGCGGCGTTGAGGCAATCTACATGGCTCACTGCGTGTGCTTCTGGATGGGTGGTGTTGTACCAGAATCTTACTAGGAATCATGTTCCCAGTCCTCTCAGAGGTGGCCGGGACACAGACCAGTACAGGTTTCGATTTCCCTTCAGAAGTATTGCTTGGATGGCTCCAAACTCGAGAAGAGCCCTGAATCCTACCACTCTCCTAGAGCTTAGGGAAATGGATGCTGCTTCCTAATCCATTGCTGAGGTGGAGTAAGGAGAGAGCATTTCCTCCCTCCCTCCTTTCCTCTACTCTATCTCCCCTTCTCACCTATTTTCAAAACATCCACCATGCACAGAACATCTGGATGGATGTCACCCCATCATAGTGACAGACAAGCAGAGAGAGGCCAGTTTGATCCATGATGTCCTAGAGATTATCGACGAGCTTCTATCCGGATATTAGCATGTAAGCTTCTTTTGGAACACGACTCACAGGGATGGGAGGAGGAAATGTTAGAAGTTATCTCTCCTCCCCCTCCAAAAAAAATCATGGTGAGAATCTCCTATAGTAGAAAACACATCTCATTGATATATACAGATGGAGACAAAGGAGGGCTACCCTGCCTGACCTGCATGGCCATTTCTTTGATCTTTATAGATATTGAAATTGTCCATTTCCAACTAAACCCTACTAGGAGAAAAATAAAAATCTGAAATTCCTTCCCTATCTCTTCTTTTCATCCCCCTCAAGTCCTTTGCTAATCCTGAAATGATCACAACCCTCGCTGAAATGCAGAGGATTTTAGATAAAGATGGGGACCTTTAGGAGTTTTAGGGCTACCCTAAGGAGTACAGAAGAACTTCTCCCAGGAGAATATCTCTGAGTTTCATTTTGGGGGCTTGCTTTTGCCTTTGATGCCATAAAAGTTGGCATTCATAGGGAATCTGCCCCTAACCATCCTTGTTAAACAGAGAATAAATTCCTGGAAGGGAGTTTGTTTCTCACATCATTGGACGTGCACTACATATTATAATTATATTATGACCCCCCACTCCAGTGAATTTGACCTATAGGTCCATAACATGAATAATTTCGTATCTTCTTTGTGGTGTCCATCCCTAATATGCCAGGCTCAATTAAACAGGGGAGGGGAAATTCACTGAAAGGAAGGAAATAAATCTGAGAAAGTTCAGTTCCTTGCTGTTGTATTCAAGGCCCTCTATAATATGGTCCCAATTGACCTTTCCAGCTTGTTATTTTCTTACATAGAACACTATACCAAAATCAAACTGATCTATTTGCCATTCTCCTACTGGCCCCACCTAGTACTTTTTGCTATTATTTGTTTATACTATTTTTTCCAACTAAAATACCATCCAGCCTCACAACCATCTCTACTCAGATGCCTATACATTCTTCCAGGCCCAGCTCAAAAGCCATTTCTCCAGGAATATGGACCCCTGTCCCCACTCACATACTTGGATCTGGATGAGGCCTTGAAAAATATTTCATCCAGCACTCTTATTTTATAGATGAGAAAACAGATTCAAACAGGTGAAATGCTCATCCTACTGTACCTTGTTTCATTTCTCCCAACCAGAAGCTTTTTCTCCCTTTCCTCTAGCATTCAGCTCATCCTTCTGTAATGAAGGTCATACATCTAAGGTCTCATCCAGGTTTCCAGGGTGGTTCTTTGGTGACTATGCTAAAATGCCTCTTCTAGATTACACATAAAGGACCTCAGAAGCCATATGTTCCAGCACACTCATTTTGCAGATATAAAAGCTGAGGTTCAGACAGTTTAACTGAATTTTCCATGGCCACACAATTGTCCATTGCCAATAAATTGTCCAATAAATAGCTGAGATAAGACTTTAACCCAGGGCTCCCAGTCTAGAATCAGTTCTTTTCACTATGAAATGCAATATAATACTATGCATTGTCAATATATCTTACCTAATTTTAAGAGGCTTCTTGAGATGGGGATCTGTGTCATATATATATTTGTATTACCACCACCCCCAACCCAACTTAACACAGTGTCTTACATATGATAGGTTTCTGAACGAATGGATGAGTTAAAGCCCATCACAAGTATCATTAACCTATTATTGACCAATGCATGTACTATTATGTGTTATATCATCTGGTGTCAATAATCAAGAATGGTAACCTATCAATAACTTGTCCAATCTAACAAACCTTTACAGTATGTGACAGACTCAGAAAAAAAAATAAGTTATTTTCCAACTTTTTAGTAAATATCAGAAAGTCTGTCTCTGATAGCTTATGGCATTAGCTTAAAATGTAACTTCCTAGAAGCAAGGGACTCTTGATGAATCCATTAGTTCTGAATTATTCTGTATTCAAGTCAACCTCTAAATTAAAGTGCACTTACACCCAATTTCCTTCTAATGAAGGTAGGCAGTTCACTTTATTTACACAGTCCTCATGATGTAGAGGTAAGGACACTGAAGTCAGTATCTGAGCTCAGAGTTTTGGTAGCAACTCTGTGCCTTGTTAGATGGGTTATAAATCACTTCACCTCTCTCTTTCTTTGTCTTAGCTTTTAAAAATAAGGAATATGTACATAAGCTTCCCCAAACAGCTAAATGAAGAAACATTTACTTACATCATGAAGGATGTCTCCTTTGTTGTTGTTGTTGTTTTTGGAGGGCAATTGGGGTTAAGTGACTTGCTCAAGGTCACATAGCTAGTAATTGTATCAAGTGTCTGAGGCCAGATTTGAACTCAGATCCTCCTGACTCCAGGGCTAGTGCTCTATTCACTGTGCCACCTAGCCACCCCCAACCTGTCTCCTTTGTTGAAAAGGATTAACCACATCATTTCTATTAATAGCAAAATGTCCTGGCCTATTTAAGATATAATTCTACTTCTAAATGTTTGATTTATTCTCAACTACTCAAGACCACATCTATTGCAGAGAGAAAGTCATGCAAACCTGTCTTGAGTTCTCATTCTGCATTATGTCTCTCAATTGCTTGCCATGTAACCAAATGAAAATAACTTTACCAAGTATTTTGCTTCATCAGTTTGTATCTACACAAGGTCTATCTCAGTTGGACATTTTATTGCTGCATGCAGTGACCCCTCCTCCAATTCTTTTCCCATGTGCTTTCATACCTTCTATTTTCAGTGACTATGCTAAACCCTTTCGCTTCCCTGTGCTTCCCTGGGGGAGGGGAGGAGAGGAGATCCAAATTGATCTTACCTAGAAAAAATGGGTCTGAACAACAAGTTTCTATTTGTCAATGGATCCATTTATTCATTCAATAATATTTGTTGACGAACTAGTGTCAAAGAAAGCTGGATGACTCAATTAGTGAAATTTACATTTAATTAATTCTGGTCATGTCCATTGCCTTGTCCCATGGGTCAACTGGTACTATTTTAAAAAATAATTAAAAAAATAAAGTGGAACCAGCCTTATGGTAGGGAAAACAGGTAAAAGTCCATGTGGCATAATCTCAGATCAAGGGATTCTCAATTTTTATCCAAATCACCAACAGGGTCAAGTTTGAAATGCCATTAAAACTTGACCCTCTTGGGTCTAATACTCCCATTAAAATGACACTTTACACATTATCCATTGTTTATAACTTATATGAAAGAAAAATCTCAGAGCTGGTTTGTATGGGATGGAGGGAAAGTGAGACCCCAAAGGGACTTCAGGCACCCAAGATGGAGTAGATACAAAAATGCTGCAGATGGAGAGGTTGGGGGAACTGGTGAGGCAAACTTCCTCTGTCCCAAAATTTAGCAAAAGAGTCCTCTTTATTTTAGGTGGTCAATATATCAACAAGCCTTAGGATTAGAAATAAAGGGGGGAGGGAAAGAGGTATCTACTGAATGCATCTTCCTTCTTTGAGGAGGTGAGAGGAAATAATGTGTAGGACATAAGTACAATTAGATTCAGTTTATGTGTGTGTTAGTTTTCTCTATCTGTCCTCCTCTTCATCCTCCTCCTTCTCCTCCATCTCTTTCTCTCTGTATGCCTCTGCCCCTTTCAATTTGTTCAAGGCATAGCTTTCTCACACAGGGTGGGGGTAAGAACTGCAAGCATTGTGAAATGAAGATAATGTGAAACAAAAGATACACATACTCTTTTTGTCAAGGCACTTCTAGCCCAGCCTTATGAGGTAGATTCTACAAGTATTGTGATTTCTCATTTTATGCATAAAATATCTAAGGCTCAAAGAAATCAAATGGCTCTCCCAGGGTCACATAGCCAGTAAGTAAGTTAACTAAGATTTGAACTCAAGTCTCCATGATTTCTAATCCAGCATTCCTTCTATCACATCACACTGGCTTTTTGTATTTTTTTCCTGCTATGGATTTTATCTAATCCCTTAGAACTCAAGTTGAACAATGTGTTTCTATTTGGACTCAACACTCTCCTCCCATTTGATCAGGCAACTCATATCGTACACACACAGGGGAGAGTCTTTTTTCATATTTTTCTCTTTTGATTGTCTTTCAAAAAATTATTTGGTATTTTATGGAACAAAGAGTCTTGATTCCAATCCTTGGTGGCTTAGTCTCCAAGATGGGCAGCTCCTACTGAAGGAGTAGATGAAAACTAGTCTAAATCCAAGGGTATTCCCTGAGGTCCACAAAAGTTATGTAACTATTGGGGCTTGCATGTTACACAAGTAGATTTTTAACCCTTATCTCTTTTTTTTTTTGCTTTTTTTATTTTGAGGGCAATTGGGTTTAAGTGACTTGCCCAAGGTCACATAGCTAGTTTTTGTCTTAAGTATCTGAGGCTGGATCCGAACCCAGGTCCTCCTGACTCCAGGGCCGGTGCTCTATTCACTGTGCCACCTAGTCGCCCCAAAACCCCTCATCCTCTTAACTCTATGCCCAGACCTCTACTCCAGACTGTCTCTATTTGAACTCAAACACCTTTTAAGACCTTTTCATTTTGTTACTGGGGTAAGCCCCAGAAAGATTACTTGACCTCTCAGATTGAGTGTGGATCTGTTCAAAATTTCAGATTTACTTTGCTCTGTCTCCCCCTTCCTTTTCCCCCAATGATGTAAACCTGAACTCATTGAAAAGAAATAGAAATAATCCCCTCTAAGCCTGTTCCACATGATGGAACATGGGCATATGGCCCCTGAGCCCTATTGAATCATGAAATTTAGATTAATAGAAACTATCTAGATATTTATTTTTAGTGCTTTATTATTTATTTAAGATTTATTCCTTGGTTGCTTATGAATAGAACTAGAAGAGATTGAAGTTATTATCTTTATTTTGCCCTAGGAGGAAATTGAAAAGTTAACTTACCCAGTTTTAATAATAATGGTAAACATTGTAAGGTTTGCAAAGTACTTTAAAAATATTATCTCGTGTTATTTTAATGACAATTCTACAAGGTGAGTGCTAATTATTACCCCCATTTTATAGATGAGGAACTGGGGCAGAGAGAAGTCAAGTGCCTTGTGTAGGGTCACACAGGTAGAAAATGTCTGAATCTGCATTTGAACTCAGATCTTCCCAGTCCTAGGAAGATCCATTAGGGAATCCATTAGGGGAAAGTTTTGCTGCCTACACAATAGTTGTTATGAGTTTACCGAAGTAGTAAATGGCAGATCTGGAATTTAAACTCAGGTCTTACAGAGCTAAATTCTACAGTCTTTCCACTGTATCACATTGCCTCAACCCAGTCAATTTGTGGAATCTTACAAGGTAAATGCTTTATTGTTGTTGTTCACTCATTTTATTCATGTCTGACTCTTTGCTATTGTGACTCTACTGGGAGTTTTCTTGGCAAAGATACCAGAGCAGTTTGCTATTTCCTTCTCCAGATCATTTTACAGATGAGGAAACTGAGGCAAACAGGGTTACATAACTTGACCAAGGTCAAACATCTGGATTTGAACTCAGTTCTTCCTGACTTCAAGCCCAGAGCTCTGTCCACTATGCCATCTAGCTGACCATTTCATGTTAGGAATAATTCCCTAATAATTAGAAAACTAGAATCAGCATCAATCTTAGAGAAATCTTACAAGGGAAAAATGTGAAAGAAAAAAAAAAAGATATCTAGGAATTTGCAGTTTAAGGGAAATAAAAAGGGAGATGTTAATAGGCATCTGAGATGATTTGATTACTACAACAGCCTTTTAAATGTGCTCTGAGAGATCCTGAATGCAGTCTCCTCTATGTTATATACCACAACCAAAAAACTGAAGCTAACCTAAATGGAGAAAGACTATTTTCAACTCTTAGTTCACCTACTAAGTGCATCGTGCTAATGGGGTCAGGGTCACAGGTTTAAATCATTTAAATTGTAAGTTGGAATTTCATAGAGGAAAATGTTGCTTTTCTATCCCATATCCCATTTCCCCTTACCTCTACTACACACACATCCCCCACAAAACATCTCTCCTCGTTTTTTCACACTGCCTAACTCTATCTCTAACCCCCAGCTATCCTTGGTCACAAGTTGATTCCTACAAGTTCAACGGATTAGAGAAGGTGTGTGTTGAGGATAATGGTGGCTCAGTATTCAAAGTCCAGACCTCCATGCCACCAACTTCCATATTTCAATGGTAACTGATGAGTGTTTCCACCCAGATTCAAGTTTGCAAAGAATGTGTTGTGAAATCTGTGTTTTTGAGGAAGTGAGACAATGTACACCAGTACATCTGCCTAATATCCATTTGTCAGCAGATAGTGTCTTCTCTGATGAAGACAGATCACCCTTAAGCAATGATCACTGATCTGTAAAACATGGATTATGAGCAATAGGATCCAAGTCATTGATAAGAAAGGCTCCAACAAGCAGAGATCTTAGATGACAAAGAGGCTTTGAGGGGGATGATGAATGGATCTCATCTCAGAGTCAGGGGCTTATGTGAAAATAAAGCAGGTTTTCAGCTACTTCATTACCAGCAATCGGTGGATTCCCTCTATTGTCCAAAGATGAACAGAGACATAAATAAATGATAGGTTCACTCTGTCTTTGCGTCTCTCTTTCTTTACCAAATGCCGACATCTGTGAGGATATGGGATTGCACAGGCAATCGGCCCTCCGCTGTTTTGGGATGAGAATCCAATTTAGGGATTAACCAGGCCGGTTGTTTCCTCTTCATCAAAATGCCTTCATTTTGGCCAGTGATTGTAACTATTGTCTAGATTGTATGCTTTTTGATGGTGAGAACCTTATCTTCTGTCCCTTCTATCAAAAGTACTAGGTACAAACTAAGACATAGAACAGGCACTCAGCAAATGCTTTTAGGATTTTGTAGTGGGAGAAGGAAGGAAGGAAGGAAGGAAGGAAGGAAGGAAGGAAGGAAGGAAGGAAGGAAGGAAGGAAGGAAGGAAAGAAGAAAGGAAGGAAGGAAGGAAGGAAGGAAGGAAGGAAGGAAGGAAGAAGAAGGAAGGAAGGAAGGAAAGAAGAAAGGAAGGAAGGAAGGAAGGAAGGAAGGAAGGAAGGAAGGAAGGGAGGAAGAAGGAAGGAAGGAAGAGGAAGGAAGAAAGGAAGGAAGGAAGGAAGGAAGAAAGGAAGGAAGAAAGGAAGGAAGGAAGGAAGGAAGGAAGGAAGAAAGGAAGGAAGGAAGGAAGGAAGGAAGGAAGGAAGGAAGGAAGGAAGGAAGGACGAAGGAAGGAGGAAGGAAGGAAGGAAGGAAGGAAGGAAGGAAGGAAGGAAGGAAGGAAAGAAGAAAGGAAGGAAGAAAGAAGGAAGGAAGGAAGAAAGGAAGGAAGGAAGGAAGGAAGGAAGGAAGGAAGGAAGGAAGGAAGGAAGGAAGGAAGGAAGGATGGAAGGGGAAGAAGGAAGAAGAGAGGGAGGGAAGAAAGGAAGGAGGAAAGGAGGAAAGGAAGGAAGGAAAGAAACAACCACTTACCCTATGCTGGCCTCTATGCTAAGTACTGGGAATACAAATACAACCAAAATGCCAATCTCTGCCCTCAAGATGCATATGTTCTAGTTACTTTCTTGACTTCAAGTCCAAAGATTATACCACTGTACAAATCTAATCAGTAAGCATCTACTGAATAAACATTTAAGAAGGATAAAAAGCTGGACAGACAGTTTCCAAATCTGAAGCACTTGCGTTCAAGTCCTACCTATGATACATACTAACTATGTGACCCTGGGTCAGTCCCCCCTCAGTGCCCTTAGACTCAATGCTTAGACAGCTCTTCAAAGGCTATAAGTTGCAGCTCCATTGATAGAAGGAGTTTTCTTGATCAGGATTTCCCTACACCAGGGAAATCTCAGGTCATGTCCTTCTTCCTATTCCTTCCTAAATGCTATGCCTGGCAGGGCCAGTGAAAGAGTTAGAAGAAACGCTCTCTACTTTTAGAAAGCTTCCAATCTAGCTAGAGACAAGACTCAAACAAAAAGCAGCAGCAAGAATACAAGGCAGTAAGTAACCAAAGATTCCCTTGCTAGATGAAGACACTGAGTGTTGTAACAGTTGAGAAGAGAGAGAGCTTAGTGAAGGCTAAAGTCCAAAGATAATCCCCAAACCTCATTTACTCAAAAGCTTAAATCTGCTTCCCTCTAGTTTTTCTACCAAAAATACCGAAAGAAACAAAATGAACCAAAAAATAGGAGATTAAAGGAGGAGGAGTCTTTCAATGTCTGGTGAATTTCCAGGCTTTATAAATAACCCCCAGATAATCTAAATTCTACTGCCCCCATATAAAAAGTATATATGACAATGAATCAATCTTGCCATGGTCCTTGTGTCCCCCATGGAATCAGCCCCCTTGGCTGGGACAGATGGTTTCTAATGCATTATTTCTGGGAGCACGAAGTCTATTAAGATGCTTAATTTCTTAATGATTGGCTCACACCAGGAGAACAGTGCTTGGAACAAGCTGTTACTTCTCAGTGGGTTCACCTTTCTGAGAGATCTCTTTAGGTAAATGTTAATTGCAACTCACTAATCAAGAGAGATGTTACCCTGGCCAGGAACATCACTTAATCTGAGAGTCCTGCAATTTCCTTCTCTTAATATTCATCAGGAACCAATGTTTTTGATCCTGGCCATCCTCCTCTTATGGGTAAGAGAGACACCCAAAGGCCAGACCCCAGCCAGGGATCTCACACCTTCACTGAAGTTCTTCTGGCCTCTTAAGTCTGTTGGTTTGTATTTGGGGTAGCTAATGTGGAGAGAAAGATGGGAGGAACTTCTGCTTAGCACTTGGTGGGGGAAGATAACTAAGGTGAGGGGCTCTGTACTAAGTATAAGGATGGATGAAATAGGCTAAAGTATAGAGAAAAATGTCCAAAAATGATACCATAATTTCTACCTAACTCACCTCCTCCAGATTTCCAGGGCTGAAAGGTCTCTATTCCACAACCCAGATTCTGAAATTCATTCAAGAACTACATGAAGAATTACCTCCTCCCAGAAGTTCATCTCATTTTCTATCTGTTTGTTTATTTTTCTTAGCACTAGTGTATGCTTAGCTCTCTCTAATATAAACTTGCTTTTATGACAGTTTAACATTGCTCTCTAATTGTCCCATGGATTGGGGGCACCACACATAAAAGTCATACCCAAGAAAGCCTCTCAATTCAACCCTGAGCTGGGCAGAATTCCATGGTGACATCTAAACTCAGGGAGATTCTGAAAATGAGGCAGAACCATCCTCCAAGCCTCATTAACTTTAATGGGGAACAACTACCTGGCAACCTTTCAGGTGACTCCATCTCAAAACACACTATGGCTGCAAAGTCATTGTTCTCACAGAGAAACCAATATCTTATTTAAAGACTGGGTGCTCTGGGATCATCATGGTGCTTGCTCTTAAAACATAAGAAGCCCCAGAGATCTGGGCAGGATGATTGATGGAAAGATCTAGTGTCCCAGGATCTATCATATCCTCTACCTCCAACAATTACTTAATCCTATAATTATATCCCTGCTGATAGCTTTCACATAAGTTCTTCTTAAAATCTAATTTCATCGACGCAGTAGAATATTGGATTTGAAAGAGGACCTGACTGCCTTGTGACCTTGGGCAAGTCACTTAACACTTCTAAGACCTGAGTTTCTTTGTACAAAAGGGGGATGAAATGACCTCCAAGGTCCCTTTCAATTCTAAATCTATGATTTTAAGAATGTCTTGTCTAGGGCTAGAGTCAAGGTCAGAGGCAGAGGCATATCATGGAAGCATCCAGAATTCCATTCTGTAGGCTCTCAGGCCTCATGTAACTAGGTCTTGGAATGGCAAAACTTCTGGGATAAGGGCGAGGAGCAAGGGAGACCTGCCTTATATTCTGAACTAATCAAGAAGCTAAGTGACCTTTGCTTCCCTTTATCTCCTGGAGAACACACCCTTGAATCTCCTATTTCTATAGCAGAAAAAGTCTTAGGCTTAAAACAAACAAAAAACTTGAATTTTCTGCTGCTTGGTGTCTTTAAAAAAAAAAAACATTTTTAAGTAACTGGCTTGGTACATAAATTATGCTGTGTGCAGGAAAATATACAACCCAGCTGTGAATTACAAGGTCATAATTCTGTAAGAGATTTCAGATGCTGCCATAAACCATTCAAGATCTGAAGAGAGTGCTAATGCATTTTGATTTTTCTAAGTCCCTAGAATGGCACTCTAGGCCAGCTATTAAATGATGCTTCATTTCACGCTTTGTTTTAGGAAAAGAATAATTCACTGTTCCTTTTTGGTTCCCTTTTTTCTTTCTTTTTGTCCATCATTTTTCCTTTCTCCATCCCATCTTACTTGCAAGTCTGGTGAATACTCTGTCCTTGGAGTAGTTTTCCATGCTGTATAGGTAACTCAAGCCCAGCCCCTCTGGGGTAGCAATGTGGCATGCAAGGGGACCCTTCCTGGTCATTCAGAACTGATATTGGGCAAAAAGGATGCCGCATAAGTGACTGGCTTATCATGAAACCAAAGCACCTGTAGGGAAAAGTCTATGAGATCTGAGAACCCAGCAGTGTAAGCTCTAACAGTCCTGAGGATCCTAGTATGTATTAAAGGCTACCATAAGACCTCAAGAGCCATTCAACCCTGCCTGTCATTTCAAAGAACTCTTTTTCAGGCTCATGGGAGCAGAGATTTAGAGATAGGATAGACCTTAGCGATTTTCCAGTCTACCTTCTTCATTGTATAGTTGTGGATGATGTTGAGTGGAGCAGGAGAGAGGGAGGTAAAAGGTACTTTGTGGTCTTGGAAGGAATCCTCTCTGTGGTTTATAGAAGTTAGTATTATAGGTCTATTCGTGGTTTTTTTGTTTTGTTTTGTTTTAAAGTAAGTATATATGTGAATCATGAAAAGATAGAGATACCTAAAACAACAGACTTGAGTTATCCATTCTTATAAACCACAGAGAATCCTTTCTAGGCTCATTCTTGAGTCCTGAGTTTCCCTTCAAATTCTAAAGGCAACATCTTTAAACTAAACACAAAAACCCCCCCTTCAACTCTGTTGTCACCCAAACCATGAGACGTATGTATTGTGCTGATGGTCTGCTTTCAAGTTGTGAGGTTTTTTGTTTTATTTTTTGTTTCTTCATTTTTTTCTCAGAAGCCTCCATTCTCTCTAAAATTCCTCAAGCTACCTGATGCCACAAAAGTCGAAGGCCTGACTTGTTAGAAGCTATTACCAATGTGACTGTTTCAAAGGATAGCCGATTCACCATGGTTTTTTGCTTTATTGCCAACAAGTTAAGGTGGATATAAAATGGTACCTATCCCCTATTATCTTAATGCATTTGGGTACTCTGTGGATGCAGTATTATACTTGGCATAATGTCAGGATTAATATCCACCAATGCACTATGCCATCTGATGACCAGAAGTAGACCATGGCAAACTCTAGAAACTGAATGACTGAATACTTGTTGCCTCTCCTGGGTTCATATATTAAATATTGGATACATTAGCAGTCCCACAGTTATAGGCTTCAAGGTGAGCAATATATTTTGGTGTCATTTGCAAGCAAAAACCAATCAACATGCCTCTGTACCAGGCAATGTGAGTGGTACTTAAATAAAAAGAAAAAAAAAGAAAGACTCTTATAACATCATCCTTCATTAACAATTAACTTTCCAGGTACATATTTACTTCTTCCCATTAGACTGGAAATTGCTTGAGTTGGGTGGGGTATGTCTTGGTTCTCTTTCATAGCACAATGCAATGCAGAATAACAGAATTCTCCAACTGGAAGGACCTCAGTGACCTTCCAGTCCAAAAAAACCAAAAAAAACCCCAAAAAAACCCCAAACCTCTGTAACATACCTGCCAAGCAGTCATCTAACCTTTTCATGAAAATTTCTAATGGGATAGGAGGGGCAGGATCCAAGAGTTCCCAAGGCACGTCATTATACTTTTGCATAACTCTAATGGTTAGGAAATATTATCTAAAACTTTTGTTTTTCCAATTTCCCCCCATTGTGCCTAGGCCCACCCTCATCTGACGTGTACTTTAGAGCTGTCGTCATTCAAGCTGTTCTCCTCTGGAAACTTCCTAGCATTCCAGGTCTAGGGAATGATGTCTGCAAAGGTCTTGGGATAGGAAAGACAGGCACAATCTCTAAGGCTCCTTCAATTTCTAAAGTCTCTATGAGCAGATAATGTGAAGTTAAAAAAAACATAAAAACCCTGAGCCTTGTTCATTCCTCTCTGATTATGGGTCCATTTCTATTCCATTCCTCTAAAGCCTTATAACTTAAGGTGGCTTATCACAGAATATTTATTGGCTCAACTTAAAAGCACTCAGAGTGGTCAGTCCTGCCTGTTGGCCCAGATCCAGGTATATTTCCTATGCTATAAGAGATCACAACTCCACAGTTTACTGCAGCTCAGAAAATGACTGTTCCATGTGGCTTATGCTATGGGTCAGACAGTCCTGGGAAAGTAAATAAAATCTTCAAAGACAATCAAATTCCTGTCCAAGGCAATTTCCTTTGGAATCCCCCAAGGATTGTGAAGAAATATTAATCTAGTTAATGACAATGCATAGAAAAAGAAGAAAAAGGAGGAAATGGAACTATAGTTTAATGAATGACACTAAGAATGCTTATTTAGTTTTAAATCAGTGATATAGGTAGCTTCTAAAAGCCTTGCAATGACTCCTCTTCATGTTCTCTTACAGTAGCCCCTGAATGCAAGAAAGAAAATGAAGACTATCTACCAAGAGATTGTTTTTTTCAAACTAGAGGTAAGTGACTTAGTATGATATAATGGTAAGCAATGGCTCTGGAGTCAGAGAACTGGGGCTCAAACCCCACTTCTGACCCTTCCTATCTATATGACTTTGGGCAAATCAATTTATTCTCCAGGCTTCAGTTTTTTCATTTGTTACATATAAGATTTGAAGAGGTGACCTCTGAACTTCCTTCCAGCTCAAGGTCTGAGTCTGTGAAAGACACAGCAAGGAAAAGTGCTTAACTGAGCTAAGATGGCAGTAGCTGCAGCTAGTATCTCCGAGAAATGCCCCAGTCATGCTTCTTTGAACCAGCATGGAGCAGTCACGAAGAGGAGAATGTTCACTTTTGGTCTTTCGAAGACTGGGGCTAACCAGCCTGTCTGCTTACAATAATCTAGAGAAAAAGGAGAGGGCAGGGGTCAGGAAGGACCTTGCCACAGCATAGCCACATACATAGAGTGGTCAGGAGGCCCTAATTCTTTCCCCTTCAGTTTGTCATTATATTTGTCCTCTGCCCTAAAAGTCTGAGGGGAGGGCACTAAACTCCTCCCAAAGCCTTCTTTCATAGGAGACTCCGAACTCCTTTCTCTCTCTCTCTCTCTTTCTTTCTTTCTCTCTCTTTCTCTCTTTCTCTCTTTCTTTCTTTCTTTCTTTCTTTCTCTCTCTTTCTCTCTTTCTTTCTCTCTTTCTCTCTCTCTTTCTCTCTTTCTTTCTTTCTTTCTTTCTTTCTTTCTTTCTCTCTCTCTCTTTCTCTCTCTCTTTCTCTCTTTCTTTCTTTCTTTCTTTCTCTCTCTTTCTCTCTCTCTCTCTCTCTCTCTCTCTCTCTCTCTCTTTCTTTCTTTCTTTCTTTCTTCTTTTTCCCTCTCTTTTGTTCCCTCTTTCTTTCTTTCTCTTTCTTTCTTTTTCACTTCCCTCCTTCCTTCCCTTTCTCCCTTCCTTTCTCCTTCCTTAATTCCTTCCTATTTCTTTCTCTTTCTTTCTTCCTTCCTTTCTTCCTTCCTTCTTTCCTTCCTCTTTCTTTCTTCCTTCCTTCCTTTCTTCCTTCCTTCTTCCTTCCTTCTTTCCTTTCTCTCGCCTTCCTCTTTCTTTCTTCCTTCTTTCCTTCCTCCCTCCTTCTTCTTCCTTCTTTCCTTCTTTCCTTCTTTCCTTTCTTTCTTTCTTTCTTTCTTTCTTTCTTTCTTTCTTTCTTTCTTTCTTTCTTTCTTTCTTTCTTTCTTTTTTCTCTCTCTTTATCTCTCTCTCTCTCTTGCTCTCTCTCTCTTTCTTTCCTTCCTTCCCACATTATGTAGATATATACATACATATGTGTGTATGTATATAAATATTCTTCTTAATTAGGGGCATTCACCTGTGTGATCTCAGGCAAGAACTTTCCAGGTTATTCTCAATTTCTGAGAACAGTTCTATTTGGCTTGAACTCCATAATGTCCCCTATGCCTGGTATGCCCTCATCTTCCACTCTCCTCCTTTACAGTTTCTTTTTGTATAAAACTTTCATGCCACCCCCATTAGATTGTAAACTCCTTGAGGTCAGGGACTGTTGTCCTATTTTTTATTTGTATCCCTAGTCCTTAGCACAGTGCCTGGCACATAGTAGGTCTTTAATAAATATTTATTGAGTTGAATTGAAAGTCTTGTATGGAAGGTCATGCTGTGGAGTTGTCAAAGGGTGAGAACACCAAAGAAACAATGGCCTGAATCTGTATCACAAGGTCAGTCAGGCATAAACTTAATAGAGTAATCTGTGTCTTTTTCAGTCCAGAGAGCCTCAGATCATGGAAGAAAGAACTCAGAATTTATATTCAGAACTCCTGCATTGTAATATTGGCTTTGTTCCTTCTGCCTTTGTGATACTTAAACTCCCTCAGTTTCAAACTCCTTGCCCTTAAATGAAGAGTTAGGACTAGAGAGTCACCAAGGTCCCTCGGTCCATGCCAAACCAAGGACGTTGAGCACTTAGCTGGAGAGTGCCCTTTTTGTTTGCTTGACTCTTTGTTCCCAGTTAATCTTCCGCTCCAAATTGGCTTGTTGATCAAGCGATATCTCCTTGTGTCTCTCCATCTGGTTTACTGATTCACTCATCTCCATGGGCATGAGCTTCATCTCTGTGACTCAGCTGCCTGATGCATCTTCTCCTTAATGCCACATGAACCCTGCCCCAGGCAATGCAGCCCACACAGACCAATTGCACAGGTCACTGCCGGAGTCAGTTAATGGGGGAGAATATTGGCCATGGTATCCAAGGTCTCATCAAGGTCTTCAGCACACAAACAGACACATATACACACACTCCAGGGGAAACTAACTTGGGAAATCTGACAAACAGAAATAAAGAATCACTGTGAAGATGCCCTCCCTTATGCTGCATAAATTTCCTCTTTAAAATAGTATTTGTTGCTATTAAAAAAGAACACCAGTAATAACTGAGCATGGGTATGCCTGAAAGTTTAAAACCAATATTGGAGCTTCTTTTTTAATATTCCTAAGCGAGGTCCCTTCTTGGAGCTTCCTCTCTTCCTTCATTCTTCTAAGGTCCTGTCCTGACAGAAACATCTCTAGGGATAGCATGTTTCAGGACCCTGGGTTGCTTGCCTAGTCTAGCAAATAAACTGGTCAGACCTAAAGAAGGGCACCCTAATATCCAAACATGACATACTCCTCCCGTCATGAATAATGGGTGTCCCAAGATGTATATAAGTCATAGAGAATTAGAGAATTCGCATTTATCTGTATTTTCGGATTACCTTTAAGCTCCCAGTTTTCCACAAGGATTTTTAAATTTTTAAACAGCTTATTTTCTGGAGAGGCAGCATGCATTGCATCGTTGAAAACCTGGCCTCAATTCTGTCTTCCCAATCTCATTATATATGTCACTGTCTACTGTTCATTATCCATTTTCACACTGTATAGTCCGGTTATCTGTTCTTCTCTTGGCTCTTCACAAGTGGTTCTACCTTTCCCTTCTCCATACCTTTGCACTAGCTGTCCCTCTTGCCTAGAACCCAATCCTCCCTCACCTTCTCTTCCTTGAAGATGCAACTAAACTACCAATCTTTCACTTGGAATTTTTCCTGATACCCCAATGGTTAGTGCCTTCTTTTCCAATGACCTTGCATTAATTTTATTGATTCTGTATATATTTATATATGTACCTGTCTCCTCCAAAAGTATATAAGATCTTTGGAAGTAGAAATTGCTTCTTATTTTTTTCTGATTTGTTTGTTTGTTTTTTGTATTTCTATCTCCATTTTCTAGTACAGTACCTGGCAGATAATAGGCTCTTAATAAATGTTTTTATAAGTATTTCTAGCATGCTGAAATTGGCCTCAGAAAGACTTGAGTTCAAATCCCACA
The DNA here is from genome assembly GCA_011680675.1 of Gymnobelideus leadbeateri. NCBI lineage: Eukaryota > Metazoa > Chordata > Mammalia > Diprotodontia > Petauridae > Gymnobelideus > Gymnobelideus leadbeateri. The sequence goes on from WOXC01010562.1 coordinate 237,830, forward strand.
TCTAGCACTTAATAATTCTATGGCCATAAAAAATCATTTAACCTAAGACTCAATGTCTTCTTCTGTAAAATGAGGGTAACAGGGGCGGAGCCAAGATGGCGGAGTAGAAACAGCTCTTCCAAGCCTCTCTGCCCCCAGATTCTCCACAAACTATGTAAAAAAGGACTCTGAAAATCTTCTGGAGCCCCAGCACCCACAGAACGACACAGAGAAGCTAACCTCCCGCTGAAGACAGCCCAGCACCCTGCAGGAAGGACCAGCGCAGTGGTCTGGGAGCCGGCAGCGCGCAGAGCGCAGGAGCCGGGCCGAGCCCAGGTCCACGTGAGCCGAGGTTTTAGCCCCAGGGCGGCAGGGCCAGCAGCCGGCTGGAGGAACCCCAGAACACCAGGAACTGTGGAGAAGCCAGAATTATCAACAGAGACTTGCCTAGGACAAAGTAAGAGGTTAGTGTCCTATGGACTTTGGGACCTGTATTTGGGGAATGCGTCAGCTCCCTCCCCTGGGGGCTAGAAGCTGCGGAGGAGACATGCCACTGTGTAGTTTTCAGAGGCATTTCCGGCTCCCAGCCTACAAATCGTGGGGAGATCCAGCGATCAGTCTTGGGGGGTAATCGCTCTTGCTTTAACCTCCCTGGATCTGGATTGTGATCTAGGGTGGAAGTTGTGGGTGGGTTTACAGCTTGCCAGAAACAGAAGTTGCCCCCCACACGTTCTGGACGAAAATTCCTCTATCTGGCCTTAAAGCCATAGTGTGGCAACAAGCCCAAAAGTCAAGTAATTAAATGGCAACATGCCAAGGCAAAGGAAACAGAAAAATGCAACCCTAGACTCCTATTTTGGGGGCATAGAGGGGGAAAAGGACTGTGAGGTCAGAAGTCCTGCTCCAAAAGCCCCAGGGAAAAACATGAGTGGGTTGCAGGCCATAGAGGACCTTAAGAAGGACTTTAAAAATCAAATAAGAGAAGTGGAGAAAAATTGGAAAGAGAAATGAGAAGGATGCAGGAAAAGTATGAAATGAGGGTCAACAGCCTGACTGAGGAAAACAACACCTTAAAAAATAGACTAACTCAAATGGCAAAGGAGGCCCAAAAGGGCAATGAGGAGAAGAATGCCTTAAAAGTCGAATTTGCCAGATGGAAAAAGAATCTCAAAAGTTCACTGAGGAGATTCATTCCTTCAGAGCTAGACTGGAGCAAATGGAAGCCAGTGACTTTATGAGAAATCAAGATGCTGTTAAGCAGATCCAAACAAACGAAAGATTAGAAGGCAATGTGAAATATCTCATGGGAAAAACCACTGACCTGAGAATAGATCCAGGAGAGACAATTTAAAAATTATTGGACTACCTGAAAGCCATGATCAAGGAAAGAACCTAGAAATCACCCTTCAAGAAATTCTCAAGGAAAACTGCCCTGATGTTTTAGATTCAGAGGGCAAAATAGAGGTTGAAAGAATCCACCGATCACCTCCCGAAAAAGATCCCAAAAAGAAAACCCCCAGAAATATTATAGCCAGGTTCCAGAATCCCCAGATCAAGGAGAAAATACTACAAGCGGCCAGGAAGAAACAATTTCAATATTGTGGAAACCCAATCAGAATAGCCCAGGACCTGGCGGCTTCTACACTGAGGGAGAGAAGGGCATGGAATATGATATTCCAGAGGGCAAAAGAACTGGGAATGAACCCAAGGGTCACTTACCCAGCAAAACTGAGTATTTTGTTTCAGGGGAAAATATGGTCATTCAGTGGAATAGAGGACTTTCAAGCATTCTTGAGGAAAAACCAGAGTTGAATAGAAAATTTGACATCCAGACACAAGAAGGAAGAGATGCCTGAGAAGGTAATCAGGGAAAAGAAATCAAAAGGAACTTATCAAACTTGAACTATTTACATTCCTATATGGAAAAGCAATAACCGTGACTGATAATATCTTTCTCACTATGAAAATAATGGAAGAAGGGGGTGTGGTCATATGAATACATATGTGAATGTGTGTGTATATGGTTACAGTTATATATGGATAGGGCATAGGTTGATTTTGTTGGGAAGGGAGAGTACTCAAGGGATGAAATTATGAGGTGAGAGAGGAAAGTGGCAAGAGGAGATGGGGAGAGACATGGTAGGGTAAACTATCTCATGTAGGGGAAGTGGGTGCAAAGGAGGGGAGAATAAGGAAGGCTAAAAAGGCAAAACCACATTCACATTGAATTTGGTTCAGGGAGAAAATGACATACATACTAAATGGGATATCTCAACCCGCAGCAGGATAGGGGGAAGGGGGATGGGAGGAGGGATGATGGATGGGAGGGCATCCTTGGGGTGAGGGGAGGTTGGAAGCACCCACTATAAAAGAGGGACAGGATCATGTAGGGAATGGACCAGGTGGGGGGTGGGATGAGTGGGAGGGAATTATAAGCAACCTTGTACAATATATCTACTATGATAATGTTTTGCATAGCTAGACATGTACAACATATACTGAATTACTTATCTCCCCAGAGGGAATGGGTGACAAAGGAGGAAAGAAATGGATCTGAAATTCAAGGTCTTAACATTAAATGTTTCAAATATATATAAATACTATTATTAATACTCTTTTGCTTGTAATTGGGAGATAAGATGTGCAGGCATTGGGACACAAAGATTCACCTTCCTCTAATGGAAAAGTCAATGGGGGTATGGGAGAAGGTATGGGAGAGAGCAGATTGGAGGAAGCGATATCTTGTGGGACTACTATTCTGGGAGGTTGGGTAGGGGGAATAATGGGGGGAAAATGATTGTAACTCAAAATCTGGCGGAAATGAATGATGTAAAACAGAAGTTAATAAAGTATTTGTTTATTAAAAAAAAAACAAAAAAAAAATGAGGGTAACAACAACAAATTCTTCTACTACTACTGCTGCTACTACTACTACTACTACTGCTGCTGCTGCTGCTACTATTACTACTACTACTGCTGCTGCTGCTACTACTGCTACTACTACTGCTGCTGCTGCTGCTGCTGCTACTACTACTGCCACCACCACTATTTAAATACCACTTTAAGGTTTGCAAAGCACTGTATACGATATCTCATTTGTTTTTCACAATAATGTTGGAAGTAGGTGCTATTATTATCCCCATTTTATAGACAAAGAAACTGAGGCAAACATTTTAAGGGACTTGGCCAGGGTCACACAGCTAGGGCATGTCTGGGATTGGATTTGACTCCAGATCTAGTGTTCTATCCATTGTACCACCCAGCTGTCTCAGGATAAAAAATGCCTGTGGTATCATTCTAAAATAGTTATTTGAAGATTTAAATGAGACAATTGTCAAGTGCTTTGCAAACTTTGCAAAAAATTTAGTTTTATTTTAAGACTTCTCTTCCTCTTCTTCAATCACCCCTCCTCCAATCCCACTCCCCTTCCCTATCTGAGATACAGGCTTTTTAGTCTCTGTGCCTTTGGTTGTCATTAGATCAATTTATCTACTTTGACCTTGTCCCGTGACATTTTCCTCCTGAAAATCAGGAATTAAAAGGGAAACAACTAAAGATTTTTAAAAATACAACAACAGCAAATTGTAGCATCCCTTTCACGTTCTTTTTATGCTCTGTCACATCTGTAAAGCAGCAGAAAACATGTCATAAGAGGACATGGATATCTACGACAGAAATGACCATTGGGACTCACCAATTGCCAATATTATGCTAACTTATTTCCCAAAGGGAATGAATGAGATAATGATATTTATAAAGTTAATACTCTTTATCCTCATTTAAATGCCTTGCTTATATGTAACATATCAGTTCTGCTCTATTAAAGTGACTTTGAGACTCAAGTTTATTATTGAAGTTCCTATTTCTGTTTTGGATTGAAAAACACAGCCTTGGAAAGCCTGTGCATTATTTCATTTTTTTAAAAAGTTGTCAGCCTGATATGAAAACAGAAAAAGAGAATGACAAATGACTTCAATATTCCTTCCTCCTAAAAAAAAATCATCAATATAAAAGACAGAGAAAAAAAGTGTCTTAATTTGGCTAATAAGTTTATAAAAGCTATTGGAGTTAATTCTCTCATTTAAGAAAAAAAATACACACAAAATGAATCCTACATTCTACTACAACCTTTGCCTCAAGTACCTCGGTTTAACCTGCTCTGAGAAAAGTCTGTTCAGGTTTGGGTTTACAAGGGTATTTGTTGTCATATCTGCTGAATATATATTCCACTATCTATTTTTAAAGTTATTTGTTTGGTTTTGTCCTTTTTAGGCTATCTCATCTCTCTAAGGACACTGCATGGAATTTGCCATCTTCGAAGAAAAACATGTCTTGGGCTCTAGTTCCTTAAATAAATAGCTTATTTCTGTGGAGGTCAGTTAACCTGACTTCTGGATTAGGGGACAGCTGAGGGCAGACTAATATGCCTTCCAATACTGGTTTCTCTCACTAGATGGCAGAAAAGTACAAGAAATATTTTTGTGACCTCATCAGGGAAAATATCCAAGAATGACCCATCCCCTAGTACTTAATGCCAGCAGCAAGCACTTGAGAGAATTTAGCTTTAGGAAAAGTTGGTAGAGTTCAGAATGCCCATTTATCTATTCAGCTAACATAAACCCACTTCCTTTAAGACACATGTGCTACCTTTTGTAAGAAGCCTTTCTTGATCCTCTACAAACCATCTCTGTCCTCTCTCCTCTTTCTCTTCCTCCCTCCTCCTCTCTCCTCTTCTTTTTCTGTCTTTCTTCTCCCTGTGTCTCTCTCTTTCTTTGTCTCTGTCCTCTCTATCTCTCTCAATTTCTGTCTCTTTCTTTCTCTCCTTCCCCCTTTTCTCTACCACAAAGAATTCCTGCTTTCTTTCTAGTCTCATCTCAAACACCTCCTTCTATAGAAAGTCTTTCCCGGTACCTCCTACTTCCCTTCTCAGTATTAGGTCAATTTTCCTCCAAGTTTACATTTTACCTCCTCTGTATATATCTATTTTCTACATGTCTTCCTGACAAGAAAGTACACTCTTTGAGGAAAAAAAATGACTTTTTCATTTTCTTTGTATACCCAATGTTTTTCCCAGTGCCTGGTATATAGCTATTTAATAAATACTTGTTGATTAATTGACTAAAAAAGGTAGAGCCCGGAGAAATGGTCTAGGCCCCTCCAGTTTTCCTGGATTGATAAAACTGGTCTCTCTAATCTGTTTTAGAGATAGAGACGTTCTTGTTGGGTAGATTAAAAAACCAAAATTCCCCTTAATTATTACAGTGTTTGTTCAACCTCCCTCTAGAAAATAGGTTTTCTTTACCCTGGAGGAACATTTTTGTTATATTTTTGGTTTGTTTTAACATGTTCATTTTTAAGCCATTTAGAATTTAGGGAAAATCTCAGATTATCAAGAAACAGGCACCCTTGTCAAATATCACAATTCTGACCAGTTCATCACAGGATTCTACATTTGGAGACTGAAGGACTGCTGGAGACATTATTTTCCAATGTCCACATTTTACCCATGAGGAAACCAAAGCTTAGATGGGAAAAGTGACTTGTACTAAGTTACCCACATACAGTAAACCATTAGACATGAATTTGAGTTCAGGTCTTCTGATTTTCTATCCACTATACCAAGCTGCCTTCAGAACCTAAATTTTATTGACTAGCAGAGTGGGGTGGGGGAGAAAGAACCTTTAAATTCTCCCTTTGAAGATAATATCATTGTAAAAATATGCCCAGCAGCACTGACTTAAATTCTGCAAGGGGATCTTAATAATATACCAGATGAAGTACAAACACATGAGGAGGTTCTGATATGTATGAAACCCTACCGCTGATGCATTACCAGACGAGATTCATTTGGGGATGTTATTAAAATTCAGCTTGTAACACAAGCATGGAAGTCAATGAGGATTTAGGACCTGTGTTAGCAGTGTATAGCACTTCATTTAAAAGTTGTCTCTTAGAAAGCAATAGCAAAAGAATACAATTGGAAACCTCTTAGGGCAAAATCATTTCTCCATTGACCAGGTTCAGGCTGATAGGTGCTATGATAGCAATCAGTTCACTGCAATATATCCAAACTTTCCACATTCTACTTCCTGAGGACTGCTTGCTTCTAAGTCCTATCATGGGAGCCAAGCTCAATAATGACTTCATTTCTCTTGCCATTGCATAGCGATTCAGCCTTCCAATGCTATTCTCAAGATATACTGTCCCATCACTTGGTCTGAAATAAGTGCAAGCTATGAGCAGATACTAGATACACAAGGCTGGTAGTAATTCAGTGTGGACATGGAAGAAAAGTATTGATTTGATCTCCTTGGCTATATTTGTGGAACAGGCTTTGAAGGCTGAAAGGGTAAACTGGTAAGGACAGAAAATTTTTGTAGTTTGGTAGGGTCTGAAGATTGATCTTTGAGGAAGTTGTATTAAGCTTTTGCCAAATTAAAAAGCCATACTTTGAGACGCTGTTTCATGGGAGCAACCAAATTATTGGGAAGTGGGGGGAGGTTTTGAATTTTATAAATTGACCAGGACATGGAAGGAAGCGGTATTTGGCAAGGGATGGGAGTGATTTTATCTAACTGGCCCTAAATACTTAATGTGTTTCTTTTCCTCCTATTTTTATTTTGTGAGAAATCTATTCTATAATCAAAACTTTATTTTCAACAGAAAAGTATCAATGCCAACTCATCAATAACTCATTCTCTGATTTCCTTCTGATCCAGCCTTACCATCACTCATTCAGATATGAACATATTTGCATTGTTTGCGATCTGTAGTGAAAGTGTATCCCACAACCATCATTTTACTCTTTTGTTTTGCATTATTCTTTATAATTCCCCTCCCCAATTTCTAGATCTTCCTAATATTTGGTATCTTTTTTTGGTGATAGCATCCTTTATACAATGATATGCCACAATCTAATTATTTATTCCCCAGCCATGGGAAATCAGGTTGCCTACAGGGTCCTAGATAGTATACACAATGATTCTATAAACATCTCTGCACAAATGATTCTCTTTTTTTTTTTTTTTTGGAGGGCAATTGGGGTTAAGTAACTTGCCCAAGATCACATGGCTAGGTTTTTGTTTGTGTGTACCTTAAGTGTCTGAGGCTGGATCCGAACTCAGGTCCTTCTCCAGGGCCAACGCTCTACTCACTAGCTGGCGCAGGCAGCTCTTAGTAGCTTTGTGGCAGTATTTAGGGCTACGTGTTTGACGCCTCTGGAGTACATGTTTCACCACGATCTAATCAGCATTCATTTTTATAATTTCAATTTATTTTTGCCAAATTAATGAGTTTGAAGTGGTATGACAGCGATTTTAATTTGTGTTTCTTTCATTCTTAATGACATTGATTTTCTTTTCAAGATTGTATCTATTGTTCGTGCTTCTACTCTTGTGAATTCTCCATCCAGACCCTCAGACACAAAGAGCAATGAACTTAAAAATCGAAAGAAGGCCTGGTGTTGAATCATGACTCTAATATCTACTAACTGAGCAAATTTAGATATGGTTACTGTTGTTGACTTATTTCAGTCATGTCCAAATCTTTGTGACCCCATTTGAGGTTTTCTTGGCAAAGATACCGGAATGGCTTGCCATTTCCTTTTCCAGCTCATTTGACAGATGAGGAACTGAGGCAAACAGGGTTAAGTGACTTGCCCAAGGTCACAGAGCTAGCAAGCATCTGAGGATGAATCTGAATTCAAATCCTCCTGACTCCAAGGTCAGCCCTCTATCCACTGTGCCACCTAACTGCCTGGACAGTTAAGTAAATATGAATGGACAAATCAAAACCTCCTAGGGCACTAGTTACCTCATTTGTAAAATGATATTATCTATTTTACTAGGCTGTTGTAAGGAACATGTTTTGTAAATAGCCTCAGAGCATATAAGACCTGAATTTAAGACTGTCTTTGACTCATACCATTTGTATGACCTTGGGTAAGTCACTGAATTCTTTAATCTATCCAAGATACTAAATTTCAGAGAATAGGTTGCTTCACATTGGCAGGAGATCTTCCCTAGGAGCCCCTGATTCTGTTGAAAAAACAAATAAAATGCTATGTAAAGGGGATTCATTATTAGTCCATTTAGAGACTAGAGTTGTTTTCTAAAGAGGCAGAGAAGGCTCATTAGGTTTTGAGATCCCTTTATGTGCCATCCAGTTCCGTAGCTGTCCAAAATGCTTTTGAATTCCTCTATCACTGCTGTCATTAGCTTCATTTCTGAGGCAGTCCTCACTGTGCCAAAAGGACAGAGGAGAAGAGGCTTTCTTTCTCTCTCCATAAAATACCATCTGTCCTAATTTGAGGTCTTATTCTTCCTATATTAGTGGCTTTACAGCATGGGCTAGTTAGTACCAAGAGTGCAGGAGGATCTCAAATTGAAGAATTATTAACCGTGTGACCCACATCACTTAACCAATCTCTGAGTTCTCAGTAATCATTTCTGGAAAATGGTAATAATAAAGCTGCTGTGCCTACCTCACAGGGCTGTTGTGAAGATAAAATCCATTGATCAAACAATATGGATTTATTAAGCCCTTGTTATGTACCAAGCGTTGTGCTAAGTACTAAGGATACAGACAAAAGTCAAAGTCACTGCTTTCAAGCTTCCATCCTAAAAAATAATAACCTATGTAAAAAATCTTTGCCCACAAAGTTAGGTGGATCAGTGGATAGAACACTAGGATTAGAATCAGGAGGATTCATCTCCATGAGTCCAAATCCAGCCTCTGATACTTACTAGCTGTGTGACCCTGAGTAAATGACCTAATCCTGTTTGCCTCAGTTTTCTCATTTATAAAATAAGATGGAGAAGAAAATGGCAAACCACTTCAGTATCTTTGCCAAGAAAACCCCAAGATGGGTCCTGGAGAGTAGGGCATGCCTGAAAAATGACTTAACAACAACAAAAATCTTTGCAAACCTATGTCCTTCTATAAAGATCAGTTACTTAGAAAAATTTCCTTCCTGTTACAAACTATTTGGATACCCAAAGGGGATAAACAAGATTACTTCTTAAAGTCCATTCTGGCTTCGTGCTATTGAATTTTGAAAATAATTACAATTACTCCTCAAGTTAAACATGGAATTTATATGGAATATATATGTATATATATATATATATATATATATATATATATATATGAAATTTAATACTAGATATGGTAAAGCCACAGATACTTCATGCCTTGAGGGAGTTTGAAAGAAGGCTAGTTTCCAATATTGACTATGAAGATGCCTTTAATGTCACATGTCCTAATTTAAGGAGATAATCCCCTTATACCTAGAGTGAGAATACATATACACATACATCCATTCAGTCACAGCATGCCAACTCCAACGGGCTAGTCAAGTTGTTCCAATGCAAAATGGACACTTGAAAAACTCACACAGGGCAAGAGTTCACATGGGGGTCAGAAGAAGTGATACAAGAACACTCCCAAGGTCTCTCTTAAGAACTTGGGACTTGATTGTGTGACATGGGAGACACTGGCAAAGGACTGCCAATCATGGTGTGCCCACGTCAGAGAAGGTGCTGTGATCTATGAGCAAAACAGAATTGAGACAGCTCAAAGGAAACACAGGAAGGACAAGTTTAAAGAATCCACCTCAAATGTCCACATGGTCTTTTTGTGTCCAGTCTGTGGTACAGCATTCCGAGCTCTCATATTGCTCTGATTAGTCAGTCGGACACATTGAAACTTGAATTTAGCATAGTGTTGTCATTTTGGTCCTCTTCAAGTATGAAGGACAACAACCAACCAACTACACACACACACACACACACACACACACACACACACACACACACATTTTGTCCTCTCATGCTCCAGCTCACAACAAATTAGTCAACTCTACAACAATCCTGTAGAGGGAGCCAAAGACTGCTACTTGAGAAGTAACAAGGTCAACCTGCTTCCATGGAAGGTTTGAATTGTACAAGGCTTGAGACTCAGGCAGGAAAGTGTCTGGAGCACAGCAATTACCACTGGAAGAGGTCTCCTTGTTTAACACATCAGTCTTACTCGGTGGCCTGGACCCAATGAACTTCAAGAATTCCTCAATTCAAATGGGGGAGATAACTTCCTGTTTGACATTATGTGGATGTTTTTCCCCAAACCTCCCTTCAATCAAGCCATTCATTATGCAAATCACCCAGGACCCGAAACCTGAATGAAAATTGCCTTTGCCTGAATTAAAACAGGCAGAAGACAAACAAGGAAGTTACTCAGAATTGATGTTACCACAATGACACAGAACATCCTTACTTTACTGCAACCTCTTACATTTCACAATGTGGGCTTTGGTCAACAGGGATCAACCTGGGAAGGCTTGTCTTTTTTACCAAATACAAAGGAAGAGTCAGGTGCTAATTATTGAGCCTGGCTATAAAGCCCTTCATAGTAATAGCTTGTAATAATAGCAGTAGAAGATACTTCTATAACCCTTTTAAATTTTAAAGTGCTTTATAGTTCTCATATCATTTAATCTTCCTAGTGGTCCTATTTCCAAAGGTAATACGAGTAAATATTATTCTACCCATTTTACAGATGAGAATATTAAGATGACTTGTTGACTGTCCCATAGTTAGTAAGTATTTGAGGCAAGACTCAAGCCCACTTCTCCCTCTAAGGGCAGAGTTTCAGTAAACTTCATCTTCCACTCTCAAGTCTAGTCAAACTAGTCTCCACCCTCTTCCCACTCCATACCATGCTTAATCCTATGTTTCTTGCTTTGGTCATGTTGTTCCCCTCTGTTGGAATGGCCTCCTCTCCTGCTTCCATTCATCCAAATCCTACCCATCCTTCAATGTCCATCTAAAGTTTTATATCCACCATGAATCATAAGATCAGAGATTTAGACCTGGAAAGGCTGTTAGAGATCACCTAGTCCAATGCCTTTACTTTACAGATGAGTAAACTGAGGCACAGAACTGTTAAGTAATTTGCCCAAAGTGCCACAGGTAGTAAAAAGCAGAGCTGGGAATCTGAAATGCAGGTCCTCTGAGGTTACACCCAGCACTGTTTCAATGTACCATGGTGTTTCTTTTCCTGGCTACCTCGTCCCTCACTGATCTCTCTCTCTCTCCTTTTTTGCTCCTACATAATTTACAACAGTATTCCACACACATTTTCACATACTGTATTTTGACTAAATTTATTTTGACTATGTACTATTGTTTTCTATTTGTTATGGGTTGGCCTTGGATCTCTGATTGAACCGCAAACTTTGAGGTCAGGAATCTTCCATTTCTCCATATATCACTGAACACATAACAGGAGTTCAATAAACATTTGTTGATTGATTGGTTGCTTGACTGATTGAAAAGAAAACAATGGCTTCCTCCCTGACCTCTGGCTATGCAAGATTCCCTTGAACAAAAAAAAAACAAAAAACAAAATGAGCCTTGACATTTCTAGAGGAGATAAAAATTCACTTCATGATTCCAGGAAGAGTTAGACAAGGAATTTGCCCATGAAAGCATATTATTAGGCCCTTCATAAACACAAAAATCTATCATTTAAAATAACTTTTATTTTGGTAAATTGGAGATGAAGATGACATTTTAAAAAGATTTTCTTTCCTGTCTACTCAAGGAGGTTGGAGTCAATTCCTCCCAATCCCTTTGGTGCCAATATTGGAGTCTTTTCGGTCACATTCAGGACCAGCACCATAAAATACTGAACATAAAAATAGAAAGAGAGGCTAGGAATTATGGCAATGTGAATTACAATAGGCAATTCTCTATGCTTCAAGAGAGGAAGTTAAAAAGTTGTTGAGATTAGTGTCTCCTTGTTATAGACAATGGGGTAATTGATTTATACCTGTTCATAAATATCCTTCTATACACACCTGTGTATGGTTCTTATGTGTGCTCTGTCTGCCCTACAGAGTTCCAAAGGAACTCAGGACAGTCTTGCTCTACTTACTTAAAAGTTTCCTGGGCATGGCAGCCATGTCTGTTCCATTAAACTGGAAGTACATAAAGCCAGGGATCATGTTTCCTTCATTAGATCAAAACAGAGACAGTCAGTTACATCAGCCATAAGTCCTAGAGGTGCCCAAGGAGGAAATTCCAACTCTCCCTTTCTCAGTGGGGGAGACAGAAGAGGATATTGGACCTGTGGTCAGGAAGACTTGAGTTCATAGCCCATCTCCAACACTCATCAGGAGTGTAAGTTTCTTTTTCATAAAATGAAGTTAATAATATTGTAGAACATATCGCACAGATTAGTGTAAGGCTTCAGTGAGATTATGTACATAAAGTACTTTCATAATATTTTTCAGCTACTGTTGTTATTATTTTCCTATCATCTTCCCTAGTCCCATGATATTAAAGGGATGGTATATGAACATTTGGAATGGGAGGCAGTGATTACAAAGAACCCACATGACTTCATCAAGAACAGGCCAAACCAAACTAATTTCATTGTATTTTAAGGAGTATTGGATTGGTATATGAGGGGAAAGCAGTAGATGTAAGTGACCTGGATTTCCATAAGGTATTTGACAAAGGGACTTGTGATGTTCTTGGGGATGGGAAGGAGGACACACCCTAGCACCAAAGTTTCATAGATGTTTAATTTCTGAGTGTGGATCCTCCCTCTACCTACAAAGACCACAGACTTTTGAAACCTTAGTGGAACTTTTCTTAGGCTTATTGTTATGGAGCTAGAAGGGATACTGGGTGTTCTGTAGCCTACAGTTTCATCCCGTTCCCCCCTCCCCAACTTTACACATGAAGAAACTAAGTCAAGTGATAGTATCATAGATTTAAAGTTGCAAAGACCCTCAGAGGCATTATAGCCCCATATAACCCCTTCCCCTTATAGATGAGGAAATTGGAGCCTAGGAAGGTTGAGACTTGACCAAGGCCACACAGGTCATAAGTAATAAAGTTGGAACTGTAAAAATAAGTGGCCTAGTGGACAGGGTACTCAGCTGGAGTCTGGAAGACCTGAGTTCAAATCTTATCTCAGACACTTACTAGCTGTGTGACCCTGGGTAAGTCACTTAACCTCTATTTGCTTCATTATTTCTCAACTATAGGATGAAGATAATAGAAGCACCTACCTCCAAGGGTTGTTGTGAAGATGAAATGTGATATATTTGTAAAGTGCTTAGCATAGTGTTTGGCACATAGTAGGTGTTATATGAGTGCTTATTATCTTCCCTTTCCCAAAATGACCAAAGAACATTGACTGATGGATCTATGCAAACTGAGAAGGAGGTCTATAATGAAGGGACCCAGAATTTGTCCTTGACCACATTCTACTGGACATTTTTATTAATGACTTGAATTAATGCTAATAAACCTTGTGTTATTACCATTAATCCAAGTCACCAGATGCTAAAAAGTCAGAAATCAGTGTTATTAATGTTAATCCAAGTCACTAAATGTTAAAAAGTGTCACAAGGTTAGTATCTAATGTGCAGATGACTGAGAAATATCTGGGGGGAACTGAGGGCAGAGAGAAGACTAGAAAACATGGCAGATGGGAATCCATTGAACGAAGTAGAGATGTTTAACCTGGAGAAGAGAAAACTTAGGAGAGACACACTGGCAGTCTCTAAGTACTTGAGGGGTTCTCAAGCAGAACATAAATTAGATTAGATTAGACTCTGACCCATAAAGTAAAAATAGGAGCCATGGGAAGAAGTTGGAACAGTTAGGTGGCACAGTGGACCTGGAGTCATGAAGACCTGGATTCAAATCCAGCCTCAGATATTTATTAGCTGGGTGACTCTGGGCACTTAAATCTCTATGAGCCTCAGTTTCCTCATTTGTAAAATGAATAAAATAATCCCCAGAGTTGATATGAGGATTAAATGAAATAATAATTGTAAAGTGGTTGGCACAATGCCTGGCACATGGTAAGCATTATATAAAAATGTTAATTGTTGCTATTGCTGTTATTACAGGAACACACTAGAACTAAAAGTCAGGAGGTAGTGGGTTCCCCATCAGTGAAGGCCCTCAAGTAAAGACTGGAGAACTGCTTGTCAGGACTGCTACGGAGGGGAGTCTTGCTTCAGGTATGGCACACCAGATGCCTTCTCACTCTGAGATCCTGCAATTTTGTGAAAATGCTATTGATCAATTCATTCATTACCAGGATGTACCTTGTCTTTTAAAAAGACAGAAGGGGCTTTGAGGGGGTGAGGTTATGACTGTCTGTGGCTAGATAGCAGAAGGCAAGAGTGGATGGAATTGATAGATTCCTTTCTTTCTGTCCCCACCATCCTTTCCAGGTTAATACAAGGACAGCCCTGGGAGTAGCATAAGAAGCAAAGAGTGTGATAGAACTCCATGCTGTAGGATCTCTCGACCTCCAGCCATGTCCACTGGGAGGCTCTGTAGGACTAGGGAGATGTGAGGAACAGTCAGACAAAAGCAGCAGCAGCAAAGTTCAAGTCTTTCAGGCTCAAAGGGAGAAAGGGAAGGTGGCCCTTAGGCTTGTCTCATTCTCTGGTCTGAGAGGGGTACATGTTAGCTTGAATTCAGATTTCCTCATTCTATACTCAGATCTCGTCATTACTTAAGGAGTATCCTGAACTTAGAGAGTGTTGGCAGCTCTGTAGGGGACGGCCCATTCTAAGGGATTATCCTTTCATTTTATTAGTATGCTATTTTCCCCTTAGAATGAGATGGCTTAGTTTATCTCTGGCTGGGGAGACAAGCCCACCAGGGCCAGCTCTAAATTCTGAAGGATGCTGGATTCCTTGCATAATGGGAGAATCCATGTGTTAAATTAATGATGAGCTATACACCTATAGAGAGGCAGGTCTGGGTGTTTCATTCCCAAAGTTCTGAAACCACCTCACCAAAAACAATTCCCCTGTAAGACAGTCCCACAATATGAACCTCAAAGATGATTCAATGGCATTCCTTCATTCAATGAGAATTTGTTTATTCAGGATCTGGTAGGGAGTAGGGATGAAGAGACAAAAAGGAAATGACATCTGTCTTCAAAGGACTTACATTTTACTAGGAGAAGGGAAAATACATTTAGATATACCCTGAGAAGTTGCTACAGATACATACACACATGTACATGCACGACACATAGGATGGTAAGGTTAACCACTGAGTATTTCAGTAGAGGCCTCTTGTCATATGTGGTACTTGAGCTGGATCTTGGACGGAACTAAGGATTGATTCCAAGGGTAGGAGCTGAGGAAGAAGAGCATGCCAGGGAGCAGTTTGTGTGAAGCAGAGAAATGGGGACAAGAATGTTCTGTATGGATCAGAGCAAAAAAGTCATTTGGGCCAGAATCTAGAGGGCATGAGGAAGACGAGAGTGATGTAAGTCTGAAAACAGAGCTTGGAGTCAGAGTGTGTGCCAAATAGAGGAGACGGTGTTTGATCTCAGAACCAAGGACCCACTAGAGCAAAGGAATAAGATCACGAACTTCAGAAAGATGACTTTGGCAGCTCTGGGGAAAATGAACCAGAGGGGAGAGAGCCTAGAAGTGGGGGTACTAATTATGAGGGTAAGGTAATGTTGTTCAGTTGTTTTGGTCATGCTTGACTCTTTGTGAACCCATTTTGGTTTTTCTTGTCACCTAGCTCCCCCATAATGCAACAGAGATAGGATACAGGCTGAACTCAAATGGGGTCCATATGAGGAAAGGAATGGATGCAACAAATGCAGTAAAATAATCATAACAATATACTTCAAGGTTTATAAAGCATTTAATAAATATCATCTCATTTTATATCTACGATAACTCTGGTGGGTAGGTGCTATTATTCTCCTCATCTTATAGACAGGAAACGTGAGGCAAACAGGAATTAAGTGACTTGCCCAAAGTCACACAGCTAGTAAGTATCTGAGGCCAGAATTGAACTTGTCACCTTAACTCCAGGTCCAAGGCTCTATCCACTGTGCCAGCTAGTAACTGACTGGGGGGCGTGGAGGTGGTAGTGGTGGTACAAGGGTGGGGCAGGGAATAAGAAAGAAAAAAAGGTCAGTGCCATCAAGGTTGTACACTTAGGTGATGTTCTTAACGAAAATAGGAAAGGATTTGGGGAAAGGAGAATGAGTTCTTTGGAAGGTATCTAAGTTTGAGGTGGCTATATGATTAGTGCTGGAGGTTAGTGAAAAGATTAGGCTGGGTGTATCTATACCTGGGAGTCATTTTGCTTAGAGGGGGCAAGGGAAGGGAATAAATGTTATTAGGCACTTACTACATGTTAAGCACTTTATAAACATGATCTTATTTGATCATATTTAGAGATAAGACAAGGACTGGACATATAGATCTAAAAGTTATTTTAAAGAGATATTGGTTCTTTGTAATCACACATTCCCTTTTGAAATGTTCATAAACCATCCCTTTGATATAGGGATGGTTGCCCATAGAAACAGCAAATTTCTAAAACAGGAGAGTAAGAGTAAGACAGAAAATGTCCCAGGACAGAGTCCTGGAATACATCCACATATGGGGGGCCCAATCTGGGTGATAATCGAGGACAGTAAAGCTTATCAAAGTTTTACTGAGAAGATCCAATGAGGTAACATATGTGAATATCTTATCTAAACTGTAAAGTTTTATATAAGCAAGATATCATTACTAATAGTTCTATGAAAAGGCTGGTAGATGACAAAAAATCCTGGAATCTTCTTAAAGCATTAGGATATTTGTTCTTAGTATTTTATGTACTAGATTTAAAGGTAAATTAAACTTCAAGTTGTCCATAAAAATTTCCCAAAGTTCTCCCTTTTAAATAGCCCAGATCCCACTCTCCCTCCAAGACCAAAAGACAGTGCTACTCCCCACCTACTAGCTTTAGAGAGAACCCTAATCACTAAGTACAAAATAGCCAACAAGCAAAAAAGATGGGGCTGTTAACCCAGAAGGTAGAGGCAACTCAAACCCAAATATTCCACCAAAGCCTATGGCAGCAGGAGTTTAACAAACTGACAAAAGGCAGAGGGAAAGTTTCTTTTCTCTATGTAAGTCATTCAAAGGTAAACTGGACATTGAGGGAAGTAACATGGCACAGTGGAAAGAGGTCTAAACTCGGGGTCACAGAATCTCAGTTCAAATCCTGGCTCTTATGTCACTTAAGCCTTAAATGAGTCGTTTAGCCTCTCTTGGCCTCAGTTTCCCTATTTGTAAAATTAGAGGGCTAGATGAGAAGACCACTAAGGTTCCTTCTAGCTCTAAATCTATGATTTTTCTGGGGCTATGATTGAATGTTTAGCAAGGAGAGGGTCATGGGTTCACAAATGCTCAAGTGTCATTTTACAGATAATGGAACTGGGGACCAGAGAAGTGATAGGATTTGCAAGTCCATGCAAATATTAAGCAACAGAGACAAGATCTCAACCCCATTCCTCATGTCAAAGCTAGCATTTTTCATTATACTATACTGCTTGAAAATCTCTATCTCTTTTTAAAGAAACTTATTTATTGGGCGACTAAGTGGCTCAGTGAATAGAGCACCAGCCCTGGAGTCAGGAGGACTTAAGTTCAAATCTGACCTCAGACACTTAACACAAAACTAGCTGTGTTACCTTCTGCAAGTCACTTAACCCCAACTGCTCTAACTTCCCCCCTCCAAAAAGCAAAAAAAATATTTTATTTTGAACTTAGGAAATAAAACAATTGTTTTTATAACACAGTAGAATAAAAAAAGATATTGCACATGAAACTACAAATCTATTATGTAAAACTTACTATTCCTGGGGCGGCTAGGTGGCGCAGTGAGTAGAGCGTCGGCCCTGGAGTCAGAAGGACCTGAGTTCGGATCCGGCCTCAGACACTTAACGCACACACAAAACAAAAACCTAGCCGTGTGACCTTGGGCAAGTTACTTAACCCCAATTGCCCACCAAAAAAAAAGGCAAAAAAAAAAAAAAAAAAACTTACTATTCCTTTTAAATAAATGATAAAGTTATTGATGGAATCCTAATAAAGCTGCCCCCAGCCCCAATATTCAAGCTTCATTATAGGCCTGGCCCCACTGAACAGCATGCCCACTGCACCTACCTAGCCCCCCTGCCAATGTCCTAACTTCTTTGTATATGCCTCACTGCTCACTGGAACAACAGGTGTGTTCCTGAACTCTTAGTTCCCACAGAAACAGCAGGTGTGTCCATGTGATGGGAACCTAGCTACTGCCTCTACCTGGGGTCATGGCCCCAAACCCATTCCCACAGAAACAGGTGTGTTGTTATATTCAATCACAATCACATCATCTATCTAGCCCAAGACAGGATCACACTAGCTAGCCAGTTAGAGGGCAGAATGACCAGAATGTTTAACCA
Organism: Gymnobelideus leadbeateri; assembly: GCA_011680675.1. Taxonomy (NCBI): domain Eukaryota; kingdom Metazoa; phylum Chordata; class Mammalia; order Diprotodontia; family Petauridae; genus Gymnobelideus; species Gymnobelideus leadbeateri. Next base: position 256,091 of record WOXC01010562.1, read on the forward strand.
CTGAACCATAGATGGGAGCCCTCCTCCATTACCTAATTCCTTAACAAATTCCTCCTGCCTTTTACTATTAATAATATTCCTCTATTCTATGTAAATTTCTGTTGTGTAATTGCATCTTTACCCTATAAAAATCCATCTTGCTTTCTCTAAAGTTGCTGGTTCCCCTTGGAACTTAGCCAACTTCATGAGAGGCGTCAATCTCAATAAATGCCTATACTTGGATTAGAGGTGGTCTGACTCTGAATTCTTTGAGACAGTTCCACCACAACATATCATGAAACTGCAACAGTTTTGGAGTGGGCAAAGCCCCCACCTCAACAGTTTTTGGCATCCCTGGATTTAAACCACAACAGTTATCATGTGACTTTTTTTTCCCTTTTTTCATCCCTCCAGAAAAAGAACTGATAAATAGAGGTGTGTGTCGAATGATTTTACCTAAATACATATATTTGCATATATGTATGTATATGAATATACATACTTATACACACATCCATATTTGCATCTGATGGTAGCCATCTCTTTCTTTATAAAGGAGAGGTTACTTGCTGCTGGTAAATGACCCACATATGGACACCCTTCCAAAATGCTTGAAGTAGAAAGAGCCTATCTTTGCCATTGCTATTATGGTATGCTTTTGCTCCCTCTCTGGCCCTCTTGGCCCCACCAAAGTTCCCAGCATTCTCAGGCTCTGTTCCCACCCCTTTTCCTTCTCAAAACTGGTTTTCAATAAAAGATATGATAAACTCAAGTTAAATTTAAAATTACAGAGAACTACCGCATTACCATTTCCAGGAAGATTTCTATTTTAACATGAAATATGGAAAATGTTCTGTTTATACTATGTCATAACAATGTTAATGATAACAACCATAAGAGCTGGCCTTGATAGAGTGCTTTAAGATCTACAAAGCACTTTATATCATTATTTCATTTTATCTGTATGACAAAAATGAGAAGTGAGTTTTGTTATCATCCCCATTTTATAGATGAGGAAACTGAGAGAGGTTAGGTAATTGGCTTAGGGTCATACAGGCAGGATTTGAACACATGTGTTCCTGATGACAAATCCAGCACTCTGTCCATTACATCACTTAGCTGCCTATTAAAGAATGACACCTTTAATTGCAGGCTTCCTTCAAGCCCCAGTTAAAATCCCACCTTCTACCGCAAGCCTTCCTCCATTCCCCTTAATTCTAGTGCTTTCCCTCTGTTAATTGCCACCAATTTTATCCTGATATATATCATTTGTACATAATTGTTTGTACATTGTCTCCCCCATTAGATTGTGAGCTCTTGAGGGCAGGGACTTTTACCTTCTTTTGTACCCTCAGTGCTTAGCCCAGTGCTTGGCACATAGGACATGCTTAATCTATGATAATTGACCAAGGCAAGCAGCTTGGTCAGGAGGCAGCATCTGGAAAGACAAGGAGCCATTTCTCTCGTGTTCTCCCTCTTTTTCTGCCCCTCTAGGCTCCCCTGACTTCTTTTAGGTCCCAATGAAAATACTACCTTCTCCTGGAAACCTTTCCTAATCCCTCTTACTATTAGAACCTTCCCTCTCTTAATTCCTCCCCCCATTTGTCCTGCATAAAAATGGTATATATGTGTTTGAGTATGTGTGTGTGTGTGTGTGTGTGTGTGTGTGTGTGTGTGTGTGTGTGTGTAATCTCCTGCATATAAATGGTTTGCTTGTTGTCTTCTTTTTGTATCCCCAGTGCTTAGCAAAGTGCTTGGTACATGGTAGGTGCTTAATAGATGCTTATTAGTGGATTACCATCACTCAGGGTCATACTCCTGTCTTAGGATATACCTGACACACGAAGACACAATAAATGTTTATTAATTGACTGGTATACCTGATATGTACAAACACAAAGCTGTCTCTGGATCTGTGGGTCGCTGTCCAGCTCTAATTAGCAAAGATTCCCCTAGGTCTCTGTCTCTACCAACAACCTGGTGCTCTTACCTGAATACAAAATGGCCCATCATTTAGGGTTGGAATTGGAGTTTCATGGGGAATTATTCCTATCAGACTACAGGGCTCAAAAAGACAAAACCACTCAGTTCAACACCCAAATGGTTCTGGCTGTGGATAAAGCATTTCCAAAAAGCCAACCTACCTTTTTCTTCTCTGCTCAAGGCTAAGAGCCCTAGTTTGGATACCAGTGATGTGAGGGAAAAAGCGAGGAAGTACTTACCAAGCCAACTTCTGTTTAAATACACTGACACAAACACTGGAGGGACTGTGAAGAAATCTACTACTGAATTCACTTCCAGCCAGAACCACAGCTTATCGTTGGCTGCAATAAACTGGAGGAAAAGAATGGAGAAAAAAAGAAAACACATGAGAGGCATTGGGGCTTGTGTTAATCTCCACTGCCATTTCCAAAGGGCACATTTGGGGAATTTACAGAAGTGGAGGCAAACAGGGGGTTCATCTTGCCTCTTAGACACAGTCTTCTGTATGAGTTATGTGCCAGTTCAGCTCATAGAGAGGAGCCAGGCCATATATGGTATTTGTCTGTGGCTGCTGAGAGCATCATGGGCTAACTTGGCCAACCAACCTCAGAGGGTCTTAGGGTTTTAACTCTGTTGTCTGAGCACCCAACATCAAATCCCCTGAATTTCTAATTTAAATAAATATATACAGTCCCATAGGCATACACAAATACCAAACTCTTCTCAAAATTATTCTTGTAACTGGATCTGGAATTTCAATAGTATAAACAACTTGCAATGAAGACATTCCATCTAACAATTAGTATGATGGTAAATGTTTAACAACCTGCTGACTCAGAAAAAAAGTATGCATGACACACTTCTTAGTTTAATATGCATGATTGACATTTTCTCCATCACTTTTTTTTTTTGGAGGGCAATTGGGGTTAAGTAACTTGCCCAAGGTCACATGGCTAGGTTTTTGTTTGTGTGTGCGTTAAGTGTTTGAGGCCGGATCCGAACTCAAGTCCTTCTGCTTCCAGGGCTGGCGCTCTACTCACTGCGCCACCTAGCCACCCCTCCATCACTTTCTTAAGTCTAGACAATAAGCAAAACAATAATTCAAGCCTTGATTTGTAGTGTTTGCTAATTTCTGACGTGTAAATGTCCACACTGAAAATTGAACATTTAGCTCTTATGGTTCCAGCATGCCCCTGTCTCTAGAACTGTTTTGTATCTTGGATACTTAGATAGTCACTTGGGAACACTGAGTAGTAAGATGACTTGTCCAGTGTCCCACAGTTAATTCATATTAGAAGTAGAACTTGAATCTAGAGCTTCCTGACTTTGAGGTCAGCTCTCTATCCAGTCACTTTTCATATAGTCTCGGCATTATATCTTGTGTATATCCCATTAATAAGAGGTGGTGTGGGGGTAGAGCATCTATAAAACCACATGCAGCCATCATGGAGATGTCAGATGCTAATTCTGGGTATAAGTCTGCTGGGGTACCATGGCAAATTAGATAGAGAGTGATTCTCAGAGTCAGGAAGACCTGGGTTCAAGGTCTGCTGTTCCAATATAGTGACTGGGGAGCTATGAGCAAGGCATTTAGATTCTCAGGTTTCTAGGCAGCTTGCAGAACAGATCCAGGTCTGAATCTGCATGGATAAAAATGTCCACAATGGAAATTCCCAATACCGAGGTCAGGTTAATTTGTTTTTAAGGTAAGAGAGAAAAGGAAGGAAGGAAGGAAGGAAGGAAGGAAGGAAGGAAGGAAGGAAGGAAGGAAGGAAGGAAAGAAGGAAGGAAGGAAGGGAGGGAGGGAGGGAGGAAGGAAACAAGGAAGGAAGGAAGGAATACATGAGAAGCATCTGGGCTGGTATTGACTTCTGTCACAATTTCCAAAGAGCACTCTTAGGGAGTCAGAGAAAATGGTCATCCAGATTCAGACAAAACCCCCTTCCAACCCTATTATACTATCAAAGATACCTTAGACCTCAGTGGGGTCCTACAGTGGGGTTATCCTAAAGAGGATGTAGATCTCCTCTGATAAAGGAATTTCCATACTGAAAGTGTCTAAACTTATGAATTCATAAGTTCAGTCAAATAAAAAAAATATCTTTTAACATGGTGGGTCTAAGTACCCAACTAAACCCCATGTTTTCACAGTGGAAAGCACAATGGATCTGGAGGCAGAGGGCATGCATTAAAGTCTCACCTCTGACCCTTACTACCTGTATGACCTTGAGCATGTCACTTATCCGAGGCAGCCAGGTGGATAGAGTGCTGGGATTGAAGTCAGGAAGTCCTGAGCTCAAATTCCATCCCAGAAACTTACTATCTTTGTGACCCTGGGCAAGTCACTTGACGTCTGCCTGCCTCGGTTTCCTCAACTGAAAAATGGGGATAATTAACAACACCTAACTTGAAGAGTTCTTGTGTGGATGAAAGGAGATATTTGTGAAGGACCTGGCACTTTGTAATGCTTATTCCCCTCCCCTTCCTGTGGCCTCAATTTTCTCATCTGTGAAATGAGGACATTGGACTCACCCTCAGAGGTTGCCTCCAGCTCTAAATAGATCTTCCTACCATCCTAAACGACACTAAAAATATTTTGTTTGTTCAAGGTCATTTTTACATTGTCTCCCCATTACTCTATGAGCTTTTGGAGAGAAGGGACTATTTTTTTGTCTATCTTCATATCTGTAGGAGTAAAGGAGTAACAGCAAATTCTTACTATGTGCCAAGTACTCTGTTTATGTTTTACCAATATGATCTCCTTTGGTCTTCACAACACCCACGGGAAGGAGACATTATTATTCTTCACATTTTCCAGATGAGGAAACTAAGGCAGGCAGCGGTTATAGAACTAACCTAGTAAGTGTCTGAGGTCACATTTGAACTTAGATCTTCCCGACTCCAGGCACTGGGCTAATTCACTGTGCTCTGGGATTTGAAACAGAATTAAGGGTCATGTTGGGGGTATAGTGGATAAAGCACTTGGCCTAGAGTCAAGCAAACATTAGCTCAATTCTGGCCTCAGAAATTTACTAGGGCAAGTCACTTAACTGCTGTCTGCCTCAGTTTCCTTATCTGTCAATGAGGATAATAACAGGTGCTTCCCACTAGGGTTGTGAGCACCATCATTTGTGAATTGCCTAGCATAGTGCCTGGAACATCCTATATAAATGTTTAGCATTCATCATTGTCACTGTCATTCTTCGATGGGCCACCTACCTGCCTCAGCCTAACTCTAATTCCATTTCTGATCCCAGTAGTTGGTATTTTTGTTGTTATTGCTCATTCTTTCAGTCATGTTCAACTCTACACGTCACCATGGGCTGGGTTTTCTTGGCAAAGATACTGGAGTGGTTTGCCATTTCCTTCTCCAGTGTCTTCCCATTTTTAGAGATGAGGGACTGAAGCAAATAGGAGTTAGGTGACTTGCTCAGGATCACACAGCTAGTAAATGTCTAAGGCTAGATTTGAACTCAGGTTTTCTTGACTTCAGGTCCAATGCTCTATGTATTGTACCACCTAGCTGCCCCTCTGGTTAGGCCCCCCTCTTAATAAATGGTTGTTGACTAACTAGCTAAAAATAAAGGAGTTTTTTTTTCTTTGAAATTTTTTTTGGGGAATAGATTTATAAGAATAACCAGGAAACAGATCAGCATTTAAAGGAAATGCAACCAATTTAACAGATAACCTTCTCTTTGGACCTTCATTACTTCAGTGAAGAAACACTCAGATGGCAGAGGGTTCTTTCAGAGACCAGAGATTAGAATGAAAAGAAATCTTAGCTATACACCTTGGACTTCTTCCCCAAGAGGACAGATGCTGAGGCTGGCATCACCACAGCTGTTGCCAGCCCCCCATCCCTCCCCACCTGCCCAGGCACACAAGCTTCCCAGACTCTGCCCATCCCAACGGTAAGCACCATTCCCTTGGCACTTACCCGCAGGCCAAAGTAGAGAAGGAAGAACACGTTGAAAGCCATGTCGATCTGTAATGTGAAATCTTTGTAGAAATTCTGACAGGATTCTATTGGGCTATTAAACAAGGAGAAGAAAATGCAAGAGGTAAGTAACAGATATTGGGGCTCCACTTCTCTAAAATGGGGGTTCAAGGGAAAGGCAAGGGAACAAAACAAGTGTTAGACATTTGGTTTTCAACCCCTTAGGAAATACAAGCAAGCATTGCCAACGAGTCTATCCATTCAACCATTCTGTATTTTTGCTCTTGTTTCCCCCATTGTCTGTTTATTGGTTGGTTGTGTTTCATTTTAATCATTCAAAGGTTGAGCTAAAAATCTAATGAGGATCATGCAGATACCTCCGAGGAAAAACAAGCAGGAGAGATGGCTAAATTCCTTAAGTTTCCATTAACCCTTAAAGAACTGACTTCTCTCTTTGGTAGAATATACACTAGAGCTAAGAAGAGTCCCTCACACCCACTAAGGCATCTTAGGCATACATTCCATTTGGAATTAAATACTATTGTGTGTGGGATAGGGGTGGACTTTCAAGTGATTAAGGATTTAATTAAAAAGGGTCCCAAAACATTCTAGGAAAGTGACCAGGAAAAGATGCTCATATCTGTCCTAAATAGTCTGACTACAGACTTTGTCATAAGGTTCCCAGAGCTTCAGAGAAGAGCCTAGCCCACAAAGAAAATTAAATCTCAAACACCCAAGACATGGTGAAATCTGAAGCAGTACTCTAAGGGTTAATTTTCTGGCATGCAGGTTAATCGCCTTTGTGTGTGTCAAGCAGCCATTGCGAACCCCAGCACATTCTACTTTGGTCAAGAGTTCAAAAAGGGGCACTACTATACAAACTGGTACATGGTTTCCATTGGCTTTCCATCAAGGATATTAATCAGTGATCAGTGTGGGAAAGTGCCAAAGTTTGTGCTGAGTGGGGAGCAGGAAAGCATCATAAGCATCTCAAAGCTGTCAATGGAGATAAAAGAGTTATGCAATGACATCAACCAGAGGTCATCCTTAGGCCAGTATCATATATAGAAGAAGAAGATAGAATGGGAAAGACTGGGTGGGGATAGAGAGGGAAGGAGAAGCAGATTATCCATAGGCAGGAAGCAAAGTCAACATCTGGAACCAGAAAATAGCCAGCTTAAGAACTGTACAGCAGAGGATTTCCAAGGATCCCCACTTTTGCAATTACTGAACAAAATACCAGTTAGTATAGTTGTACCTCTGTTAAGGGAAAGGCTAAAATTTTTTCAACAAGCAAGAATCAATGCAGTACCAATATGAGGAATTCATTTAAAGCCAAGGAAAGTCAATTTGTGGGGCTCCCAGATCATCACACATGCACTTTGTTTTATCCATTCTCATTATATGGTACAAGTCCAACATGCCCTCTGTTGCCTCCCATGTCACAAATCAGTAGCAAACCCTCTGCAAAGGCATTCAGAATAACCTACAGTTGTATTTAAAGAAGGCTTGGTGGTAGCATCAGAAAACCAGTGGACTCATAATCTCAAAAGTCCATAAAAGAAGTGTCAACTACTCAGTTGCACCAAGATAGGAAATTATGAGCAAACCCACCCTAGAATATGAATGGGAGAGTACTGAACTTCAAAAGAAGACAGAAGTAACAGGAGAAAAAATTTATAATTGGACTCTGATGTTGGCATTCGCTACCATGCAGATCTTACAGAAAATAAAAATTTTTTTAATTTAAAAAAACTTTGCTTTTCTATGTTGAAAACAAAGACCAAGATATATGACAGAACTTTTTATAAGAACCACTGGGATTGAGAGTTCCCAGATACTGAAATTTTATAGAAGGGAAGTGCAGGATCCTGACATTCTCACACCCATCTGATATGCCAGCCTCTGGGACACAGATATCTTCCATTCCTCCATCAAGAGAGTCCGTTTGGGAAATCTCTGATGGAGGATATTTGGGCACCATTTATGTATGTAGGCAAGATGTGCTGTGTATTGGGGGGTGGGTTTATTAAACCCATATCATTAAGAAAGTGACACCTTATTTGCTCCAAAAGTGAAAGAACATTGGATTAGGAACCAGAGGGTTCTCAGTTTGATTTGTAGGGCTATTACTTACTGCCTAGGTGGCACTGACCAAGTTAATTAACCCTTATGGTTCACAGTTCATTAGCTAGAAAATGAAGGGATTGGACTAGTTGGCTTTTGAGGTTTATTTCAGCTCTAAAATGGGTTCATAGGAGCACAGAGGGTAAAACAGAGAACAGTCCTTATCTGCCTTTATACCTTGAGTTGGGCTGCCAAACATGTCCAGTCAGTTATCACTGATCAAATCTATACCAGGCTAGAAGAGAGAGCATCTCTACTTGGATGTACCCTCTTTCCCCATGCTCAGGGAAATATTAGATAAATTCCACAAGAGGGACAGTAAAGTCCATTCCATATTGAAGCCAAGTCTCAGAACAGCTTTAGAGCTCAGCCTCAGGCCCAGCATATGTTTCATAGCAATTTCTCAATACTGCATTCTGACTCTGTCATCTTCCTTGAATCTTACTACTATTCTGAGGACATCAAAAGCAGCAGCAGGAGGGATAGTAGATGGAGGATATTGGGTGATGCTTAGCATATTAACTCAAAAAGTATTTCTTGAAAACTTTTTTTTTTCTGTCCATCACTTCTGATCTCTCTTTCCAAATATCTTGGAATCAATATCAACATTGCCACTAACTTACTCTGTGACTTTGGGAAACTCTCTTTACATCTATGAATCTTAATTTCCTTATCAGAAAAAATAAGGGATTTGGATTAGATTGTTTACTAAGATCCTGTTTGTACCCCTCATTAACCTGACCCAACTACCTCAATGCTTACATAATTGAACAGTGTAGAATTCCAATTCATTTCTTGACCCCTATATTCTAACAGGGATGAGGAGGGGGTCAGCGAATGGAGACAAGGTTTACTGACATGATTGTCAAATTGGGAGGATTGGGAGAAGCTACGAATGGTCAATTGAAGAGGTAGAAATACAACAGAATATGCTCTATTTCTTTACCCTTCTGTGTTTGCTACGAAGATCCCAGGGAGACTTTCTAGTCTGCTTTTCTTGACTGGTAAGACAACCATTGAGTGGGAACCTGTAGAGGTAAACCCCTGAGACCACAATCTAGTGCTTGTCTCTCTCTGTCAGAGACTACTAAGAAAGAAGCTTCTGGAGAGTATGAATCTTTGCACACTCTACCCAGGGTCATTTCATTTCCCATATGGGAATAGTCCCTGGGGAATTTCCATGGGCTTATACAAAGATATGACATTATTCATTGTGAAATAGGTTGATAATACTGAACAGAAGGTATCTTTACCTCTCCAGAGGGATTTCATCTCAAAGACCAATGAGGACAGCTTGCTATAACACCAAGTAAAAGAAGCTCCTAGGCAGGGGTTCTTAACCTGATGTCCATGAATTTTATTTTTAAAATATAACTATATTTCAGTATAATTGGCTTCCTTTGAAATCCTATTGATTTCATTTTATGCAGACTAGAAATATTAATCTGAGAAAGGGTGTTCCTAGGCTTCAGCAGACTACCAAAGAGGTCCATGGCACAAACAAGATTAAGAATCCCTATCCTAGAGCTTTTTATGCACACATTATCTTTTGCCTTTTTTTTCTATTCTGAGCACTTAGTACGGTACCTGCTATATGGTAGGCTTACTAAATGTTTATTGACAGACTTTTCACAGGTAATATGAGACAGCTACTTGCTGTGACAGGGATAATCAGTCATTGGGGTTCTTCTTCATGGGTTAAGGAACAAAGTAATCCATCGACATGGGCTTACTATATGTTTAATTGCTAGTGAAGAAAATCAACTCAGTTCATCTCATCTTTGTCTCAGCTAAGGGATGCCTGACTTCATCTAGAGTCATCTAGCTAAACTTCTGGTGACTTCTGGGCAGAGTGCAAGATATTTTGTCTGCACGTAGACCTGGGCTACCAACTTACAAGCAGGAGGCAGAACAGGGAGGTGGTAGTGAGATACCTAAAACCCAGATACACAACTTTAGGAAAATGTCAAGATTCTTGTGAGAGCATCTTAATAAACCTATAATAAACCCACCTGGGGACCTTTTGGTCTATATAACAAGACATCCCCCCCCCCCGTTTATACATAGGTACCCATTTAAAAGCAAAGGAAGACAATTCAAAATTAGGATATGTTCCCTTTGTCACTTATCCATACAACATGAAATCCAAATAAGTCTTCAGACTGAGGTCCCCTAAACTAACCAGTTGCCTGTACAGAAGGGCTATTGAAACACACACACACACACACACACACACACACACACACACACACACCTCAGTGGCGATCAAAATAAGAGGTCAATGGAAATCTGGCAGGACAAACCAAGAACCCCCAGATTTTAAATGTGAAGGATGAAGCTTCACTTAGACTGAAGCCCACAGCTCCGATTCAGCAGCATTACTTTGGATGTACCTCTCCTCCTGCCATTCACAATTCAGTAACCGTTTATGATGCCTGCTCTATGAAAATTCCTATGCTAGGAGAATGAATGAATTAAACAGCTTACAATGCAAAACATTCCACTAAGTGAATGAATGAAAGCACTATGTGCCAGTCATGGCAATAAGTGCAAGGATGTTTGTTTCTTCTGCACAGTGGAAAATTTTATCTGGTACCTCACACATAGTAGGGATGCTGATAGGGACTGGATCTAAGATTTAATTAACACAAGAAACTCCCAAGTAAGAGAGCTCCATATGCCAATGCAAGTCAGCACCTTCTCTGAAACTTTTAGTCTCAGAGAACTGTCCTAGAGCATTGAGATATGTCATACAGTCAGTAGTTGTCAGAGGTGAGACTGGAACCTTGGATTCTTCTGGCTTTGAGACTAGCTTTCTAGCCACTATGTCAAACTGCCCTCCACACACAGTAGGCACTGAACAATGTTTTCATGAATAGAATTGAATCTGTTTTCAGCCCTGAAACTTCCATGGCCTTTACTGAAGACTCTTTTTTATTTTCTTTCCTCAGGGCTGTCTACATACTAATGTGTGGCTGTAATGGGATCAGCTCCTTCCATCCCCACATTAAAGACAGGTGGTGTTGCTTGGATGGATTTCCAACCATCCCCAAACAGGAATGATTAAGAGGATGTGTCTGCTCCTAGATAACCAGCTGCATGCCACTTAACTAATTGCAAAGATCCAGGGGTTGAGCACATATTTGCAGTTTCAGGTTTGAACAAGGGGGGAAACCACATCACTATAATAGGAAGTAATTACTACAACACTAAGTGGGCCTCATCAGTGGCATCTGAATTAACAATCAGAAAGAGAATGCTGGCTGAGCACATTTTATTTTAAGATTAAAAGAAAAAAAATAATGAAGTCTAGGTGGGGAGTGGTTGAGGAGACTATCGTTTACAAAAGAGAAAAGAAAAAGATAAGGAGCTTAGAGACATAACAATTTTAACAATCTGAGTCTCTTCAGTAAAGAAGTGTCCGTGTGTATCCCCACATGGGCATGCATATGCACCTGTATGCCCATATGGATACTCTTACAGTGGGAAAGGGACTTAACGAGAAACAAAAACCATATGAAATTAATCTTTAGAGACATACAAAGTACTTCCCTCCCTCTTATATACGTCTTTTATTTGGACTGAGTGCTGGCCTCTTCATTCCCATTATTACCACTCCATGGCTAGATGGAGAAGTGAATAGAGCACCAGCCCTGGAGTCAGGAGGACCTGCGTTCAAATCCAGCCTCAGACACTTACTAGTTGTGTGACCTTGGGCAAGTCACTGAAGCCCAATTGCCTTCCAAAAAGCAAAAAAAAATTATATAAATAATATAATTAATCTCATGGAAGGAGTGAAATTTATCTTCAACACCTCCTTGCATAGACCACTGCTTTCTGTAGGTCCCAATGGACCAGGTTCTGAGTAGTCATTTGCCTTATCCTCTCATTTTACAGATAAGGTAACAGAGCTCAGAGAGGTAAAAAAAACCCAAGATCACATAGATTTATAAGTTCCAGAGTCAGGATTTGAAGCCAGGTTCTCTGAGTCTAAATCTAGCATTCTCTCCTCTTCACTATATTTATCTATTTGAAATCTAGCACAAATTCCAGTCCTCACAGACTCAGATCAGATTGCTCCAAATTAGAAGGGACCCCCTCAAGTTATAGAGAAAACAGAAACAGAGAGGGAAGAAGTGACCACTTGAGATAAAGTGGCAAATCTGTAATGGAGCTGAGATTAGGAACCTAGGACCCATGGTTCTTAGTTCATGGTTCTTATCTTGTTAGTTCATTCATCAAACTTTTCCATATTCCTCTATTCCTCATTGATTTTCCTCTTTCCTGAACTCATATGACATTTAGAGTTTGCCCACATTGTTTCACATTTAATTATACCTTATCTTATACAGTTTATTATTCAACAAGTATTTCCATATTCATTGATTTCACATGTGTCTGACATTTCCTCAAATGGATTTTATAGCCCTTTGATTATGATGGCAGGCTAGAGATTATGTGTTTTTCTCAGTCCCCCCCCCCCAAAAAAAAGCCTACCTACAATAACATTTATGACCTAATAGGTACTCAATAAATCCCTACTATGATTATAAAAGACCTGTTATTTCATTTTTTTTCTAATTTCTTTTAGTGATCCCTTAGAAGAAAACTCTAAGAACATCCATGTACAAAACCAAAATCACCACCTAGTGGGCAATATTCTAGAGATGAGTCTTTCTGAACTTAATAAGGCCAGTCTTACATCAACAAAGACATAATCCATTGGTAAGACCATTCTTAAGGCTTTTCTAGAAGGTAGAATTTATCAGAGTTGTCATTCAGCAGCCACAGTCCTTGAGAACTCAAGATGTACCCTCTATGTCCCAATGAGCCATCAGAACTTTTTAATAGAACCATGAGTGAAGTTTTCCTAACAAACTATTTAACCAAATTATGTACATTGCAAATGATCAAGGTTAAACTGCCCCAAAGGATATCCATGCTTTTTCCTGTTGGGCTTCATCATTATTAGTCAAAAACCTTGCTCAGTGATCTCTTATCCTGGGAACTTCCCCAAATCTGCTCATTAAAAACCCAAAACAGAAAACTTTTAGTAGTTAAGACCAGCCCAAAGATTCTCTGATTTCTCTCTCATGCGTATGTGACTGCCACCTAGGAGGTTATCCACTCTCCCCAAAACAATAGCTATTGTACTGTTGTATAATCCTTATTTTTAAAGTTATCTTTTTCTCCTATTAAAGTCTAAATTTTACTCTGTATTGCTTCCACAAAGAGCTCCTCATTCTGTCTTCTGAGACCTGAGCTACCATTTTATTTAAATTCACATATTCTATATTAACCGGTCCAAAACAAGGATCCATATGTAAACATATTTTCCTTCCTGTTCATAGCAATAACTATGAACAAACAGCTTATATGAAATAGCTTTGATAGCCATATTCTGTGGAGGAAGCCCACAGCCAGGAACTAGTTAGTCTGTAGGAGAATAAACTATAAGCCATGAGGTCTTTCTCTGCCTCTAAAAGATTGTGCCTCAGTTTCTGCATATGCAAAAGGAGCAAAAGAGCATGTAGCTAGATAAGATGCTAAGCAAGCTGATTGATTTCATTTTAATAACTCTTTATGGATTTTTCTATTTCTTTCATCACCATAATGTCCCCTGTATACCTCTTCTTCCCCCACCTGTGATCCATTCCATAGCACAAGTAGCTTTTTTTTTTAGAGAGGAGAGTCAAGCTAATGTGTTTCAAAAGCAAAAGCCTTATGCACTCTAAAATAAGAATTATCATCATTAACAGTAGTGCCATATTTTAAATGTGAGATAACTTGTTAGCTAGGAGCATTATAGGGTTTGGCAGTTAAGTACTTTAAGGTAATTTATTATGGTAATAGGAATTGTTTATCAGACAATAACATTGCGGAACATGGGACTAGATTGGCAGATGAAAGGGATCTCAAAGATAATGTAGTTCCTCTAACTAATTTTTCAGATGAAGAAACTGAGGCCCAGGGATGTTCAAGACCATAAAGGAAGCAATTGGCAGAGACCAGATCGAAATCAGATCATGAGAACATGATCCGACTCAAATGTCATTCACCTTCCACTGTATCTATCACTGTATCTAAATATACTAAGATATGAATTGTCAATAAATTCCTACTATAGCCTCTGCACGCCACCTCCCCACCTTCTCCTTCCCCAGGCTACCAAGATTCAGGTAAGCTTTACACTGAGGTTCCTGATTCCCCATAAATCCCTCCCTGGTTTTGTCAGAAGCTACAGGATACAGGGAAGGACTGTTATATTTTAGGAGTTGGTAGTCCTTTGTTTTGGGGCAGTTTCATGGCTCATTGAAGAGTGCTGTGCCTGGAGTCAGGAAGACCTGAGTTCAAATCTGGCCTTAGACACTTGCTATATGCCCCTGGGCAAGTCACTTAACCTTCTTTTCCTCAGTATCCTCATCTGTTATATGACCAGGAGAAGGAAATGTCAAACCATTTCAGCATCTTTGCCAAGAAAATCCCAAATGGGGACACATGGAGAGTTAGATACAGCTGAAAATGACTGAACAACAGAAAGCCCTACATTTAAGTCTTGCTTCTGACATTTACTAGTTCTGGGACTTTGGGCCGTCTGGGCTTCAAATAGGCACCTCTGAAATGGGGCTGGCTACAAGCTAATATTTGTATATCTTTCCTGATTCATAGAGGAAATAACCAAGTAACAAAATAACCAAGAACAAATACCTTATTTCAAATAGAAACATATTCTGTGGAGTTCTGTGACCTTGTAACTCTTAATGGAACCTAAATGTGATTTATTCATCAAGTAATTTTTCTGCATGTATGTGTTTCTCAATGTTTCTACTGAGTAAAGTAATAGGAGGCCCATGCCATGTGTGACGGAGCTGCCTTTAAGTCAGGAAGACCAGGTTTCATGTCCTGCCTCTGGACATACTGGGTGTGTGACCCTGGAGAAGTCATCTGACGTCCCGGTGTCTCACCTAACTCTCAAAGACTATAAGTTGCAGAGTGAGTGCCAATATGTGTTGGCAGAAAGAGTTTCTTCTTGGGTAGTTTCCTGTACTGATTAAACCAACAGTTAGATCCCAAAATAGTTCTGAGTTCAAATTCAGTCCCAGCTACTTATCCGCTGTGTGACCTCAGGCAAGTTACTTAACTTCCTATGCCTTGCTTTCATCATCTGTAAGATGGGGTTTATAATAGCACCTACCTCAAAGGCTTAGAGAGATGATCGAATGAAATAATATTTAGAAAGTGCTTTGTGAACCTTAAAGCCTGGGGCACACTGGGGGTGGAGGAGTGTACCCATGGACACATTTTTCAGGTTTAATCTGCATTATTAATATTTTCTCCATCACTTTCTTAAGTCTAGACAATGAACAAAACAGTAAATCAAGCCCTAATTTGTGGTTTGCCAATTCTTGAGGTGTGAATGCTCACACTTAAACTTTAACAATCAATTGGCTCTTGCCACAGACCTACTCAAGGCTATAAGTTACAATGATGATGATATACATTTTAAAAATTTAGTCTCAAAACATCTGTGGGTAATATAACTATGCAAATTTTACAGAAGGAGAAACTGAGGCATAAGATGGTTAAGAGTTTTGCATAAGCATTAGAAATGAGGTTTAAATCTGCCTTCCTGACTCTAAATGCAGTGTTCCATCCACTAGTCCCACCTTGCCTCCTTTGGTAGGGGATCTAAATCGACAAATTTTGTTTAGTTGCATAAAATTTCAGTATCTCTTGCCCAGGATCTCTTAATCAATATTATCTCAGTGCATGTCACATTGGTTATATTCTAAAATATCATTTTGTTTGTATTTACTATTTTTATTATTTTATATGTTTTCATTTATTTTTGCTATTATTAATGTTATTGTCATTATTTTAGTTAACTTCCTTTCATTTTTAGATAGTCCTTCTGGGCCATGCAAAAGGTCTCAAATTGGAACATAAAAACACCTTTGGCTGTGGTGCAACATCGATCCATCCTGAATTACAGCCAATTGGTTAAATGGGTTTGTTGGGAAGGCCTCACTTAGGGGCTTGACATCAATAAGTCTATTAATCATTCCAAAGGAAAAGGCTTTTAATTAAGTCACTGTTCAATAAGCCAGATATGGTCCAATAACCATGAACATCTGCCTTATTAGTGCTGGGTGTCTAAGCAGTGCTTTGGAATGGAACAGAAATTAAGGAGGATTCATATCTAAATAGAGGTCATGTGGTCATGTGTATAAAGGACTAGCTTTGGGGCCACGATGACCCCAGTTTTAAGCCTGGCTCTGAAACATACTAGCCATGTGACCAAAGGCAAGTCACTTGAAAACATAATACTCCCAAATAATTCTCTAAGGTTGTAAGTTACAAGAAGAATTATCAATAGGCATCTGTGGGTATAATTACCACACTGATATAGTCCCCCATATCAGTGAATCCAGAGGTACAGAGTGTGCCCTTCTCCCTGTATTCCCCACCAAAAAACCCCAAACACAGATATAGAGTCAGAAAAAAAGAGACCTTAGACATGCCAGAGATCAAAAAGTATTCTAAGTAGTATTCTTAGTATTCTAAGAGGATTAAAACAATAATTATAGTGGGGATGCAAGATAACTCTGAAATTCTAGGTTTCTACCCCTAGACAACATCTTCTTCTGGGGCATATGGAAAGAGGAAATGTGCCAAATAGCAGTGGGGAATCCTAAGCATGGCAAACTAGCTCCTGTCTATGGAGTGAGGACACATCTAGATGTGTATTGGCTAATCAGGGTTAGCCAAACCTAGAAGGTGGGATTTAGGGTTGGCAAGAGGGGACCTTAAAGCTTAACTGAAATGCTATCTTGACTATGCAGTTTTTCATATCCTGCCAGCTGCTAGAACCTCCCGCACCCCTAAAATAACTGTATTTTACTGTGTACATACTATTTTGTACATACTAAGCTCCTTAAGGGCTATGGCTCTCTTTTTTGCCTTCGTATGCCCAGAGCTTCACAGAGTGCCTGGAACATAGTAGGTATTTAAATAATGTTTGATAAAATTGACTCACTGACACATCCTCTTCTCCATTTGTAATCACCCTCTCATGAAGATTCCCATTTGCCACCTCTAAGATGAAATGTTCCATGCTGATGTTATAGTTTTCCAGATACTTAATGACTATATGGAGGATATGCCGCTAAATGTTTAACAACTAGATCTTGGTGAGAAAATATGACAGTGGATATTAAGATTAATCTGCATTAATGACATTTTCTCCATCACTTTTTAAGTCTAGACAACTAACAAAAACTATAAATCAAGCCCTGATTGGCAGCACTTACTAAGGTCTGAGGTGTAAATGCTATTTAATAATGGTTGTCAGCCCTTGGCGACAGCTACAGCATACCATTGAATCCACATTTCCCATGTCCTATTTTCCATTTCCTTTGTCCTGGCTGTTGTCCATGATGGGAATGCTCTCCCCTCTCCCACCCCCACCCCCACTTCTGACTCCCCTGTAGTTATTTGTCTGTTTCTCTTAAGACTCAGTGGAGATGTTATTTACTTCAGGAGATTTTTTCCTTGTCCTGTCAGCTAATATAGCAAGCTCTTTATTTCTGGTAAAAGATCCTGATACTCAGCATCAACTTTGGGAAATTCACTGACTCTACCTTAATACGAAAAGCAGTGTGGTATAGTAGATAGACTGCTGGATTTGGAATCAGGAAGAGCTGAGTTCAAATCCCTACTAGTTGTATAACTCTGGGTGGGTCATTTTATCCCTAGCATCAACATCCAGCAGCTCTATATTTTTCTAATTTATATATCTGTGTCCCCCATTAGAATGTAAGTTACTTGAGGGCAAGGATCAATCATTAGTATTTTTCTTTGTATTCCCTATGTTTAGCACTTTGGCATATAGTAAGCACTTAATAAATGCTCTTTGATTATTCAATATATAAAAATAGCAGTCAACAATAAAATAAGTAATTATGACCTACTTTTTCCCTCCTTTTTAAAAAATTCTTTGTTATAAAGGATTGTTCTGTGGGAGGAAGAGAGGGAGAGACACAAGGAGATATTTAGGTAACATAAAAACAAAAGACATGAACAAAATTTACTTAAAAACAAAAAATGAAGAAAGAATTCAGCTAGGCAAAACCAAACCCAATTATTTTTACAACCTACATTTTCTCAATATGACTCATTTCCTCATCAGAGAGTAGAAATTTAGTACAAATGCCACACCACATATTGAAGAGGAGAGGCAGTGTTGTATGGTGGATAGTGTTGGATCAGAATCAAGAAAACCTGGGTTCAAGTTCTGACACTTATTATCTGTGTGACCCTTAGGGAGTCATTTTGAATTTCAATGCCCTCAGATTAATTAGTAGGGTCTAGATGGGTTATGATCTGCACTGGTGAACGAACTTTCCAAACTAGGAATTCCCCATAGTAAAATCAATCAATAAACATTGATTAAGTGCCTCTATGTGTCAGACACTGTGCCAAACATTGGGGATACAAAAAGTGGCAGGGGACAGTCCTTGGACTCAAGAAATTAATGTATATAAAAATATAATAAATTATTGTAAGGAGAAACAATTTCTAAAGTTTGCACAGTATTTTACTTGTATTTAGTTTGGAGTCCAGGGACTAGACCATTCCATTCTAGTAGTATTTAAGTGTAGATAGAAGGTAAAATGACTATGGAGATGGAGCCAGTTATGCTAAGTAATGCTAAATAATTAATTGAGATTCCCTGACTAGGTGAACTATGAGACTGGTGGCAGATTTTATTCTGGTTGCAAGGGTTCTTAGGTTTTTGGGTGTCATGGATCATGCTGGCAGTCTGGTGAATCCAATGGACTCCTCAGAATGATATTCTTAACCAACTGAAGAAAATGTCCACTGTCAGTCCAAAGTTAGTGGTAACAAAGATGAAAATATTTTTTTTGCCTCCAAGTTCATGGACCCCCTGAAATTTACTCACAAGTCCTTGATCTATGTACCCCAACTTAGAACCTCTGCTATAGGAGGTCTTTAAATATTAAAGTATTTCCAGTTGGTTGGCTTGGGTTCAGAGAAAGTCAGTAATAGAGGCAGAGGGATTAGTTAGATGACTTTTTAAGGTCACTTCCAGCTATCAGTTCTAAGATTGCTTATCAATGGGGCTGCTAGGTGGTGAAGTGAATAAAGCATTGGTCCTGGAGTCAGGAGGACCTGAGTTCAAATCTGGTGTCAGACACATAACACAAAAAAACTAGCCATGTGACCTTGGGCAAGTCACTTGACCCCAGTTGCCCTACCTTCCCCTTCCAAAAAGTTAAAAAAAAAAAAGATTGCTTATCAACAACTAGACTCTTAAATAAATGATATTTAAGAGAGCCTACACATGAGGAATGCATGTTTTCTCACAAGCTTCTTGCACTTAAAAAAGTTTTAAGGGTAGGTTAACTCATTGTCAGTTTTATGGAAAAAAAATGTAATGTTATTGAGAAGGAGGCCCCAAAACTATTTTTGGATAAACTATCCTGAAGATTCTTTGCCAACCCATGCTTATTCTCTCATCCTCCTTCCATGAATTCTAGCTAACATTTCTCCAGTTTTTGGTTGTCAAGAGGTCAATAGGCCTCCCCTATACTCTGTAAAACAACTATACTTTGTTTTCCATCTGCAAGCCCAAGTATTTGCTTTTGGGGCCCTTCTTCAAGTTTTTAGTTACCATCATTTCACATGTTTTCTGGGGTTCCTGAAGCCCTGAGATCCCTAGACATAAAAGACCACTAGGGTTCCTTTCCTGTACCCTTTTTTTTCCTGTTTGGGTAGCAAGCAGGAAAATTTCTTGGCTGCTTTAAGAAATACTACTCTGAAGCAAGGTACTGTTTTATGGAATACTATAGAGGGATATAAAGTCAGATGCAAGATGAATGGGGGCAAACTATAGTATCAGAGGAGAAACTTAGCAGTTTAACAAATTACAGAGTTGGTGTCTTTAGATAGTGGATTGTAAACCCCTAGAAGACAGAGACTGTCTTTTGCCTCTTTGTGTATTTCCTAGCACTTAGCACAGTGACTAGCACAAAGTGGATGATTAATAAATTTTTGTTAATTGACCGATCTTAAAAAAAAACAAAACCTCCGATCCTCAACATCACTTTCCCAGTAGGGTGTAATGGCTAGAGCACAAGGTTCCTAGCTATGTGACCCTGGGTGAGTCCCTTGACCTCTCTGAGCCTCAGTTTCCTTATTTGTAAAATAAAGGGGCTGCAAGTGATGACCCTTAAGTGGCCTTCCAAGTCTACATCTCCAGCCCTAAACTGGGAAAATGCAGCATTTTGTAGTGGAATGTAGTGGGAAGAACCCTGGGTTTAGAGTTGGAGGAAATGAACTTTCTTTTCAGCCTGTGTGATCTTGGGGGAGCTCTGTAAACCCTCAGAACTCTGGTTCTCTCTTCTGGAAAATGAAGAGTTTGAACTACATTTATCTAAGGTTCCTTCTTTGTTTAAATCAATTATCCCAGAATTTTCTTCTTCCCAGCCTTGGCCTTTAAAATCATCAACTCAGTCTCATCCCCTCCCCATGAGTTTGGCTGAGTTTTTCCACCCCACATAATTTGCTTCTCTGTGCCCCAGTGTCAGGTAAGAGAGTCTTGTTCTAGGCATGTCCTTTCTACCTACAGCCCCGGCTCCTGCCTTGGTCATTGGGTTCCTGTCTTTGACACTTACTAGCAATATGAATTCTGAGTCTCAGTTTCCTCATCTGTAAAAGATGGACAAAAATGCTTATAATGCCTTTCTCATGGAACTATTGTGAGCACCAAGTGAAAATGTGTAGGAAGATCTTTGCTCCATAACAATCCATCCATGAGGTTTCTGATTGTGTCTAGGGTTGTCTTCATTGCCTATTACAGAAGCTGCTGCCTCTCCCTTTGCCCTTTGGCTATGAGGAACAGATCCCCACAGCCTTATCCTTCACACTGGGTATACCCATGGTGCTCTAATTGCCTATTCTCCTATGCTATATGAATTGGACCCATGTCAGAGATCTTTGAGGTTTCCATAACCTTACTCCAGAGCTGTTAATTCCCAGCATGCATCACTTCTAAACTAAACTTGCCTGCCTCTTCTTTATCTCTATGGGCTATGATGAGTTAAGAGGTACCCCTAAGGGCCAAAATAAATGGGATACTCCCCTGTCCCCATTTCTATCTCAGGGAATTGGATAAGAAAGGAGAGTCTCTCTTAGACCCTTCCCAACTAAGGGTAGATCACTGAATTACAGACTTTAAGAGTTGTAGTGGATTTTTAGCAGTTATCAAGTACAACATATTATTGAAAAAAAGCATTGCCTCTATAACATTCTAGACAGGCGGTCATCTAACCTGTCTCTACTTCCTGTCCATACCCCACCACCAAATTTACACATATGACTGAATAGAGTCATTTCATGACAATCTCTAAATGCAAGAACAATTTAGTATGCTTTCAAGTATTTAATAGAGGAATCAGTACCATTGCTAATCCAGGAGAGTGGTTTATCCATCCATCCATCCCTATAGGTACATACATACCCTCATTAAATGAGTCAATATCTCATATGTATTATCTTCCCACAGTGCCTCATTGCTCAAGCTAAGGGACATTAAGCTAGTGTACAAGGGACAAGAGTTTTGCCCTGACATTGCTAGAGGACCAGAAGCAATCAACCTATTCTTCTAGATTCTTAATCACATTGCACCCTTCACATATATTCAAATATACAGGCTGTCCAAAAAGTCTCAGTGCAGTTTTAGCCTAACTGAATTCAAGGACTATACCTCTCCTCCATTGTTAGATATTTGCCAGAATGCAGCTCAGCAAAATTATCTGACCTCAAAATCTGGTGTGTTCTCTTGTAACTACCTCCTCTGTTATCTGTAACCCTTCTATCCACCTCCAGTACTCAGCAGCATGAGAGCCTGAGTGAAATAAGGGAGGAGAACCTGTCCCTCTCCATTCCTTTCTCACTAAGTTCATGCCTCTTCAGGTCCCCTAGCTACCTAGGAGGGGAAAATATGGAATTTCAGGGGCTAAAGGAGAAGAGGAAATGAACGAATATTTCAGAAAAGAGCAGTTCATAGTTCATTTTTATATAGTCCATTAAAGTTTACCAAGTACATGTCTTACAAATCTCTGAGGTAAACAATGTAATTATTATCACCCCCCCCCCCCTTTTACAGATAACTGAGATTCCAAGAGGCAAAGTGACTTTATTAGCCAAGGCCACCTAGGTAGGAAATAGGAGAGCAAGAATTTGGATTCAGGTCTCTTGACTCCAAGATCTGAGTTCAGCACACTTTAGACTATCCTTATCCTTGGCATGGAGCCCCAGGAGAAAATATTTACTGAATTTAGGGAGTTGGGGAAGACCATTTGAAGGACCCAGAAGGGAAGAGATGGCACTAACTTTCAAAGAAAGTCTTTAAGAATACAGTCTAAGATCTGACAGCTGGATGTTGTGTGACCTCTTTCCCAGGAGAAAGACCCATGTGAAAAGCATAAAATGGAAAAAAAAAAAAAACATTGCCTCCAAACAGAAAGAATGAATAGCTTACTTGGAATGCATAGTGTCTGGCATCCTCTTGGGATCACTTTAAGAGAAATGAAATTTACAAGGAAGATATTGAGGTCCAGTCTCTAAGTTTCCAGAAAATTTGGACCCTTCTCTGTGCCTTAGAAAGAGTCCATCCAAAGGATAGAAACAAAGAGAGTAGGTCAGAAATAATTAGAATACCTTTACATTCCAAGGACCAAGCCTGATGGGGCAGGAATGAAAACAGAGACCTGATGTGTCTTAGAAGGAAAGCTCTAGGAGTTTCCGAACAGTTGTTGGAAGGAATGATGCACAAGGCCATTTTGGGCAACTATAAATATTGTAAACCCCAGGAGCTGCCTTAGTTCTTGCTATTGCCCTGCGAATTATCTACTCATTAGCACTTACTACTCAGACCAAGGACTATACATTTCCTCCATTGTTAGGTACTCCCTGGACTCCAGTTTACCAAAACCATATGACCTTGAAATCTGTTCTGTTCTTTGGTTTCTGCCTCCTCATGACCCAAACAATCCTGAGCTTATCCATTTCTTCCTCAGTTTTACTGGCTTGTTGGTCAACGCCCAACACCTACTTTAAAGTATTGATCCTAGAAAGATACTCAAGCCCCATGAGAGAGTGCAGAGGACACATGAAATAGATGTCATGTATCTCAAACTCCCTCCTCCAGATTCATCCCATCACCCTAGAAACACTACAGATACATCCACAACCAACATGATGGTTAAAACACTCTGTCTCTACCAGTCACATCTACATCTATACAGGAAGAATTAACACAAAATGGCCCTGGGGAGCCATTTGAGTGATCTTTCCAACTGAGCCCCAGCTCCCTGAGCCTAGTAGCTCACCACAGAGCCCAGTGATAGTGGTTCCAATTAGCTGATGCTTGACGCAAAAGAATAGGAAATGTTGTCACTGAACATGAATATTCACCACCAGGACACCGGTATTTGTTGTTAAAAGTTGCACATGAATTTCTATGCGATGCTAAGAGATAATTATGATGTCTTTGTTTTTGACATCTTTCTTTTTTAATATAATAACAGTGAAAAGTCCTAGTATGTCTTTTTTTACACCAGAAAATGGAAACAATTATAACTTCTTTGTTCAAGGAAAGAAAAAGGTTGCATCTTGAGTTTGTCTTTGATTGACATCTGAGACACAGAAGTCTCTTAAGAATTCCAATTTAGACATATTCTCTAGATCCAATGAAATTCAGTTACAAAAAGAAAGTCATATACTTTAAGTGGAATGAAGGAATGAAATCTCAAACTCGATAATGCCCTCTGGAGGCAACATGATGAAAAGGAAAGAACACTGAACTTTGAGTCACAAGGCTTGAGTTCAAATCCTAGCCCTGCCACATACTACTGACAGGACTTTAGTCAAGTCATAGAACCCCTTTCACTTTCAGCTTCTTCATAGTGAAATAACATTAAACTAGATGACCTCTACAGTTACTTCAAACTACAGAGTAGTGTTCTTAGCCTTTGTTATGTTGTGAATCTCTCTGACAGTTCTGTAAATCCTATGGGCCACCTCACAATATTTTAAAGTCACAAAAAAGCATAGGTTGACAAAGGAAACTGAGTATATGGAAATATAGCTACCAATTGTTTTTTTTTTAAGTTCATGGACCTCCAGGTGGAAAACTTCACTCTAGATATATACTTCTATTAACTCAGTTACCTCTAGATTATAAATGACAAGTGATCACTCTGTCTGAAGACCTCCAATGAGGTTGATCTCACTGTACTCCAAATCAGCTCACTTTACTTCTGGAAAGCCCTAATGATTAGAAAGTTCTTCTTTATATCAAGTCAGTATATGTTTCTCTTCAATTTCCATCCATTACCCCAATTTTTCCCCCTTATCTAAAGAGAAGCATAAATCTAACCATAGTCTATATAATACACCTTCAAATATTGAATATGAAAACTGATATCAGTCTATTAATTCCCAAGTCTTCTTTTCTCCAAGATAAACATTTCCAGTTTCTTCAACTTATTAAGTGTCCAGTCCTCAGAAGGATTCATGAATGGTCCAGTATCATCTTCAAAGAAGTGCTCCAGGAGTCTATGCTTGATCATTTACTGTCTACCTTTTAAATCAATGAATTATGTAACAGCATAGATGGCCATACTCATTAAATTTGCAGTGGATAAAGATATGAAGAATAGTTGGTACACTTGATGATAGCTAAGATTCAAAACATTTTGAACAACTAGAACATTTAATTGAATCTAAGAAGATGAAATTTAATTGGAATAAATGTCAATTTGTAGATCCAAGGATTCTACATTTAGAGGAACCATTTTGTCCAACTCCTTCCTCCATTTCACTATAAGGAAATTGATGTCCAAAGGTCACCATCACAAAGGCAGTAAGTGACAGCTGGAATTTTAATCCAGGTTCTCAAAAGAAAATAAATTAATTTCATAAGTGCAATACCGGAGGAGGTGTATTGGAGTAGCAGTTTGTCTGGAAAAGACTTGGAAGGGAGAAGAGGACTAAATGTATTATGATTTTTAAAATCTGATATGATAGTCCAAAAGAGGAAGAGGAAAGACATTGATAAAATCTTGACTGTATTAAGAGGGGAATGACCTCCAGAAATAAGATGGTCTAGTCCTATAGGATTCAGTCCTAATCAGACCACATCTGGAATACCAATCCCTAAGGCAATCAGGAAAGTAAATGTTGCCTTGAATCCTTGTCATATGAGAGCTAACTGAAGGAAATAGGGGTGTTTAGCCTGAAATCTCAAGGTGGGCACAAAAATTATCTTCAACTATTAGAATGATTGTAACATAGAAGAGAGGTTTGATTTGTTTTGGTTGGCCCCATAGGATAGACCCAAGAATAATTGTAGGGGAAAGGAGGGGGTTGTGAAGAGGAAATTGGAGGCTTATTGTCAGGGGAAAAAAAACCAAAACCCTGATGACAATGAAACTGTCTGAAAGTGAGATGGGCTGCCTCAGGAGGTAGGAGTTCCCATTCATTAGAGGTTTTCAGGAAGAGATTAGATGACCACTCATTGGGAATGTTCTGGTAAGGATATTTTTTTAGGCTACAGTTTGGGACAAAATGGTCACTATTCCAACATATCAGATTGTATTATTCTATGGCTTATGTGGAATGTTCTCCTGTCCTCCCCTGACCCTATTCATGTTTTTTTGGGTTGTACTCCAGCTTATCTATATCATTCCCAAAATGTAGTTCCCAAAATTGAACAAAGTCCTCTCAATGTGGGACATATGGGATCATTGCCTCCCTCCTACTGGATGTTTTATATTTTGCAATGAAGTTTTGAATGACCTTCCAAGGGAAGGACTTGGAGCTTGTACAAGGCAGCTGCATGGCTTCCAAGAGACCTTAAAGCATTTTCTTTTCTACTGCAATATCTATCCTTTTTGCCTCCTCTCACCATATTGCATTCTGGCTCAGTCTCTGTTGTTTTCTCTAGACTTGCCTTCTCCTCCTAGTATGTTTGTGTTTCCAGGCTGGACCTCAGACCAGGATGGACATTGGCTGGGATTGTTTGTCTCTTCACTGGTTTCCTTTGTCATTTTGATCACCTCCATCTGCCTTCTTTGGCTTAAGAAAAGTTTTCCATTCCACAGAGGTGATGGTTTTCCATTTCTGGAAAAGAACTTTTTCATGGAAAATTTGTGCTTCATAATATGAATAAGATAAGCATATGTAAACATTTTGAGTCCTACAGTACTCTCTGGATTTAAGGAACTGTAACTGTAAATTATATACATATACACACATTTTTATTTTCTTACAATAGGATCTGTGATATAGAATTAGAAGTCTTTAGAGGCCAATTAATTTAATGATCCCATTTTATATGAGGAAAGTAAGGCCTAGAGGAGTTAAGTCACTTGACCAAGGTCATACAGATGATCAATGTCAGAGAAGAGATTTGAACTCAAGTCCTTAGACTTTTGTGCCAGTGTTCTTTCCACCATACCATGAAGCATCTTTTAAATTCTAGTTCTCTTACAGTAGTATAGCCTAGCAAAGTGAGTCTTTTTGGCTACAGAATTTCTGTATTGCATCTTAAATTCCAATAATTGGCAATTCTCTCCAGACCCTTATGCCCAACCAGGTTTACAATGTCAGGAATCATAGATTGGACCAATTTTTATCCACCCTTGCTTTTCTTACTTCATAAATATTGCATATCCGAGAGAGGAGTCATGTTTTCTTAATGTATGTCCTACCTACTTCACATAGGAAAGAGGAAAATATACATTTATTTTAAAAAACATCCTTTTTTGGAAAGGACTGCCAAATAGACCTGCAATAAAAAGAAGCTACAATGTTACAATGAGGAGATAGGATCATACCCACTAATAAAAAAAATGCTAAGTGCAATTGCAATCCGCGTCCCCAAAACACTGCATTTGTTACAGATTTGAGCTACCATTCTTAATACTTCTATGGGGGTGGTTGTCAGTGGCATTTCTGAGAAGGAGAAATTAACACAAATGAGCATGGCCAAACATATTTTGAAAAGCTTTTGGCTCAACCTCCCTCCTCTACCTAAAAGAATAATAAAATCTAAGAACCAAGAAGGCGAATGATGCCAGGTTACAACTGTCTAGCAGAATGAGAAAGGATAGCTGTAATGCTTATCCATATAGGTATATCCACTTGTACTCAGGGAAGGTGTAGGTGATAGGTGGAGGTCATTCAAAACACTGGGCCCATCAAATCCCCTACCTTGTGGTAGGAGAAGCATCTGCTTACCAGTTGGAGAAAGGGTGCATTTCATTCTCTTTCTCCAACTGTTTATGCTTAAATCTCCTACAGATAACATGGTTTGGGACATATCATGGTTAATAAGGCCCTATCTGAATTTCGAAGCAGAGTTCTCCAACCCACTGCTTCCATAGATTAAGAATGTTAGCTGTTCTGGTTGACTGCATGCGTTTGTTGCTCACGGCATCCAGTGGCCATCAGGAGAAGCACGCCAGCATGCATGGCCAGTGCAGAGAGAGAATCTAATGAATCCCAGCAGAGACAACGCAAAGGGTGAGGTTGCACCATGCAATGGAACCACAGCTTGGCCTTGGCTGCCATGCAAAAAAGACCTACATCAAAGAGTCTGCAGAGCGGCTCCTAGGTAAGAGTTGATATGAGAGAGGTGAGTTACTTCAGCAACGAAAGACACGGGCGAAAAATGTTCATACCACTGTAAACAGAACACTGTACATGGAGCCAGCGTTACACGCGCAGAGGGGCAGCGCTCAGGAGGAGGAAGAGGAGGGGAAAGAAGAAGGGGGAAGGGAAAGGAGAAGAGGAGCTGGAGGGAGGAGGAAACGGGACTATTGATTACTTTAATGAGCTGGTATTCCCTGGCTGTCCTTTAATAGGCATGTCAGCATTTTGTTTAACCAAATGCGCTCATTAGAGGTTTGTTTTTTTCCCAAGTAAACCATAATTTTCAAGATGTTTTGAAAATTCAGGAAAAGTAAGGCATCAGTTAGAACGACACACACCGTGATTTCCCATGGTTACAGCTCCGGGGTGAGAAGTAGAGCTGAGACTGATCCGATAAACACGAAGACAATTAGATGCCAACATCTTAACCCTTCCCCAGTACATCTCCTGTTGACATATGGCCACCTACCTCAAAGGATTGTAGTGAGAAATGCCCTCCATACACTGCAAAGTGCTACATAAGTGTGAACTACCATCATCATTAACAAAAACATCACTAACATCAGGACATGGGGCTGAGGCGTTAGTAAGGTAGTAGCTTAGCAAGGGGAGGGAGGGGGTAGAGGGCTCAAGGCAGCCATAACTTTGTGGTCCTCAGGTCCCACACTGTACTCTCTGGGTTAACTAATAGTCTGGAATCAAACCTTTTAAAATATCCTCCCAATCCAAGTCACCTTTACCTTTCATTCAGAATGGTTCAGAAAAACTGAAAGGGATGGTCTGTGAAAACAGATAACCCAGTGCCCATCCTGGTGATCTGATAGAATAGCTGACCCTATTCCAAAAAGGGAAAACAGACTCCCCAGCAGGAGTTACATAGTCCAATGCTCCTTTTTTGTTGAAACAGATTGGTCAATAGATTGACAATGTAAGGAATCAGAGGTCACAAGGGAGAAATAGATTGTTTGTGGCAAGGAAGCCCTCTCCTGTCTCTCCCCTAACACCGAAACCACACTGAGCTTCTGAACAGGCAGCTTTTTTTGTGGCAGGATCCTTTGCTAATGGTAGGAACATCTTTTCTTTCCTTTCTTCCTCCTCCTTCTCTACAGAATAACTGATATACCTTTCAAAGATGGGGGGGGGGCAACCTCTCTGCTAATGTAATCCCTCTCTCCTTGTTCTAATGCCTATGGGAAATTGTAGATACACAGTAATTTATGACAATCAGAAACATATTTAGTATTTCTATAAAAGCATTTATTCCTCAGAGCTCAAATTTCTTATCTCTAATGCTTATTATCATCCCTATGGTAGAGAACTAAAGTTTGAAGTACGCTTACTCATTATTATACTCTCAGCCAGTGAGAGTTCAAGAGTCTAGGATGGCTTGATTAGGACTATATATATACAGCTATGAATAAAACACAGGATTTCTCACTCTATAGTCCTCAGATTTCACCACTTGAAAATACTGTGCTCTATATCCCTTCCTTATGATTAAGAACTACAGGTCAGGAGATAGTTTACGTTTCTGCAGAAAAAAAATTTCCTATGGATTGGTTTGTTCTTAAACAAACAGAATTTTTAATCCTTAGGAAATTTCCTAAGTAGGACATCAATCAATATTTTAACCAGCCTTCATCAAACATCTACTGTGTGCAAGATACCATATTAGCCTCTGGGCAATGCACAGAAAAAAATGAAGCAATCACCTCTCTCAGGGAAGTTATAGTCTATCCATAGAGACAATATTAATATGGATATGGATGAGTATTTGTATGTATATATATATATATATATATATGTGTGTGTGTGTGTGTGTGTGTGTGTGTGTGTGTGTGTGTGTATGTGTTTATATATATATGTATCCCGATACATAGTAATTACAAAATAAATATAAGGTAATTTAAAGAGCTAGAATACTGAGATTAGGTGTCGGGGGCAGTAGGAATAAGGAAAAGCTTCATGTGATGCTTCCCAAGTCTTAAAGTAAGGAATTCTTTGAGGCAGAAGTGAAAAAGTAGAGCACTCCAAGCATGAGGGTATCCTAATACAAAAGCACATTAGGTTGGAAAGAGTTATCAATGTGCATTGAATAGAATCCTGGTGCCTAGAAACAGTTTGAGTCCTTTCCTAATTTTCTAACTTTCTCTAGTAGGGAGTCCTTTGGATTAGAGAGATGGTTCTATTGCAGCTGTAATTTAATAGGCATTTATTAAGCACTACTATTGCCAGGCATTGTGTTAAACATTAGGGATACAAAGAGAGAAAAAAATGGCCCTCTGTGAGTTCACAGTCTAACCAAGGGTGGGGAACTTGTAGCCTTGAGGCCACATGTGGCCCTCTACATCCTTGAGTGTGGCCATTTGACTGAATTCAGACTTCACAGAATGAATCCCCTTAACAGTTTATTAAACTAATACTGCAAATACACACTGACTGCACTTCCTACATCCCTTCTAGATCCTGTGAAACAGCTGATGGATTCTTGCTAATTACCAAAAAGTTAAATTCCTTTTTGTTATAATACAAATGGGTTGCTCCATTGAAAAGGCCTGCCCTAACAGTAGCCCCAAATCATTCTCTTTCTCTTTGTTCCCTGGAAATAATTCTACAGACATATCCTCCATGTGGGCATGAATGAATCCATGCCAGTCCCCAGAGCAAGCATTCAGAGTAGGCACACAGAGTATTCCTCACTTCACATACACCATATATGAGAATTGTGACAGACTTAGCTTTTAAAATACATGTCCTCCTTTTCTTCTCTAGCTCCTCAGCTGAACTTCCTCCAAGTACCTCTTCAGTACAAATCAGTTTAATAAGCACATAATACTTTCAAAGAGATTAGGACTACAAAGATGATATTAAAGACAATTATTGCTCTCAGAGTTTATAAGCCAGTGGTGCTGCAGAGGCATACGATCCAGAATTATCAAGATCTCTAAGTTTTATAAGATTTAAAACTCAAAGGAGCTTATTTGTTTCTATTGTCATTGAACTCTGGAGTTATACATTTTAATGAGAATAATCAACTAATTGAGAAAACTTGAATCTTATTCTTAAAGGCAGCTAGAGCTAGGCAGTGTAGTGTATTAAGAGTTACTGTTGGGGTGGAGCCAAGATGGCAGAGTAGAAAAAGCACACCCAAGGCTCTCTCCCTCCAGATCACCTCCAAATTATGTAAAAGGGGACTCTGAACAACTTCTGGAGCCCCAGCACCCACAGAACGACACAGAGAAGCTAACCTCCCGCTTAGGACAGCTCAGCAGCCCTACAGGAAGGACCAGTGCAGTGCTCTGGGAGCTGGCGCAGCACGTAGCATGTGGAGAGCCAAGCCCAGGTCTGCCTGAGCCGCGGTTTGAGCCCCAGGGAGGCCGGGCCAGCAGCCGGCTGGAGGGACCCTAGAACACCAGCAGCTGTGGCGATTCCAGAATTGTCAACAGAGACATGCCTAGGACAAAGTGAGAGGTTAGTGCCCTGTGGACTTTGGGACAAGTATTTGGGGAACTCGTCGGCTTCCTCCCCTGGGGGCTAGAAGCCGCTGAGGAGAGACGCCATTTTGTAGTTTTCAGAGGCAGCTCCAGATCCTGGCCTGCAAACTGTAGGGAGACCCAGCGATCAGTCTTGGAGGGTAATCACTCTTGCTTAAACCTCCCTGGATCTGGATTGTGGTCTGGGGTGGAGGTCGTGGGGTGGGTATCCAGCTTGCCAGAAATGGAAGTTGTCCCCCCACATGTTTGGGATGGAAGCTTCCCTGTCTGGTGGCAGAGTCCTACTGTGGCAACAAGCCCAAAAGTCAAGTAATTAAGTGGCAACATGCCAAGGCAAAGGAAACAAAATAAACAGAAAAATGAAACATTAGACTCCTATTTTGGGGGCAAAGAGGATTGAAGCACAGAACAGGAAGAGGACTGTGAGGTCAGAAATCCTGCTCCAAAAGCCCCAAAGGAAAATATGAGTGGGTTACAGGCCATAGAGGATCTTAAGAAGGACTTTAAAAATCAAATAAGAGAAGTGGAGGAAAAACTGGGAAGAGAAATGAGAAGGATGCAGGAAAAGTATGAAACGAGGGTCAACAGCCTGACTGAGGAAAACAACACCTTAAAAAATAGACTATCAAATGGCAAAGGAGGCCCAAAAGGGCAATGAGGAGAAGAATGCCTTAAAAAGACGAATTTGCCAGATGGAAAAAGAATCTCAAAAGCTCACTGAGGAGATTCATTCCTTCAGAGTTAGACTGGAGCAAATGGAAGCTAATGACTTTATGAGAAATCAAGATACTATTAAACAGATCCAAACAAATGAAAGAATAGAAGGCAATGTGAAATATCTCATGGGAAAAACCACTGACCTGGAAAATAGATCCAGGAGAGACAATTAAAAAATTATTGGACTACCTGAAAGCCATGATCAAAGAAAGAACCTAGAAATCACCCTTCAAGAAATTCTCAAGGAAAACTGCCCTGATGTTTTAGATCCAGAGGGCAAAATAGAGGCTGAAAGAATCCACCAATCACCTCCTGAAAAAGATCCCAAAAAGAAAACTCCCAGGAATATTATAGCCAGGTTCCAGAATCCCCAGATCAAGGAGAAAATACTACAAGCAGCCAGGAAGAAACAATTTCAATATTGTGGAAACACAATCAGAATAGCACAGGACCTGGCAGCTTCTACACTGAGGGATCAAAGGGCATGGAATATGATATTCCAGAGGGCAAAAGAGCTGGGAATGAACCCAAGGGTCACCTACCCAGCAAACTGAGTATTTTGTTTCAGGGGAAAATATGGTCATTCAGTGGAATAGAGGACTTTCAAGCATTCTTGAGGAAAAAACCAGAATTGAATAGAAAATTTGACATCCAGACACAAGAAGCAAGAGATGCCTGAGAAGGTAATCAGGGAAAAGAAATCAAAAGGAACTTATCAAAGTTGACCTAGTTACATTCCTACATGGAAAAACAATAACTATGACTGATGAAATCTTTCTCAGTATGAAAATAATGGAAGAAGGGTGTATGGTCATATGAATACATATGTGAATGTATGTACATATGTTTACAGTTGTACATGGATAGAGGGCATAGGTTGAATTTGTTGGGAAGGGATGATACTTAAGGGGTGAAATTATGAGGTGAGAGAGGAAAGTGGCAAGAGGAGATGGGGAGAGACAGGGTAGGGTAAACTATCTCATGTAGAAGAAGCAAGGGGAAGTGGCTGCAAGGGAGGGGAAGAATAGGAAGGCAAAAAGGCAAAACCACATTATCATTGAATTTGGTTCAGGGAGAGAATGGCATACATACTAAATGGGATATCTCAACCTGCAGCAGAATAGGGGGAAGGGGGATGAGAGGAGGGATGATGGATGGGAGGGCATCCTTTGGGGGAGGGGAGGTTGGAAGTACCCACTATAGAAGAGGGACAGGATCATGTAGGGAATGGACCAGGTAGGGGTGGGATGAGTGGGAGGGAATTATAAGCAGCCTTGTACAATATATCTACTATGAGAATGTTTTGCATAGCTAGACATGTACAACATATACTGAATTACTTATCTCCCCAGAGGGAATGGGTGACAAGGGAGGAAGGGAATGGATCTGCAATTCGAGGTCTTAAAATTAAATGTTTCAAATATATATACTATTATTAATACTCTTTTGCATGTAATTGGGAGATAAGATGTGCAGACATTGGGGCATAGAGATTCACCTTGCTCTAATGGAAAAGTCGAAGGGGGTATGGGAGAAGATATGGGAGAGAGCAGGATGGAGGAAGCGATATCTTGTGGGACTGCTATTCCGGGAGGGTGGGTAGGGGAAAAACGGGGGAAAAATTTTAACTCAAAATCTGGCGGAAACGAATGATGTAAAACAGCAGTTAATAAAGAATTTGTTTAAAAAAAGAGAGTTACTGTTGGAGTCTAGGATA
The DNA here is from genome assembly GCA_011680675.1 of Gymnobelideus leadbeateri. NCBI lineage: Eukaryota > Metazoa > Chordata > Mammalia > Diprotodontia > Petauridae > Gymnobelideus > Gymnobelideus leadbeateri. Next base: position 289,788 of record WOXC01010562.1, read on the forward strand.
TTTAAGTCCAAATCTTGTATCAGAGGTTAGCAGGAGGATGCTGCGTGAGTCATTTAACTTCTCTCAATATCAGTTTCTTCATATAATAAATAGGTATCATAGAGGGGCAAAACCAAGATGGTGGAGAAAAGGCAGCAACTAGCCTGAGTTCTCCCCCAACATTCCTCCAAATACCTTTAAATGATGCCATAAAATAAGTCCTAGTGCAGTAAAACCCACAAAAGGATGGGATTAAATCATTTACCAGTCAAAGACAACTTAGAAGGTCAGCAGGAAAGGTTTGTAGAACCTAAGTGAGATTGGAGCACAGTCTAGCCCAAGCCATGCCAGCACAGACTCAGCCCAAGAAAACTAGGAGTAGGCCGTGGGAGTTAATGAGAGCAGCAGTAACTGCTTTCAGAGCTCTCAGCCCACAGGTGTAAGGGGGTTGAACAACTTGTTAGAAAAAGATTAAAAGGGCCTGTTTGCTAGTACAGAGGCCGGACTCTGTTGCTTTGCCCATTCTCAGATCTGATTCCAGTCCTGGGTGGCCATCCCAGGGTGAGAAGGAACACTAGTTCGCAGGAGCTTATGGCTACAATGGAGTGGAGACCCTACAGGGCAGAAAAGAGTGTTTGTGGTCACTTACAAAGAAGAACACAGACCAGGAAAGTAGTAAACACCTCTCCTTAGATCATACCACCTTGGAAGAACAGAAAACTTATAGGTCCCTAGAAGTATCTCTGAAAACAGTTGCACAAACTCCCTGAAAGCTTGGGATAGCATGCCCTCCACTCTGAAAGCAGAGCCCTACTTTAACGCAGAATTGAAAGTCAAGTGATAGTCTGGGAAAATGAGCAAACAACAGAAAAAACTCTGATTATATAAAACTACTATGGTGAAAAGAACACACTCAGAAGAAGAAAACAAAGTCAAAGCTCCTATATCCAAAGCCTCCAAGAAAAATATGAATTAGTCTCAGGCCATGGAAGAGCTCAAAATGATTTTTAAAAGCAAGTAAGAAAGGTAGAGGAAAACTTTGAAAGAGAAATGAGAGTGATGCAAGAAAAATCATAAAAAAGAGTCGATAGCTTGGTAAAGGAGACACAAAAAATACCAAAGAAAATAACAGAAAAGAAAAGAAAAAGACTAGGCCAAATAGTAAAAGGGGTCCAAAAAGACAATAAGGAAAAGAATGCCTTAAAAAGCAGAATTGGACAAATGGAAAATGAGGTCTGAAAGCTCACTGAAGAAAATAATTCCTTAAAAATTGGAATTGAGGGGCGGCTAGGTGGCACAGTGAGTAGAGCGTCGGCCCTGGAGTCAGAAGGACCTGAGTTCGGATCCGGCCTCAGACACTTAACGCACACACAAACAAAAACCTAGCCGTGTGACCTTGGGCAAGTTACTTAACCCCAATTGCCCTCCAAAAAAAAAAAAAAAGCAAAAAAAAAAATTGGAATTGAGCAAATGGAAGTTAATGATTTTATGAGAAATCAAGAAACAATAAAACAAAACCAAAAGAATGGAAAAATAGGAGACAATGTGAAATATCTCATTGGAAAAACAACTGACCTAGAAAATAGATCCAGGAAGGCAATTTAAAAATTATTGGATTACTTGAAAGCCATGATAAAGCAAAAAAAAAAAAGACCCTAGAAATCATCTTTCAAGAAATTATCAAGAAAAACTGTCCTGATATTCTAGAAGCAAAGGGTAATATAGAAATTCAAAGAATTCACTCATCACCTGAAAGAGATTCCAAAATGAAAACTCCCAAGAATATTTTAGCTAAATTCCAGAGCTCCCAGATGAAGGAAAGACTATTATAAGTAATTTAAGTGTTGTGGAGTCACAAGATTTAGCAGCTTCTACAAGAGTAAATAAAAAAAAAAATTTGAAATAAGTTTCTCTGATAAAGGCCTCATTTCTCAAACATATAGAAGATTGAGTCAAATTTATAAAAATGTGAACCATTACCCAACTGATAAATGATCAAAAGATATGAACAGTTATTAGATGAAATAATCAAAGCTATCTATACTCATATGAAAAAATGCTCTAAGTCATTATTGATTAGAGAAATGCAAATTAAAATAAATCTGAGGTACTACTTCATACCTATCAGATTGGCTAATAGCACAACAAAAGAAAATTACAAATATTGGGGGAGATATGGGAAAATGACACTTTGATGTACTGTTGGAGTTGTGACCTGAATCAACCAATTTGTAGAGCAATTTGAAAGTATGCCCAAAGGGCTATAAAACCATGCATACCCTTTCACCTAGGAATACCACTATTTGGTCTATATCCAAGGAGAAATTTTAAAAAAAGGAAAAGGACCTATATGTAAAAAAATATTTATAGCAGTTCTTTTTCTGGTGGCAAAAATTGGGAATTGAGGAAATATCCATCAATTGGGGAGTGATGAAACAAAATGTGGTATGTGATTGTGGTGGAATGGATAGATATACACACACATATTAAAAGAGGGCATAAGAAACATAAATTGAATATATATATATATATACATAGATATATATGTATATATGTGTGTATGTATTTATATATATGTGTGTGTGTGTGTGTATGAAGTGATGAACAGGATGCTCTCAGAAAAAACTGAAAAGTCTTACATGAGCTGATGCAAAGTGAAATGTCCTGTGTACAAAGTAACAGTAATACTGTAAGATAATCAGCTATGAATGACTTAGCTAGTCTCAGCAATACAATGATCCAAGCCAACTCTGAAGCACTTATGATGAAAAATGCTATCCATATCTAGAGAAAGAACTGATGGTGTCTGAATACAAATTAAAGCATAGTTTATTTTTCTTGAAGTTTTTTTTGGGGGGAGAACTATGTTTTCTTTCACATGACTAACATGGAAATGTTTTGCATGATTACACATGTGTAACCTATATCAAATTGTTTGCCTTCTCAATGTTGGGGGAGAAGGGTGGAGAGGGAGGAAGGGAAAGAATTTGGAATAAAGTTTTAAAACCTAACATCAGAAAAATATTTTTTTACTTGCAACTGGGGGGAAATAAAATACTAAATAAATTCAAAACATTTTTAAATGGGGATGATAATATTAGTTACCTCTCGGGGTTGTTGTGAGGATCAAATGGAATAGCACTTTACAAACCTTATAGGATTATGCATACTTACTATTACTATGCCTTTGGTTCCTAGGTATGTATATTGAGGAAAAATGATTTCAAGTATATCTGGGTTCTGAAGGAATATTTAGATAGCAGGAGATTGGTGATATAAGAGTGGGAAGAAGGAGACTTTCAGAAATAGCACAGAGAAGCAGAAAGACTGTTGGATTTGGAATCAGGGAGACCTGGGTTCCAATCCTGCCTCAGACACTTACTAGCTGTGTGACCCTGGCCAAGTCACGTAATGTCCCCCAGTCTCAGTTTCCTCATCAGAAGGGGTTAGAATCAATGATTTCTAGGGTCTCTTCCTTCAAGTTCTAAATCTACAATCCTATGATGCCATTATTTTATGCCTGAGATTTTTTCCCTGAAAATGTCTGTCTTACAACCATGCAAGCCATGAGAACTATAGGCCTTCCTGCTGAGGAAGTAGAAAAAGAGGAAGTCTTGCATATTGCCCATGACCATCGGTTATATGCTCATTTGTTACAATGCAGTTTGTTCCAGGTTCCCGATAATGCTAAGAATACATGAGGAGCCCAAGTGCTGATGTTGTGAAAAACTCTACTCTGCATGCTGGTTAATGGAGAAGTCACTGACTGCTCTGCCCTTATGCTATGCATACAAACTGGAACACCACGCAGTGAATGCTGTCCGGCTGCTCAGAGACCATCCAAGTGTAGCAGCAAGCACCCCAGCGTCCCCAGGGTGCCTGCCAACATAGGCTCTTATATCTGCTTTTCTAAAGGAAAGAAACTCAAAATGGGTTAACAATCTTGCTTTAATCAATCAAACATATAATTTACCTAGTTCAGGTCAGGGAAGATCTTAAAAATTTACATTCCTATAACACCAAGACAAAGACAAATGGCACAGTTATAGCACAACTAGAAAATAATAATTCAGGACCACTCAATGAAGAATGTTCTTCTTCTGAGGGATAGGTTAATAAAAAGACCTAAGTGGCATTGGCCTCCTTGCTGTTCCCCAAACAAGACACTCCATATCTTAACTCTGGCTGTTTTCATTTGCTGCTCCCCCATGCCTGCAGCTCCTTATTTCTCCTCCTAACTTTCCTCACTTCCTTCATGTCTCAGTTAAATTCCTGCCTTCCTAGAAAAGCCTTGCCCAATCCCTCTTGAAGCTAGGGCTTTCCCTCTGTTGATTATGTTCCATTTATGTTGAATATCTCTTGTTTGTACATAGCTATTTGACTGTTGTCTCCCCCATTAGCCTGTAAGTTTATTCCTAGAATGAAGGAACTATCTTTTACTCTTCTTTGTGTCCTTAACAATCAGCACAATGCCTGGCACTTAACAAATGTTTGTTGACTACTGATCTACCAAAGCTGAACAGGTACAGCCAAGGCACTGTTAACCACTGATATTATGAGATAGGGGAAAAAAAGAGAATTGTCCAAAATTTCATGGTGTAGTGGAAAGAGGGCTGGACTTGGCATCAGGAAGACTTGATTTCTAATCACAACTGAGATCCTGATTAGTTATGAGATCCCAAATAAATAAGTTTACCTTGCTGGGCTTCAGTTCCCATATCTGCACAATAAGGGGAATAATATCATGTGACTTCCAAGATATCTTCCAGATCCAGACCAATGTTTCTATGTTGATTCTAGCTCTAAGTCTATGCTACTATGGTCCCACACATCTCTTCATCATTCCCAACCACGTAGTCTGATTTTACCTTTACCTGGATCCAAGAATACAATATTCTACTGCTATATTCCTCAAATATTCCACTTCTTCAAGGTCAGAGAAAAAAGATGGTGGCACAAAGGTCCACTAGCATCAGCTGTCGCTGATTACATTCCTGGTGTTTATCAGGCAGAGGCTTCACAATCAATAGCAGGGGCTGAATCTGAATATTGGTGGTGACTGGACAATATCAACTTACCTGGAATGACCTGACATAAGGCATTTCTCAGCTTGTCTATCTATTCTAGCTTCTCCTCGTCAACCCACATTCCTTCAAATTCATGTATTATTGCATATTGATAGAGCTGTGAGTAGTTTTAGATTACTATGTTATACTCAGCAAAAAATAAACTATGATAAATAAGTAGCCTATTCACAATCCAACCAACGGAACCATTTAAGTTATTGACTGGGGGGCATGCTGTTCTCATTCTTACAACAAAATGCCATTATTTCAAAAACAAAATACACCTGTTAATATTAGGTTAAGGACAGAAATCGAGATTGGACCTGTGATTTTACTGGCATAGGAAAGACCTGCAGGAGGCAACTCCCTCTACCAATCCAGGTCAGCATCTTCTCTTGTAAATGAAGTTTTAGAAAGTTGCCTTAAAGCCTAAAAGATTAAGTAACTCACCCAGGCTCATACAGGCAGAATGCATCAGAGGCCAAGACATGAACTCTTCCTGCCTGAACTCCTCCTGGTTCTCCATCAATACACTATGATGTCTCTCATTTTACAAATATGTTTAAAGCTACTTTGGGTAATTTTAAATATCAATATTGTTATATAAGCTTCACTTTTATAAAATAGGAATTTAGCGATGAAATTTGTTTTCTTTTTAAAATTAAAGCTATTTGAGATCTTTTAAAATAATTTTACCCACAATTAAAATGGATTTCCAGTGTGACTGATTATATTGGTCAAGTGGGAGGCTATTGCCACCCTTATCGTGGCACTTACATATATAGATACTAATATGAAGCATATCAAAGTGTGCTACACCGATGTGTACCTACTATGTGTCACCTACTAGGTGCACCCATGTGATAGCTACTATGTGTCAAATATAACAAGATATACAACAAAGGTATTTTCATAAGACATTGTCCCTGCCCAAAAGGAGCTTAAAATAAATTTCTTACTGCTCCTCTTTAAACCTATGGTCACCATAGAGTAAATATCATATTAATAATCACATGGCCACCCACCCAACAAATCCCTAACACATACATACACAGAACACCCAACCGATCTCCACACAATGTTCAGTTAATAATGGTTAATGATTACGATGACAAAATTAATGAAATTAGTCCAATGATAGTAGTCCCTGTAAGCAGAGGTAGGAGAGTAGATCTATGGAAAACAAGGCTGCTAATACTATAGTGTCTCTACTTAGAACTAGCTCTAGTCAAACAATAAAATGAAACAACCACTCAAAAAAACTGTATTGTTCCCCCAGCTCAGAGTTTGTTCCTCCTTCTACTGATGCTGACTGTAGAGTAAAGCAATATTTCCCCTAGAAACACTGAAATCTGAATAGAGAGAGAAGGGGGAAAAAACTTTTCAAGGTCCAAAGGAGTGAATTTTCTTGTGAAAATAGTGAAATTTCAGGCCCTGTGCAGGCTAATGAGGGAGCCATAGTAGAAGAAAAAAAGCATGGGATTTGAAATCTGAGGAACCCTGGTTTCAAATCACAGCCCTGTAACTCATTTGCTACATAATAAATGACACTAAATTTCTCTGGATCTTAATTTCTTCATCTATAAAATTAGGAGGATTAATTTAAAATTGCTATAGAAAGTATAAAATACTTGGAACTTGGCCTACCAAGATGCACACCAAAACTATTTAAGTAAAACTATAAACCACTGTTTACAGAAATACTGACCTAAAGCGTTGGAAAAATATTAGTTGCTCGTGAGTAACATGAGTCAACATAACAAATATGACAATACTACCTTAATTAATTTGTCTATTCAAGGTTATATCAAACTACCTAAACATTATTTTATAGAACTAGAAAAAATAAAAAAATTCACATGGAAGCAAAAGGTCAAGAATCTCAAGAGAAGGGGCGGAGCCAAGATGGCGGAGTAGAAACAGCTCGTCCAAGCCTCTCTGCCCCCAAATTCTCCACAAACTATGTAAAAAAGGACTCTGAACAACTTCTGGAGCCCCAGCACCCACAGAACGACACAGAGAAGCTAACCTCCCGCTGAGGACAGCCGAGCAGCCCTGCAGGAAGGACCAGCGCAGTGGTCTGGGAGCCGGCAACGCGCAGAGCGCAGAGAGCAGGAGCCCAGCCAAGCCGAGCCCAGGTCCGTGTGAGCCGAGGTTTTAGCCCCAGGGCGGCAGGGCCAGCAGCCAGCTGGAGGAACCCCAGAACACCAGGAGCTGTGTCAACTCCAGAATTATCAACATAGACATGCCTAGGACAAAGTAAGAGGTTAGTGTCCTATGGACTTTGGGACCTGTATTTGGGGAATGCGTCAGCTCCCTCCCCTGGGGGCTAGAAGCCGCTGAGGAGACACGCCATTTTGTAGTTTTCAGAGGCATTTCCCGCTCCCAGCCTACAAATCGTGGGGAGATCCAGCGATCAGTCTTGGGGGGTAATCGCTCTTGCTTTAACCTCCCTGGATCTGGATTGTGATCTAGGGTGGAAGCTATGGGTGGGTTTACAGCTTGCCAGAAACGGAAGTTGCCCCCCACACGTTCGGGACGAAAATTCCTCTATCTGGCCTTAAAGCCATAGTGTGGCAACAAGCCCAAAAGTCAAGCAATTAAGTGGCAACATGCCAAGGCAAAGGAAACAGAAAAATGCAACCCTAGACTCCTATTTTGGGGGCATAGAGCAGGAAAAGGACTGTGAGGTCAGAAGTCCTGCTCCAAAAGCCCCAGGGGAAAACATGAACGGGTTGCAGGCCATAGAGGACCTTAAGAAGGACTTTAAAAATCAAATAAGAGAAGTGGAAGAAAAATTAGAAAGAGAAATGAGAAGGATGCAGGAAAAGTATGAAATGAGGGTCAACAGCCTGACTGAGGAAAACAACACCTTAAAAAATAGACTAACTCAAATGGCAAAGGAGGCCCAAAAGGGCAGTGAGGAGAAGAATGCCTTAAAAAGTCGAATTTGCCAGATGAAAAAAGAATCTCAGAAGTTCACTGAGGAGATTCATTCCTTCAGAGTTAGACTGGAGCAAATGGAAGCTAATGACTTTATGAGAAATCAAGATGCTGTTAAGCAGATCCAAACAAATGAAAGAATAGAAGGCAATGTGAAATATCTCATGGGAAAAGCCACTGACCTGGAAAATAGATCCAGGAGAGACAATTTAAAAATTATTGGACTACCAGAAAACCATGATCAAGGAAAGAACCTAGAAATCACCCTTCAAGAAATTCTCAAGGAAAACTGCCCTGATGTTTTAGATCCAGAGGGCAAAATAGAGGTTGAAAGAATCCACCGATCACCCCCTGAAAAAGATCCCAAAAAGAAAACTCCCAGAAATATTATAGCCAGGTTCCAGAATCCCCAGATCAAGGAGAAATACTCCAAGCAGCCAGGAAGAAACAATTTCAATATTGTGGAAACACAATCAGAATAGCCCAGGACCTGGCAGCTTCTACACTGAGGGATCGAAGGGCATAGAATATGATATTCCAGAGGGCAAAAGAACTGGGAATGAACCCAAGGGTCACCTACCCAGCAAAACTGAGTATTTTGTTTAGGGGAAAATATGGTCATTCAGTGGAATAGAGGACTTTCAAGCATTCTTGAGGAAAAAACCAGAATTGAATAGAAAATTTGACATCCAGACACAAGAAGCAAGAGATGCCTGAGAAGGTAATCAGGGAAAAGAAATCAAAAGGAACTTATCAAAGTTGAACTATTTACATTCCTATATGGAAAAGCAATAACTGTGACTGATGATATCTTTCTCACTATGAAAATAATGGAAGAAGGGGTGTGGTCATATGAATACATATGTGAATGTGTATGTATATGGTTACAGTTATATATGGATAGAGGGCATAGGTTGAATTTGTTGGGAAGGGAGAATACTCAAGGATGAAATTATGAGGTGAGAGAGGAAAGTGGCAAGAGGAGATGGGGAGAGACAGGGTAGGGTAAACTATCCCATGTAGAAGAAGCAAGGGGAAGTGGTTGCAAAGGAGGGGGAGAATAAGGAAGGCTAAAAAGGCAAAACCACATTCACATCAAATTTGGTTCAGGGAGAAAATGACATACATACTAAATGGGATATCTCAACCTGCAGCAGGATAGGGGGAAGGGGGATGAGAGGAGGGATGATGGATGGGAGGGCATCCTTGGGGTGAGGGGAGGTTGGAAGTACCCACTATAGAAGAGGGACAGGATCATGTAGGGAATGGACCAGGTGGGGGGTGGGATGAGTGGGAGGGAATTATAAGCAGCCTTGTACAATATATCTACCATGATAATGTTTTGCATAGCTAGACATGTACAACATATACTGAATTACTTATATCCCAAGAAGGAATGGGTGACAAGGGAGGAAGGAAATGGATCTGAAATTCTAGGTCGTAACATTAAATGTTTCAAATATATATATAAATACTATTATTAATACTCTTTTGCCTATAATTGGGAGATAAGATGTGCAGGCATTGGGACACAAAGATTCATCTTCCTCTAATGGAAAAGTTGACGGGGGTATGGGAGAAGGTATGGGAAAGAGCAGATTGGAGGAAGCGATATCTTGTGGGACTGCTATTCAGGGAGGTTGGTTAGGGGAATAATGGGGGGAAAATGATTGTAACTCAAAATCTGGCGGAAATGAATGATGTAAAACAGAAGTTAATAAAGCATTTGTTTAAAAAAAAAGAAAAAAAAGAATCTCAAGAGAAATAATTTAAAGAAGAGGGAATGAAAGGGCTCTTCAAATGTCAGATTTAATATTATACAAAGTAGTAATTCTCAAAAACGATTTGGTGCTATTTTTAAATTAGAGAGATTGGTCAATGAAACAGATTAGCTACACAATACATTGGAGCAAATTTATCTAGTGTACCCTAGTATTTAACAAATACAAAGGCCCCAGTTACAGAGATGAAGAGTAGCTATTTGACCAAAACTACTAGGAAAATTGGACAAGAGTATGGAAGAAGTTAGATTTAGATCAACCCCTCACCTTATAACAAAATAAGCTTCAAATGGGCATTTGAATGACCTTATTATAAAAGGTCACATCATAAACAAAATGGAGAAAATGGAATAAATTAGCTCTCAGATCTATGAATATGAGAAAAGCGATATAGAAAAAGGGATATAAAAGATGACAAAATAAAATGGATAGCTTTGATTCCACAAAATTAAAAAGATCTTACATAAACAAATCCAATAAAACTGAGATTAAAAAGGAAACAATTAACTGGGGAAATAATCTTTGCAACAAGTTTCTCTGATAACAGTTCATTTCCAAGATATATAAGGAATTGTTCTCAATTTATAAAAATAAAAACCATTTTCCAAATGATTAATGATCTAAGGATATGAATAGGCAGTTTTCCCAGAAAGAAATCCAGGCTATAACTACAAATCTATTTATAAAATATAATATATATAGCTATATGAAAATGCTACAAAAGAATCATCAATTGGAGAAATGCAAATTAAAGCAATTTTGCAGTTCTATGTCATACTTATTAGATTGGCAAAGATGACAAGAAATGAAAATTATAAATATTGGAGGGGATATGGAAAACTGTTACATTGATGCACTATTTGTGGATCTGTGAATGGATATAACCATTCTAGAAAGCAATTTGAAATAATGCATTAAAAATTACTAAATAGAGCATGCCCTTTGACCCAACTTATACCCATAGATAGACCTATACCCAAGAGAGTTAAAAGAAATGAGAGGTTTCTTTACATGTAAAAATATTAATAGAAGTTCTTTTTGTGACAGCAATTGAAGAACAGCCGAATAAGTTGGCACATGAATTTGTTGAAATGCTCTTGTTCTACAAGAAATTTAGAAATATTAATAGATAATTTCAAAGAGACATGGAAAGACTCATATGAACTAATGCAGATTGGAGTATGCAGAATGCAAAGAATAATTTCCTCTATGAAATCAGAATGATTAAAGTAAATAATTCTGGAGACTTTTATAAATTGATGAAGAATGAAATGATCAGAACCAGGAGAACAATTTATACCATAAAAAACACTGTAAAAACAACTTTGAAAGTTGTAAGAACTGTGATCAGTACAATGATCCTTGATGATTCCAGAGAACCAATGATGAAACAAATTCATTCCAGACAGAGAGATGCAGCATGCAGAAATAGCCACATACACACACACTCACATATATAATATATACACACATATATGATAGATAGACAGATATAGCTACGTAGATTACATATGCAGTTTTTTTTAATACTCAGAACCTTCTTAACTCCCTCATTTGCCTCCCCCCACTGGAGAGCAAGGGGGTACAGGAAATATTTTGTGTTAATTAAAAATGTTTTTAAAAATGTGTTATAGAGATTCCACAGGTATGGACTGTCACATGTTCTTTCATATGAGGTCATTGTATTGTTAAATTTACCTAATTATTTTACTTTGTTACAAGAGACCTCTCATGGGATGGGAGCAATCCATATATGACTATAGTATAAAAAAAACCTTAGTAATAAAACTTTTTTAATGAAGAAGGTGGGATGGATGTATTATAAAGTCACTTCTGATCCGTGTTCCTACTACCGTCTATTTATGGTGGGGCTTTCTGATCTCTCTCTCTCTCTAATAATGTCATGCTGGTGGGCCACCCAATCTACAGGATCTTCAAGGCAGCCCTCACTCTCTCACTGATTCACTATACCTCCTGGCTGCCTATGCTCACAGTAAAGTACAAGATAGAATTACAGAAAGCAATGGACCTCCTTCCCTCAAAAGTAGGTGATCAGGTATCTGTTCTGATTTATCTTGAAAGCATGAGTGAAATAAACAAGCAAAGAATAAGACCAGTCTCAGTATAGGTCATGCAAAAAATAATCTAGATAAAATAAATCCAGTCCATCTTGAAATGGAAGGACTGTCACCTTTCTCTTATTTTTATTGATGGTAACCTGACCTCATATCAAAGAAATAGCAGATCTGAGAGTGGGAAGGGCTCTCAAAGTTTAACTAGTTCAACCTAACCAGTATTCTCATTTATAAGCCCCCATCCTACCCCCTCCCCAACACATACGAAAGTGGTCATCCAATCTGTGTCTGATGACCTCCAATGATGGGGAATCCACTCATGAACTTAGCTTTTCCACTTTGAATAGCTTTCATAATTTTTAAAGCCTAAATCTGTCTTTCTGAAACTTCTCATTTCTTCTAATTATTTCCTCTTGAGTCAAGCAAAAGAAGCCTAACCTGCGCTATGTGGGCAAGCTTTCAAATGCTTGAACATAGCTATCGTGTCTTCCCTAAGGCTTCTCAGCTAAACATTCAGTTCCCTTAGACAGTCTTGGCAAGATCTGGAAGTCTTCTGCCATCCTGGTGACCCTTCTCTAAAAGAGCTTTAGTTTTTCAATGTCCTTCTTAAAACATGTGCCCAGAATGGAACAAAATGTTCTAGATGAGGTCTAATCAGGGCAAAGATAAGAACTATCTGCAGGAATGGAATCTATCAGCAACAGTCTGTTCCCTGTTTAGATTCTACTGTTATTCTGATATATATGTATATGTGTGTATATACATATATATATATTTAAAAAGCACAAGAAAAGTTATGAACCTGCTGTTCTAAAAAACAAAACATTCATTGATGCCATGGGAAATTTCTACAGTGGGGAAGGGTCATTTATTCAAGCTCTTTTTACTGATTTCGTAACTAATGAGGATGGGACAGAGGCTTCCCATTTTTTGGCTTCCAGAGGAAACAGCTGGATCTACTGGACATGCCCAATATGCTTATAATGTGTATGTGCACAGATGGTATCCATTGCCAAAGAATTCAGGCCTTGGTCAGTAGGAACCTAACTGTCAAACAGCATTCAGGTCTTCTAGATAGGAAACTTATTAGGCCCAATCACATTTGTAGAAGGAGGAGACTGGAAATACATACAAAAGTTGTTCAATTTGGTGATAAGGATCAAATGAGAAAATATATAAAAACACTTCATAAACATTAAAGTGTTATATAAATGCTGGCTATTATTATTATTACTATGAATCAGAAATCCAAATTAGGTCAACTGCAAGGTACCACTTCACTGCCATCAAATTGGTAAATCAAAAGTCAGTGCCAATAGAGACATGGGAAAACTAGAAGACGAATTTGGTGTTGGTGGAACTATAAACTGGTTTAAACATTTTGGAAAATAAGTTGAGTATAGAAGACAGATTAGATTTAATTAGTTTGGGCACATTTGGAGAGATAGGCCAAAGTTGAGCAGAGATAGATTTCATCTTGATGCATGTAATCATTTTGTTAACAATCAGAGGCAGGATGGTCTCAGGATAGCTCAGGATGATGTGGACTTCCTTCCACTGAAGGTCTTTCAGTAAACCATGGCACATTTTAGAAAAGATCCTTATACAAGTATAGGTTGTCATGGTTCATTGGTTCTCCCAGTATAGTATTCTTTGCTGCAAGGAATTATGGGACACTTACGTTAACACCGCTATGAGTTACTCTCACATGGGCAGTATCCCTTCAATAAAAAGAGTCATTTTTGTTGAGTTCTTATGGGTTCAAAATCTGATGTGTTTCTAGGTAAACAGGTCATAGTCAAGTTTTTCATATTTTGCAAATACTATACTTAAGGCATTACATATACAAGATAAGTGAAATGTATACCAGGTAAAATACATAAAAATTTCTATATGCAATAAAATCTAAAATACTGAGAAGCATCTAGTGAAACAAATGATTAGCAGTATATACTTTGGGAACTACTGAAGTAGTAATACAAGAGTGAGAGCTAAAAGTGTTCTTTGAGGCCATCTGGTCCAAATTCTTCATTTTACAGATGAGGAAATCAGTGGTCAGGGAGGTCAAATACTCTTTCCAAGTTTGTGATCTTGTGACTTTCTTTATTCTATCAATACAGTAGAAAATAATTTTAAAAATTTAAATAATGTCAAAATTTAATTTAATTTTTATTTTGGGAATTTTTTCTCAAAAACTTCAGTGTAAAAGTAACTCATAGCCCCAACTACTTTCCTTCTTCCCCTTTTCTCATAATGATCTTTAGCTTTATTGCAAAAGTTTGTTCTCTATTTAACAAAGTAAAGACTCTTCACCTAAGCCAATGAGTGAACAATGTTGAAGCTTCAGGTTCAAAGATCACTAGATGACCTACCAGTTCATTTAGTTCAACTCACTTCATTACACCTTAGGAAACTGAGGCTCAAGAGGTTAAGCTACTTGCCTTAGATTATACAACTAAGAAGTGGCTCTGAACCCATTTTAAAACCCATGCTGCTTCCTCATGCTGCACTAACCCCATGGCTACCTGCCCCCACCAGTCTTCTTCTAGTAATAGATTTCTAATGCTAAATGCAGTTGATGGTAACTTTCCTGAAACCTTAGAAGTCATATTCTAATGCAGGATGTGGGTTCTATGGAATAATAAGCATAAGCTTGTGAATGAAGAATTATTAAGCTCTCCTATTAAACTTCATTTAGTGATGTTTTGTCATTCAAGTTGATGTCTTGCCCAAGGTCACAGGAAAAATTATTACAAGAAAAATCACTTAGCACTTATTGCTTCTTAAGAACCAAGGATTTGCTTCTTTTTCTGCTCTGCCCCCATTCCCGTCCCCCACATCTGTTCTATTCCCATTTAGGTAAGTGGTTGCTAATGACAAATTATTCCAAATGAACACAGCAATGATTGAATCAATCAGAAGGGCACATGGGTATATGTGATGTCTTCTGGATTCCAGGGCTAAGAGGCAATTTTATAACAATAGAATTTTTTTTAAAAAATATTACAAATGGCAAAAAAAGAGAAATTTGAAGGAGACCTTAATCCTTAAGATTCTCAGTGAGAATACTTTAAGTCATTTGGATTAAATCCAGCTTTTTAATTAATCTTGAATATTAATGAATACAGATTTGGAGAAAGAAAGAACCTCAGCATCCCCCTAGTCCAATCCTCTCATTTTTACAGTTGAGGAAACTGAGATCTTAAGAGGGAAAATGACTTGCCCAAGATAACCCAGCACATATTTTAAATCTAAAGGTTTTGTTTGTATTTTTAGTATGAAAAAATTTAGTATGTGTATTTAAGAAAGGAAGGAGGAAAAGAGTTCCCTGCACCTCTATACAAAGATATCTTGTCAATATATACATTTCTCATATCACAAATTTTACTCTATTTCATAAGCAAGAGAAAATTCAATTTAGAGGCTGCGTCTAAATCGAGTACTCAATTTTTCTGACATCTGTTCATAATTTGTTTTAATCTATCCTCAGCAATTGGCAGGATGTTTTGATGGATACTGTTTATCCCTTCCCTCAAATTCCTTACCCTGAAGAACAAATATATCTGACAATAGGGAACTTTTTTCCATAACTTGTACAAAGTTTTGATGTTTTTAAAATTTAGTTTATAATTTTTAAACACTTAAATTATTTAAACATGGTCATAATTATGAAACTATATAAACATGGTCCAAGTTGATGTGTCCATGTTTTAAATGAGTATATTTAGAGGAGTGAGTGATGTGCGGCATAGATGATAGAGGGCTGGTCTTAGCATCACAAAAACCTAGGTTCCAGGCCTGCCTTTGACCCATACTAGCTATGTGACTGTGGGTAAGTCATTTCACTTGTCCGTGTCCTAGGCAATTCTTTCATCGTACATTGCAGATGGTTTGTTGATCTCCATCAGTAGGAGTTTACACATCCAGTTTGTGACTGATTAAATACCCTGTCCAGAAAAAAAGAAAGCTAAATTATCTTTAGCAGTACAGTAGTTAACAAGGGTAAATATTTATTAAGTAGGCTTATGAACAAATGAACAATAATTGAAAATTATGCATATTAAAATGTATAATCTATAATTTTAGTCCCATATTTAGATTCAGACAAAGAGAATTGGTTTGCTCAGGATTTTAAAAATAAAGGAGTTTTTTTTTAATTAAATTGAAATCTAGTGGATTCAAAGAGAGTTTAGTTAATAAGGCAGTTTCATTTTTGAACTCAGCAAAATGTTTTAAAATTAATTTCATTGTTTTCTGCCTCACTGTCTGCACTCAAGAAAGGGGATTTGATAATTAACTTAATTATCATTTAACTTACTGTCATTGAATTTGTTTAACTCAGTAGAGACATTTGAAAGTAAATTGCAAGATAAATTTCCAGCCCTGAATCAATCTTTTTATCTGTCTAGTTAAGGCATTCTGCAAATTGACCCAGTTTTGTGTACAGAATGAAACCGTATGGTTCATAAATGTGCCAAGATCATAAAACCTATAAGAATGTTCTATGGATGGGGCAGCTAGGTGGCACAGTGAATAGAGAGCACCGACCCTGGAGTCAGGAGAACCTGAGTTCAAATACAGCTTCAGACCCTTAACACTTAACTAGCTGTGTGACCTTGAGCAAGTCAGTTAACCCCAAATGCCTTGCCTCCTTCCCTCAAAAAAAAAAAAAAAAAAGACTTTTCTATGGTGCATATCCTCAGTCCTTTGCCCCACCATTAATCAAACCTTAGCTATTCTTCTTTTTGCAAACAACATTTGTAATTATATTTCTCACTTCTCAGTGCTGAATATAACCCACTCTTTATCAAGGATTCCCTTAAAAGCATTTCCACTTTTGCCAAGTTTTGCATTTTCTGATTCTGTGACTTCGTTTGTTTCATCAATACAGTAGAAAAGCACATCAAATGTAAGTAATGGCAAAAATAAATTTAATTGTTATTTCAGATATTTTTTCCTCAAAGGATTCTAAGAATTCCCTCAAAAGGATTTTCATTTTCATTTCCAACACTAGGTGTGCTAGAACCTAGGGTTGAAAAGCTTTACTTGTTTAACAAGTCTCATGTCATGCTAACTGGGGTCATTATTACAAGTCAGCACTTGAGTGTGTCAAGATGTCCCACTAGTCACTACCAGGAGGAGATCCACAGAAAAAGCAGTCTAGTGATTTGCCACTGAATCATCCATACATGCCTTTGGACAGACTTCTGACTTCTCCCTTTCACCTTAACGCTTCACCACTGGCTTTCAATTCCCCTTGAAATCTAAACAGGCTATCTCTGAATAGATTGCTTCTCTGGGCTGTTTGCAAAAGCATTTGATAGCATTTGTCTTGTTAATCTAAGAGGTCTTTGGCTCAGACCATACAAAAAAAGAAATGCATATATATATATATATATATGTATATATATATATACACATATATATATGACATGTGTGTATGTATATGTGTATATGTATATATAATAAATACAATTATTTCTTCCACATTTAAATCTGCATAAAATTTTTTGAGCCTCCTTTTGTACCAGAGAAGTCTGAATTATTATGGTAGTAAATGATAAAATATGTTAATATTATATAATACTATACATATATTTTATCCATTTCTGAGTTTCTAAAATTTTCTGTCATCTGCTGGACTTCATGTGTCATATGTGGCTTCCCACAAAACTGCCCCCAAATTTCCATCTAATTTCTTGTTCTGATCAGCAATATATCAAAATGTGATGGGGAAAGTCATGATGTGGAAGGGGTAACTGGATATGTGTGTATGTGTGCGTGTGTGTATGTGCGATTGTGTATGTCTGCATACGTGTGTGTGTGTATTCTGTTCATCCTTTACAAGTCCAAAATTCATTTTCATTATAATGTTGCTCTCCTCCTCCCTGGGCTCTAGGGATATGAGAAGGGAACTATTCCAGAAAAGGAAGGTCATCAAGGATGGGTGACAAGTAAGATGAAGGAGTGAAAATGCCAGGTTTGGATTTAGACACTTTTAGAGAATTGTTAAGTTGCAGGAAAGGATTTTCAGTGGCACAAAGACAGTGCATCCCTCTTCCTTTGAATTATTGGTCATGAGAGTTCTATTGGGGAATACAAAAGTAGGAGATCCCTGTGCTGATGGAATGAGCACAGGATCCCAATCCTAGATCGATAAAGGACCACAGAGACCAGCTTATCCAGCCTCATCAATTTATAGACGGGGAATCTGAGACTCAGAGAGATTAAAGGACTTGCCCGTGGTCACAAGGTTACTTAGCATCAGAGCTGAATTTGGACCCAATTCTCCGGTCTACTGAGCTGGTGCCTCCATTAAACCACATTACTTCCCATTGTTCAATGCTGCTTTCTGCTTGGAAACTTTGACTTAATATCAAAGTTATCCATCTAGCTAGGTTTCCAGGGTTCCAGGCATAGTTCAACATTCT
This sequence comes from Gymnobelideus leadbeateri, assembly GCA_011680675.1. Classification (NCBI taxonomy): domain Eukaryota; kingdom Metazoa; phylum Chordata; class Mammalia; order Diprotodontia; family Petauridae; genus Gymnobelideus; species Gymnobelideus leadbeateri. Next base: position 308,063 of record WOXC01010562.1, read on the forward strand.
GCACAAGGCAACTAGAAGCCTTGAAGTCAAATTCTGCCCCTGACACTAGTTTTGTGATCATAGGAAAATCCCTCAAACTTTTGTGAATCTCACAGTTTGTAGTGGTTATTTCTTTGGGTTGGATCAATCAAGATACTGTATATCAAGGTTTTTGCAGGCCTTAAAACTATGTGGGTATATATGTATGAGTGTGTGTAAATATGTATATGTATACATACATATATGAATACACGTGGACACACACACAGCAGCTGGAGCATCTAGGTAGCAGCATGGATAGAGTGCTGACCCTGGAATTATAAAGATCTGAGTTCAAATCCTGCCTCTGATACTTATTAGCTGTGTGACCCTGAGCAAGTCACTTAGCCTTGTTTGCCTCAGTTTCCTCATCTGTAAAATGAGCTGGAGAAGGAAATGGCAAATCACTCTGGTATCTTTGCCAAGAAAACCCCAAATGGGGTCACAAAGAGTCGAACATGACTAATTAACAAAGATGCACACATATATGCATATAGATCATATACATACATACATACATACATGCCAGTTATTATCATTTCTTGTAGGCCCAGAGGGATTTAAGAGCACCCTTGTTTTGGCGTATCACTTATTTCTCTACTGTTGCATCCCCTTCTGTCACTATCTCTAATACTGTCACCTAATGCACCTACTCTGCTCCTACCAGGTTTCTTTTCTCCAGACCATTTTCTGAGCCTGTTATCCTCTGCACTATGGTAGCTTCCCACTACTCTATGCATCCACTTGGCATCTTCACTTCTTGATTCAAAGGGGTTTTATGAGGTTTATTTATTTGTTTTTGTCAGATGTCTCCAGATGTCTCCATCTCTCTGCTGTGCCCTGCACCAGACCTCCCAGCTCATCCCTACCCATTCATTTCAGGGGCTCCTATTTTTTGTTGTAATTATCTACAGTCCACTGTGAGCCATCTTCAAAGGGGCACAATGAATGTGGCATTCCTAGGTAATCCCTACATACCATGCCATTTCTCCCCCTCCATTTTTAATAACATCTGGAATTCCATCTTCTGTAGGGAGTTGCTGGGAGAAGAACTCACTTGTTTCCTTAATCCCATTCAGTCTAGACATAGAACTTCCCTGGCAACTTCCTAAACTTTCCCAAATTTTGTATTTACCCTTCTTGTTCTTTCCACCAGAATATACTTGTCTGATCAATAAATTCTAATGAATATTTTACAGTCTATTCATGTGGTAAAGCTGTGTAGCATTTAAGTGGTAGGTCTATATCATTTTATCCAAAGATATATGTTGCTAGAAGACAAAGGTTACATTTTAAAAAATCATTTTGGTAGCTTTTTTTGTTTTAGTAGTATTTTTCTACTTTTATAGTCTTCAGAGAGGTCCTCCAAATAAATTTGTTGGCATGCTGTAGGACAGGTTCTTGGTATGAAAATAATTGGACTAGGTGACCTCTAAAGTCCCTTCCAACTCTGAAATTTGAGAACTCAGAAAAATGGTTCTCTGGATCACCTTGCAAAAATGGCACCCTGCATTTAAGCTATTAACATTTTCCTCTTGGAGATAATAATGATGGCAATGAACCTTTATGCAGTGCCTGAATTAAAAGGGATTTAAAGAAAGAAGAATCTATGGCTCTACTTTGCCCCCCATCCAACAGTCAGTCAGTCAGTTAGTCAATAAGCACTTACCATTAGGTACTGTACTAAGTGCTCGGGATATAAAGAAAGGGGAAATAAAAGCAACGTCATCCTTTTTCTGTTGTCATTAATTGGCAATAGCCAAAGTTTATACATCACTCATCATCTCCAAGCAGCCTTCACTGAATGCTTACAGTTGTTTGAGAAAAGGGAGTTTTTTTTAAAGTTATTCCAAGGGTCTGGGATTTTTATGAACTCCAGGTGGCCAAAGGTTTCTGGATCATGTCTGAAGCAAAGAGAAAGGATAGGCACTTTTCTGGCCAAAGAATGAGTCTTAAATGATGTAATATGATAAAAAGGCCATGACATTTCCTTACCATAGGTGGACTCCTTTTAAATGACACAACCAAGTATTATTTAGAGCTGTCCTCAAGTATTGGTTTAGGATTGAGGAGTTACCCTGTCTTTCTCAAAGAGCTTCAATTTCTGGTTGCCCTCTATAGATCTATTCAGTTATATCCTTTCTCTCCTTTTCTCATCTTTATTCTACTTGGTGACTGCTCCTAAGGCAAATTGCCAAGACTGGCTTCTGTCTCCTTCACTGGTCTTCACGTACACACTAGTCCTACCCAAATTTTATAACTGCTTTAATAAAGTGCCTCTGGAAGACTTCACTGCTTACTTCTGATTACATCCTTGTACTTGATTATTTGCATCCTGGAAAGCCTAACTCTGAACAATTGGTTTTGGACTTTTGGCTTTCATATTCTGCATTTCAAATTCTGTTAATTGGCTTTTACAGTTCAGATGTTTACACTTTATTGCTCTCAATTAATAAGTAGATTTAGCTGCTTAACAATGGAACAAGCATCTTCTATTTTAAATATCTTTAATCCCTGACTAGAAATTTTCAAGCTGCCTGATAACCATCATCTTAACCTTATTTGACTGGGTTTGTTTAGGGATGTGGAGAAAGAATGAGATTTGGAGGCTACAGAGACCCATCATGACCATGCAGAATTTTCTTCCTCTGAAAGACTTCCTGGAAAATAGAGAAAAGGGAGCTTCAAAAGCCCAGTGTTATACTCAAGATCAAAAGGACTATTTTGGAGTTAAAATCAACATCCTTAAATAGTTTAACCAACTAAGGCTGGAGCTCAAACTCTTTTTCACTGACCACAAACCAGTAAATACCCCACTATGATTCTCCATACTCAAAAATTATACAAAAAAGGCACCCTTTCCTAGGACTAAACCTCTATAGGACACAGCCCCAGAGAAGGTACAGAAAGTGATTTGGAATAGTGAGCAAGAAGGTAACTTTAGCTAAGTATAAATTTGTGTCAACAACATGATATTTTCCCCCTTTGCTACAATGACTTGTCTTAACAAGAATGCTAAAGCCAAGGGGTCAACTCAACAACAAGTCACTAGTGATGGCTTCCATGCTGCTGATTTTTAGAGGCTCCTATAGGGAGGGGTTGCCAATTGATGAGTCTACAGCACAGCTGCTTCCCACAGTGCACCTGCTCTCTTCCTAGCCTCTTAAGCCAGGCATGTCCTCTGCCTCTAGGTTTCTGCTATCTTGGTCTTGGCATCTTTGACAATTGTTTCTGCCACTCATTGTCCCAAGATAGGTTTGGCAGTTACTGCATGCCTGTGGTCCCTTGGAGACTGTTATGTCTGCAATCTGTGAATAGGGGTCCACATTTAATGGCTGAGCCTTGTACAAAGGATTCTGCTGCCGATTCAGAAACTTTGGGCAACAGGAAATCAAAATCATGATGGTCCATCACATGACGAGGCCAGAAAAGTCTCTTGGTTCTGGCTTTGAACACCCCAAGTTGCTAAGTGTTCTCACACACATATGCCTGCTAAAGGACCCCCCACTCCTGGCACCATCCTTGATGAGTGAGTAACAGATCTTACTGCCAATTATCAGCCTTTGGGCTGGTTTCCTGATATGGAACCTGCATATCCACTTTAGAGTTTATTGTGGTGGCCCTGCTTTAGTCTGTAAAGCCTACCTGCTCTTCACCCTATGTCTTATCTTACTGATGCCTCTCAGTGACAGCACTTGGTCATTATTCTGGGTCTCGTAGTAATTCAGTACACCGGGGTCTCTTACCCGAGTGGTTTCCTTATTGTCCAGCACTGGTTGATAACTAGCTGGTGCAGTAGATATATCCCCAGCTTGAAATCAGGAAGAGCTGAGTTTGAATCTAACCTCAGATATTTACCTATGCGACCCTGAGCAAATCACTTAGCTTTTATCTCAGTTTCCTCAACTGTAAAATGGGGGTAATAAGAGCATTTAGCACCCAGGGCTGTTGTGAAGATTAAATTAAATAATACTTGTAAAATGCTTAGCACAGTGCCCAGTACATGGTAAATGATAACAAGTGCTTTCTTAATTTTTCCTTCCTTCCTTCCTTCCTTCCTTCCTTCCTTCCTTCCTTCCTTCCTTCCTTCCTTCTTTCCTTCCTTCCTTTCATTATTTTATTTTCTTTCCTTCCCTCCTTCTTTCCTTTTTTCTTTCTTTCTTTCTTTCTTTCTTTCTTTCTTTCTTTCTTTCTTTCTTTCTTTCTTTCTTTCTTCCTTCCTTCCTTCCTTCCTTCCTTCCTTCCTTCCTTCCTTCCTTCCTTCCTTCCTTCCTTTCTTTCTTTCTTTCTTTCCTTCCTTCCTTCCTTCCTTCTCTCATCTCCAACTATAAGGAAATAATAAGCTCAAGTATATAAAGCTTTAAAGAACCTCTCTAGACAAATTTTGTCCAACACATTAATTTTACAAGATGAGAAAACGGGCCCCAAATGACTTGTCCAGCATCATACAGTTAGAAGTCAGTGGTGACTGTGGGCCCTCAACCTCTAAACCCAAATTCTTTCCATTACTATCTCCCTTCCTGATGATATTTCTAGCATAGCACCTTTTATTCTATTTGGGCGGGGGCGCATCTTTGCTTCACCATAGGATTAATATAGACAATTCTTGTCAAAAGCAACTTCTGTTCAAGGATTTAAGTGTTAAGATTTTTAAAAACAGAATATAAGTGGGAGGTGGGGTTATGTGAAAACTAATGGAAAGATCAAAGTTCCATAACTTTGTCCCTCTGGTTCTACTATCATTTCCAGGGGAATTTCCTAGACAAAGAAATAACAAAAGGGATACATTAAAATGCCCTTGAGATTCAAAACAAAACAAAACATTTTCTCATTTGTATTATCATGGTTTTGCAGTTTGTTTATTCTTCAGTTGTGTGCTGGAACTCACCAACCATGCTGAGCTATTCTTCTCCCCTCCACTTGTGCCCTGTCTTATTTTAAAAGATGCTGTAAGGAACATGATAGCTAATTTTTTCACTTTTTAAAATCATTCCCAACCTGTCAATTGCTGTGAGATCCCACTGTGTACACTGAACAATCCTGGTGTTGAGAGAATTTTTAGTTATTGTCCAACTGCTATAGAAAATTTTCAATACAATTCAAAATTTTAAAAAATCAGTTCAATTCAAAATAGCATTTATTAGTTCCTATGCACCAGGACCTCTATTGAGCTCAAGGACAAGAAAAAAATGAAAATAATGCCTACTCTTAATGAGTTTACATTCATACATACATGAATAAATGGTTAAAATTCTGTGTGTGTGTGTCTGTGTGTGTGTGTGTGTGTGTGTGTGTGTGTGTGTGTGTACACAGACAAGGTAAGTTTGGGTACAAGGAGTGCTAACAACTGGGGAGACTTGAAAAAGTCACACACTCCACAATGGAATCAAGTGGAATGTACAGATCTTCATTTCATATGATGCTCCATTTCCTCTCTCCATGTTTTTGCTTAGGTTGTGCCCCATGCCTGGAATGCACTTCCTCCTCACCTCTGCCTCTTAGAATCCCTGGCTTCCTTCAAAGCTCACTTCCTACAAGTAGGCTTTCCTGATCCCTTTAGGATCTAGTGCATCTCTGCTAAAATCCTTTCACATTTATTTTGCAGATATTTTGTAATTATGTACATATTTTTTTCTAATACAATGTAAACTATGCTAGGGCAGGCACTGTTTCATTATTGTCTTTGTATCCTAGAATCTGGCATAATACCTGGAACATGTGATGTAGTTTGTTCAGTTGTGTCTGATTTTTATAATCTTGTTTGGGCTTTTCTTGGCAAGGATAATGGCATGGTTTGCCTTTTCCTTCTCCAGTTTAATTTGTACATGAAAAATTGAGGCAAACAGGGTTAAGTGACCTGCCCAGGGTCACATAGCTAATAAGAATCAGAGGCCAGATTTGAACTCAAATCTTCCTGACTCTAGGTCCAGCACTCAACACAGCATCACCTAGCTGTCCTCCTGGAATATAGTAGGCTCTTAATAGAGATTTATTGACTGACAGGCTGAAGTTATTGTGCATGATGGAGACTTGAGTAAAAGTGATCAAGAGAGGTCATGTAGAATCATATTAGGACAGGTTTTAATGACAAGATGAATTTGTATTTTATCCTAGGGAGCCATTGAGGGCTCCTGAGCAGGGTTATAGAATGGTCAGACTTATGGTTTGAGAATATTATTAAGCAAAGGTGTGAAGGATGACACATTGGTACACATCATGAAAATATATATGCATATATGTATTGTTTATAATCACATTTACATACATACACATAAATATATTCATATAAATATTTATGTTGTAACTCCAGTTCTAAGTTTCCAAGACAAAAAATGCTGTAAATCCTAATCTGTAAGATTTATATAAATTTCCATCCCCAAGCAACCCTCTTTCCTATCTCTAACAACAGTGAAACTAGTCTTTCATCCAGGCCCTAAAGCAGCTAGGGAGGTGCTGCCTTCTCCACTGATGTCTGCTCAAGTCTTCTCTAGGATCGTGCCAGTGAAAGGGTCTCAGGATGTTTTTCTCATGCATCCCTAGAGTAAAATTCCCCTGGAATGCTTCTGGAGGAAAAAAAAACCCAATCTTAAAATTTTAGCTTTCCCATACCAGGACCAGAGATAGTTGATGTTTACCAAGAAAATTTAGACAAAATAACCCCATTAAAATTATTTTACTTAAATTATCCAGAAAATTAAAAGAAAGGTAAGTTTGTTTTCTTGAATGATCTAAGTGCCTAAGCAACCTTCCACCTGCCCTTCTTCCCTTCCAGGATTTAGTTTCAGAATGCAAGTATCCTGACACCATTCTAGACAGGATATGAAGAACTGATGGGAAGTAGGAGACAGAGACATAAACTAGAGTGAGGTCTGAATGTTAACCAGACAAATAAAACTTTTCTTAACCACTGTAGTGACCTTGAGAATGTGCTCCATTTTAGAAGATTTCTGGTCCCAATGCTGTGATATTGTTCCCATCTACTCATTTGAACAATGAGCACACATTCCTTTTCTGCCAGTTAGACTTTTGGCTTCAGATGCAGGAACCAAGAAAGGCTGAGGGTCAGAATCTAGAGTTAGATGCCCTCTATCTTATTCCTAGCTCCACTACTGTCTTGATGGGAGCAGGGAAAGAGGAGGAGATTTTGACTTGATGTAGGAGAAATTCTGCCTGACTTGCCAATGTCTTCAAAGATCTTCCTGGGGGGCAGCTAGGTGGCACAGAGAGTAGAGTGTCGGCCCTGGAGTCAGAAGGACCTGAGTTCGGATCCAACCTCAGACACTTAATGCACACACAAACAAAAACCTAGCTGTGTGACCTTGGGCAAGTTACTTAACCCCAACTGCCCTCCAAAAAAAAAAAAAACAAAGATCTTCCTGGACTATAGAAATCCTGTCTATTTCACAAGTTTGCCTTCCTCTTTAAAAAAAAAAATGTTGGTATCAGGGCAATTGCTGATGTATGCATAGTTCTGGATTTTTTAAGAGTAATTTGTAGTTGACTATCATTTATTTGTGTAATTGGTGTAATTAAATCTAATTACATAATTGGTGAAAGACTGAGTAATCACATAATTAGAATGTGTAATAATAACTGCTAAAATTCTATTGTTATGATGTGCCATGATACAATTATGATGTGTAACAATGTGGGCCAATTCACAGGGTGGGACAATTTACAGCAAAGGGTGAAAACAGCCCTGTCTGAAAGCAGAGCTCAGCCTAGCCCAGAGAACAAACATGCAGATTTCAGCTTGTTTGGGGTTTCCTTAGAAGTGAATAAGAACAGATTGTTTCACCAGTCACGTTAGTCCTGCACATCCATGGCAGGCGGTGGTTGGGATCTGATATTTAGACATTTGAAAGATCCTTGCCCAAAACAAAAGCAATACCAGGCTCTATCCCACCAATACCAGCCCTCAAGCATGAGCTTCAAAGGAGGAATTTTCACCTTGAAATTTGATTTTATTCTGTATGTATCTTGTATGGGCCGAATTATTTACACCATTGTCTTTCCGACTAGAATGTAGGTTCATTGAGAGCAAGAACTACTTTTGCCTTTCTTTGTATTCCCAGAATTTTAGCACAAATGTTTAAAGATTTATTGACTAAAAATTATCTTTCTTTTGTGTCACTTGTAAACTTTGGATTGTTGGAAGGGGAACTAGGCCAGTTTAGTAGGGAGAAGAAAAAATTCCCAATTTCAATTTTCATTTGAAAGTTGAAATTAAAAAAAACAATTAAGTCAACCTTTACATGACTTGATGTAGGAGAAGTTCTGCCTGACTTGCCAATGGTGGTCTTGTCATCAAAGGTTAGGAAGTTCCCTCAAGAATAGAATGTTGGTATTTAAGAGATGGAATGAACATTTCCGTCATAAGGTAAACCAATAAAGGTCACAGTCAATGTTAGTGGCAAGGCTATAGTTAGACTTTGAAGTATGCAAATCCACATACTGTCAGGGTAGCCACATTGCTTCTAGCTCTTCATTAATATGAGAACTCTAGGTGGCCTACCCTAAGGTTCAGAGCAAGGAGAGGGAGAACACTTGGAACACATTGAATAAGAAATTCAGCAGCACTGACTATGCACATAGCAATTTTTAAGGCATAGAGGAGATAGAAAACTTAAGGGAGACAGGGTCCCCTCCCCTCATGGAGTTTATAGTCTAAAAATAGGTTTTCACATATATAGAAGGTAAAAATAGATAACTATCAGACAAAATAACACTTAATTCCACTTTCATATGACTGCCCTTAGGAAAGCCACCATTATATTCCCCTTCCCATCTACTATCATTTCAGAGAGTTTAATAATTTGTTTCCTAAAAAAATCTGGCACCTGAAGTGAATTCAGCATTTCAAATATAGGTGACCAAGGAAGATTCACTTAAAATATGATCATGATGATGGTGATGGTGGTGAGGGTGATTTTGATGAATAGGAGAATTATATACAGTATAAAAGTAAATAGAGATGACTTCTGAGTCATGGTTTGTTTTGCATTATCATCCTCCATGATAATTACTAGGAATAATGTTAAGTTGACCCCGTATGTGCATTGGATGTGTAGAATCTTATTTAGAAGATACTAAAACCTACTGTCAAACAGAAATTCCATATCAATACCCCTGACAAGTGGTTAGGTAGCCACCTTCTGAGCAGTTGAAATAATCAAGAAAATATTATGTTGATAGGTAAGATTTAAAGATAGATATGGATCTGTCTATGAGGAATTCATCTGAAATATAGTGATAAAAGCACTGAGACCTGGAACCAAATCTTGTTTCTGAAGTTTTCCCACCTGTTTGATCCTGGAAGGCTTGTGTAAGCTCTTTGGAGTCCAGTTTTCATGTCTACAAAATGAAAGTTTTCATAGTTGGCCTCTGAGGCTCCTTTCATCTCTAGATCTATGTGTATAATTCTTGCCCAAACAAATGATCTCTCTGAAGGTCAGTCTTTTCAGGGGCATGATCAATTTAGCATCTGGAATGATTGATAGAATCACAGATTGTCACAGTGGAAAGGTAGCTCCTAGATTATCCAATACAATCTTCTCCTTTCACAAGTAAGCAAAATGAGGCTGGGGGAGGTTTTGTGCCACTGTTTTTTAGTTGGTAGAGAATGGAATCCATGCCTTCCCACTCTCAGGTTAATGCTTCATCCATTAGAGAATGCTGCCGTCACCACAGTCTATATGCGATGATGCCAGTTTCTTGTTTACATTATGACTGGGGGTGTGCAATCTTTATGAGAGCAGCTGTTTGGCTAGCTACTAGAATACAAATAATGGTCTTCCTTTTAAATGGAGGCTGCTAAGTACCATCTGCCAAACTGCTCTCCATCTTTCTCCTCCAATAATCCCTGTAAAAGCCTTCCTCCAATGGAGACCTTTTTATACTCTAATAAGAAAAAAAGGTGATAGCCCTCCATCCTGAGCTCTCTGCAGATCTCTATAGCAGCCACTCAAAAGATCTCCTTGATACCTTTCCTCCTGTGATGACTTTAAATCACTCCTCTTCACTGACTTTCTCATCATTTTCCTAAAGGGGAAACATAGCATTAAGGCAATTTCAAACCCTAGCAAATACTGTGTGGCAAAGGGACAAGGATATTAAGGATGTATATATATATATATATATATATATATATATATATATATACTATTGTAGCTTGGTTTGCCATTTTAATGCTTTTCCTCTGAGATTATTTCCAATTTATCTTATTGATATCTTGTTTGTAAATAGTTGTTTGCATGTTGTCTCCCCTATTAAAATTTGAATTCCTTGGGAGTAGGGATTATTTTTCTTTCTTTGCATCCTGAGCACTTCGCACAATGTCTACCATATAGTAAGACTCTTAATAAATAAAAAAATTGTTGACTTGACTACCATGAGATAGACTGAGGAAGGAAGAAGGGCACTTCTTGAATAGGAGCACTCACAGACACATCACCAGCAGACCCATGTTCTCCTTGAAGGAATATATAGTACAGAGGCTACATGCAGTAAACACTTAATAAATGCAGTGTCATTTATCATCCTATGCCTGGGTCTAAGATGAGCTCAGTTGGGATCTATTCCATTCCATGGATTCTATTTTGGTCAAAATATGATGCCAATATCTTTCCATTAGTCAATTTAGTATGAAGGCTGCTAGACCTGTGTGTGCATACCTTAGTAAGATATTAACAGAGGATAAATAAAAGGAAAACTCAATAACTAAAAACAAAATGAAAGACAAATGACATGTAGGGCAGATGCATCTCACTTATATGCAACAGGTGTCTTCCTGAAAATTGTAAGTCACATTTTTGCAAGATGAACCCTATTTTAAATGCACTAAAGAAAGGTACTATTTAAAGAGCCCATGCCATATGGCAGATCCTTTTGTAATGAGAATAGGCACTAATTTATGTTTTAAATATTTTTAATTGGATTTTCTTAAAATGGGGCCCACCTGTCCATTAATCATCCACAATCCTCGTGGTCACTAGGAACTAGCAATATCCTTAGGCTCATGTTACGAGGAGTTTAAAAATAAAAACATACTGACCCATGCATTTTATACCCGATAAGTGCTGTAGCAATGACTCACCTAAGCACAGAATAATAATAGTAGTTAATAATAAAAGTAATTATAGCTGACATCTCTACTGTGTTTTATGATTTGCAAAATGTTTTACCTTTATTATTTGAATTGAAGCATCTGGGACCTGGGGAATATCAGTTCTGGAGTTATCAGTCATGATTCCAATTTTTATTAAAATTCTTAATTGAATACAGATTATTTTTCTTTTGGAGTGAACTTCTGGTTCGTTTCATTTACAACAGAGGCGTCAAACATGCATTGATACATGTTCCTGCCAATACTCCTGAATGCTGCCCCAAGCCAGATTAAAAGGTATTTGGGAAATATTCAACAAAATAAATACAAATAAAATAAAATACAGATAACCTTAAATTTTAAAACTAAGTCAATATATAAGGACTAGTGGCCCTGTTGAATTTGATTCCTCTCAACTACAACATTCAATACCCGACTTGTCTGTTCTTTACAAAAGAATCAACACTGGAGTCAAGTCTTTCATGTTCAAGTTAAGCTTAGGATCTTACATCTATCCCACTATACAACAGAGGCATGTGGTTTCTCAACCTTTTATAAGAAGCCATTCTTCTTTTAAGAAATCTATAATCTCGGGGCGGCTAGGTGGCGCAGTGAATAGAGCGCCGGCCCTGGAGTCAGAAGGACCTGAGTTCAGAGCGGCCTCAGACACTTAATCCACAAAAACCAAAACCTAGCTGTGTAACCTTGGGCAAGTTACTTAACCCAAATTGCCCTAAAGGGGCGGCTAGGTGGTGCAGTGAGTAAGAGTGCTGGCCTCGGAGTTAGGATGACCCAAGATCAGATCCGGCCTCAGAAAATGAGCACCCACACATAAATAATGACTAGCCATGTAACCTTGAGCAAGTTACTTAACCCCAATTGCTTTAAAAAAAAAAAAAAAAAGAAATCTATAATCTCAAGACATTCTTTCCAGACAGGATTTTTACAAACTGATATAAAACTACCAGTTTTGATTTGACCATCAGTCTCAACTTGCATACAGAAAACAATTAATAAATACTTATTGGATTAAATTACATAAATGTAATATTGGCTGGTGTCACAATCTAATTGGTGAGGCCTGTCATCTCTATCTCAATATTGCAATTCAATGGAGAATGTTCTTTTTGAGATGAGGGCTGAGATCTTAGCAGTGCCAATATTTATAAAATTAACAAGGACTTGAATAGCGTGCAAATGCTAGATGAGTTTTCAAAGGTTTCTTCCACAAAAAAGCACTCAGCATCTTCACCTATTCATCCAATTTCTATCAAAGTTATAGATCATTATAGAATATTTATAACAACAACCGATCCAATACTGCCATCTGTGAAGAACATTTCATAAAATATTAGTGTGTTTAGCATATGTTAAAACAGAGATCCATTTGTTCTATGGGTTGGACTAAATGGTAGCCAAGGACTTTTCCAAAGTCATATTTTGAGATTCCAAGCTAAGATAAGCTTGAATCAGCTGCCATTTTTTTTTTGAATTATAACATTTTTTATTACTAAGTTTCAACATCATAAAGAGAAATTTCCATACATTAACAAAATGCAAGTTTCAACACTACAGAGAAATTTTAATACATAAAAACATGCAAAAATAATAGAACTGTATATGAAACTATGAATCCTACCACATAGCACTTGCTTTAAATATATAATTCTATATTTTCATTTCAAAACAATTTGGCTTGTCATGTTAGTGGTTGAATTTCACTTCTATGAATTTACACAAAATATTACAATGGATCGTTAAGACATCATTTTTACTATCACATTATGACTAACTCCCACCACTCATTAACCTCCCTTTCTTCCTCCCAATAAAGAACACAAAAAGTAGGAGTGGGGTGGAATAAGGTGGAGTTTCAATAATTAGAACCACAAAGTGGCCACATCGAAAAATATTTTCAATCTTCCACACATCCCTTATCTGAAGGAGGGTAACATCCCTAGAATAGGGGCAGCTGAGTCAAGATGGCGGAATAGAAACAGAACTTGTCAGGGCTCTGGCTCTTCAATTCATGTAAAAGGTGACTGAAGAAGCTTTAGAGAAACAGAACCCACAAAATGACAGAGAAGCCAAACTCCCACTTATGACAGCCCCTGAGGTTTTGGCCCCAGGGCGAGCCTGACCAGCCACCAGCTGGAGGGACTTCAGATCACCAGCAGCTGGGGTGGTTTCCAGTATTATCAACCCATAGTTGCTAAAAGGTCAGTGCAGTGTTGACAGGAAAATGGTTACAATGGAGGGGAAGAACAGGAAGGCAAAAGGGAATGGGTCATCCTTATTCTCATTGAATTGGGCTCAGGGATGGAATGACATACACACTAAATAGGGTATCTCACCCTATTTAGGAGAGTAGAGGGAAGGGGATGAGAGAGGATGGAAGGGAGGGTAGGTTAAGGGGGAAGGGAAGTTGGAAGCACCCACTTTTGAAAAGGGACAGTATCTGGGCGGCTACCTGGCGTAGTGAATAGAGCACCTGGCCTAGAGTCAGGAGGACCTGAGTTGAAATCAGCCTCAGACACTTAACCCCAACTGGCCTCCAAAAATCAAAAAAAAAAAAAAGGGGGGGGGGGTTTCCGAGACAGTATCAAAGTAGAGAATAGAACAAGTGGGAGGTGGGCATAGGAGGGGGGGGAAATCTTCCACAGTATATGTACTATGGAAGTGTTTTTTTTTTTGCATAGCTACACATGTACAACCTCTATTGAATTGCTTATCTTCACAGTAAGGGGGAGTGACAAGGGAGGAAGGGAATGAATCTAGAATTCAAAGTTTTAAAATCAAATGTTTAAATACACACACTATTATCAATATTATTTTACATGCAACTGGGAAATAAGACATACAGGCACTGGGGCACAGAGATCCACGGTGCCCCACTGTAAAGTCAGAGGGGGTATGGGGGAAGATATGGGAGAGCAGAGATTGGGGGAGGGGATATATCCAGTGGGATCAAGATTTCTGGGTGGTGGAGCTGCCATTTATTAAGAGTCTATTTGCTGGGGGGCAAAGCCAAGATGGTGGAGTGGAAACAGCACTTCCAAGGTGCTCTGCCCCACACAACTTCCAAATAATGTAAAAGGGGACTCTGAACAACTTCTGGAGCCCCAGCACCCACAGAACAACACAGAGAAGCTAACCTCCTGCTGAGGACAGCCCAGCAGCCCTGGAGGGAGCGGCCAGTGCAGCGATCTGAGAGCAGGCAGCACAGTGCACTGAGAACCGAGAATGTAGTGCATTGGGAGCTGAGAGGGCAGCGCTCTGGGAGCTGAGCCCAGGCCCACTTGAGCCAGGGTTTTAGCCCCAGGGTGGCTGGGCCAGCAGCCGGCTGGAGGGGCCCTAGAACACCAGCATCTGTGGTGATTCCAGAATTGTCAGCACAGATATGCCTAGGACAAAGTGAGAGGTTAGTGCCCTATAGACTTTGGGACCAGTATTTGGGGAACCCATCGGCTTCCTCCCCTAGGGGCGAAAAGCCACTGAAGAAACGCTGCACAGAAGCCATTTTGCAGCATCAGTGGCAGCTCTAGCTCCTGGTCTGCGAACTGTAGGGAGACTCAGCAATCAGTCTGGGGGTTAATTGCTCTTGCTTTAAACTGCCTGGAACTAGATTGTGGTCTGGGGGGGGAAGTTTGGGGTGTGTATGCAATTTGCCAGAGTGGCTGTAGGTTTTGCAGAGGCCACCCAACCTGTGGAAGTTGTGAAGACCCCACATTTGGGCGGAAGCTCTCCTTTCTGGTGCCAGAGTCTTACTGTGGCAGCAAGCCCAAAGATCAAGTAATTGAGTGGCAACATGCCTGGGGAAAGGAAGCAAAATATACAGAAAATTCAACATTGGACTCCTATTTTGGGGGCAAAGAGGATCAAAGCATGGAGGAGGACTGTAAGGTCAGAACTCCTGCACCAAAAGCCCCAAATGAAAATACAAGCTTGGCTACAGGCCATAGAGGACCTTGGGAAGCAGATAAGAGAAGTGGGGGGAAAATTGGGAAGAGAAATGATAAAGATGCAAGAAAAGTATGAAATGACAGTCAACAGCCTGACTGAGGAAAATAACACCTTAAAAAATAGACTAACTCAAATGGCAAAAGAGGCTCAGAAAGGCAATGAGGAGAAGAATGCCTTAAAAAGCCAAATTTGCCAGATGGAAAAGGAGTCTCGAAAGCTCACTGAGGAGATTCATTCCTTCAAAGTTAGACTGGAGCAAATGGAAGCTAATGACTTTATGAGAAATCAAGATGCTGTTAAGCAGACCTGGGCAGATGAAAGAATAGAAGGCAATATGAGGTATCTCATGGGAAAAACCACTGACCTGGAAAATAGATCCAGGAGAGACAATTTTAAAATTATTGGACTACCTGAAAGTCACAATCAAAAAAAAGAACCTAGAAATCATCCTTAAAGAAATTCTCAAGGAAAATTGCCCTGATGTTTTAGATCCAGTGGGGGAAATAGAGGTTGAAAGAATCCACAGATCACCTCCTGAAAAAGATCCTAAAAAGAAAACTCCCAGGAATATTATAGCCAGGTTCCAGAACTCCCAGATCAAGGAGAAAATACTATAAGCAGCTAGGAAGAAACAATTTCAATATTGTGGAAACACAATCAGAATAGCACAGGACCTGGCAGCTTCTACACTGAGGGATCAAAGGGAATGGAATATGATATTCCAGAGGGCAAAAGAGCTGGGAATGAACCCAAGGGTCACCTACCCAGCAAAACTGAGTATCTTATTTCAGGGGAAAATATGGTCATTCAGTGGAATAGAGGACTTTCAAGCATTCTTGAGGAAAAACCCAGAGTTGAATAGAAAATTTGACATCCAGATGCATGAAGCAAGAGATGCCTGAGAAGGTAATCAAGGAAAAGAAATCAAAAGGAACTTATCAAAGTTGAACTATTTACATTCCTACATGGAAAAACAATAACTGTGTCTGACGAAACCTTTCTCATTATGAAAATAATTGAAGAAGGGTATATGGGCATATGTTTACAGGTATACATGGATAGAGGGAACAGGTTGAATTTGATGGGAAAGGATGATTCTTAAGGGGTGAAGTCAAGAGGTGAGAGAGGAAAGTGGCAAGAGGAGATGGGGAGAGACAGGGCAGGGTAAACTATCTCATGTAGAAGAGGCAAGGGGAAGTAGTTGTAGGGGAGGGGAAGAACAGGAAGGCAAAAAGGCAAAACCATATTCTCATTGAAGTTGGCTCAAGGAGAGAATCACATACATACTAAATGGGATATCTCACCCTGCAGGAGAGTAGGGGAAAGGGGGATGAGAGGAGGGATGATGGAGGGGAGGGCATTCTGGGGGGAGGGGAGGTTGGAAGTACCCACTATCAAAGAGGGACAAGATCAAAGTAGGGAATGGACCAGGGCGGAGGTGAGATGGGTGGGAGGAAAATATAAGCAGACTTTTACAATGTATCTACTATAGTAATGTTTTGCATAGCTATACATGTACAGCACATACTGAATTGCTTATCTTCTCAGAGGGAGTGGGTGACAAGGGAGGAAGGGAATGGATCTGAAAACTGAAGTTTTAAAATTAAATGTTTCAGATGTTTTAAAATTAAATGTTTAAGATGTCCAGGCACTGGGGCTCAGAGATTCACCTTGCTCTAATGGCAAAGTCGAAGGGGGTATGGGAGAAGATATGGGAGAGAACAGATTGGATGAGGGGATATCTAGTGGGACTGCTACTCTGGGGTGGTGGGTAGGGAAAAAATGGGGAAAAATTGTAACTCAAAATCTGGTGGAAATGAATGATGTAAACCAGAAGTTAATAAAGCATTTGTTTAAAAAGAAAGAGTCTATTTGCTGAGGATACATGGAAAGAGAAAAACATCCCTGCTTCAAGGTGCTCACAGTATAAAAGGGGAGATAGGTTAGGGAGGTCGAGATAAGATTGGAACAACTATATGGAAACAAGATAAATACTGGAGAAATTGTAGATAATCTCTGAGGGCAGGAACTAGCATTAACCAAGATGAGATCACCAAAGGAGATAGTTTATTAGCATGAAAGGAAAACAGCAAATGAGTAGCACTTCATCAAAATCACTGACGTGCTATGACAATAGTGAATATAAATTTTTTGCTTCAGAAGTTTCCTGCCCTTCCTCCTCTGCCCATTCCTCTTCCTTCCCCACAATATTCTTCCGCTTATCACCACTTTTCCCCATTGCTTCAATCATAGCTGAGCAGCTGCTAAAAAGGAACTTCCAGTCACCTGTCCTTTTTCTGTTACAAGTGTCTGCCAAGTCTGGGTTCACAGACCTCCAAATGTTTCCCCCTTCCCAACACGTCTGCATCCACATATTGTATAGGGGTAGCTGCTAAGATTCAGAGTTTCATCTCTCCTAAGGATAAACAATAGTGTATGAATACCTGAAAATGGAGACCTGAAATTTTCTTAGCCAGAGGGAATGGTCTATATCTGGACTCATTAGCCATGATGTCATTTCCCTGTCTGGGGCGATGCAGGCCTGTCTTCTGATGCTCTGAGGAAGACACTGCTGTTCCAGACAGTCTGCTGTTTTAGGCATGTCACTTGGAAATTCTGTAGGAATTAAATCAAGCCCAAAGGAGACAGAAAGCTAGGAGAAGGGAGTGGCATTCCCTGTTGAACAGTCTCCATTGATATTCCTTTCCTATATTTCATAGTGAAATGACAGAACTGTCCTGAAAGGGCTTTATTTCTAATTCACTTTAAAGATAGAGACAATAGGATAAAATGGATACAGAGCAGGAGTTCTGGGTTCAAGTCTTGCCTCTGGGACATACTCACGTTATTAAAGTAGGCTAAACACTGAATGTCTCTAAACTCCAGGCACTCGCTAGGGTTATAAATTGCAAAGAAGCTGCTGACCTTCACTGGTAGAGGGGTTTCCTCCCCAGAATGACCCTACAGTGATGAAATCACAAGGCTATTTACCCTCCCCCACAAATATTGAAAAATATAGGACTTCTGTGATGCAATGAATAGAGAGCTGGCCAACCACACTAAGACTACAGAGTCTCCCCTCTGGCACATCCCAGGTTTGTGACTCTGGACAAGTCAATAGATATCTCAATGACCCAGGAAACCTTCTGCAGAGCAGGTGCCCACCTGTTTGAATTTCCTCTCTGGGAATTCCCTACGCCAATGAAATCATGTCTCATTTAAATAATAACAATAACAATAACAATACTCCAAGGACTTGCAATTTTGTGTGGGCATATATCCACCAGCACAGAGCCCAACCCCTCTTAAAGTTAATCAGAAAAATGTCAAGGGTTGCTATGGTCCAAAACTTCATCACCCTATATCCACTCTGAAAATGAACTCTCTTGGCTGGTGTTCAGATGAAATACATTATCTCCTTTTTGAGCACAAAGGTAGTACTCAAAGTCTGTTCTGCATGTTTCACCTATATAAGCTTTCAGAAACAAGTCATTGTTGGGGCGGCTAGGTGGCATAGTGAGTAGAGCACTGGCTCTGGAGTCAGAAGGACCTGAGTTCTGATCTGGCCTCAAACACTTAACACAAACAAACAAAAACAGCTGTGGGACCTTGGGCAAGTTACTTAATCCCAATTGCCCTCCAAAAAGCAAAAAAAAAAGAAAAGAAAGAAAGAAAGAAAGAAAGAAAGAAAGAAAGAAAGAAAGAAAGAAAGAAAGAAAGAAAGAAAGAAAGAAAGAAAGAAAGAAAGAAAGAAAGAAAGAAAGAAACAAGTTATTGCTCAGTCATGATTAGGCATCAGAGTAAGACTTTTTATAGCCTAAATGATTCAAAGAAAGACCCCATTTTTCTTTGACCATGGAAAAGGACAGTTTCAGAAGCCACAAATGCTGAGTTTCTTCTTTTCAGAAACCTACATTGCTGCCTAATCTGTAGGGATTTCTGGGCAATCAATGTTGATCCACATGACTCTGCTGTTTTTCTAGACATCAAAATAATAATGCTGATTCATGATAACAGTACTTTTATATAGCTTTAAGATCTGAAAAGCACTTTACTTGGGGTATTTCATTGCATTTCTCCTTAATGCTAGTACTTTCCATCTGTTGACGATCTCCAACTCATCTTTTCTATATTATGTTCTCATATAGTTGTTTGCAGTTGTTACCCCATTTGACTATGACTTCCTTGAGAGAAGGAACTGTCTTTTGCCTTTCTTTGTCTCCTTGGTGCTTAGCACAGTGCCTGACAGCTAGAAGATGTACAATAAATGTTTATTGACTGATGGACAAACCTCTGTGAGGCAGGGGCTATTATTACACAGAAACTGAAGGAGAAGGAGGTTAAGTGTTTTACCCAGTTAGTGTTTGAATCAGGATTCAGACTCAGGTCTTCCTGATCACAGCGATAGCACTCAATCTACTACACAACCTTGTTATGTGAGACATAAATCTAGAAGATGGGAAGGATGCTTTCTGTAGTTTTATCACCAAGAAAGCTGCCTTATACTCCAATGAATGTATGATCTAGTCAATATCAATATTTACTCAACTAATGCAAATTGCAACCCACTTATGCTGTGTGTGTTCTCTAGGGAGTCTATTCAACATGCTGGGAGCTTTTACTGAGTTACTTGACACTTCAAGGATTGCAATGAATTCTGTAGGCTGTCCCTCAGTCATCGCTCATTCATATCACACTACACCCTATATTCTTTTTTCAAGTAGACATTGGTTTGATGCCATGCTAAGTTCTCTCCTTCCTAATCCCTTGTTTTCAATGTGTTGTAGCCTGCTTGTGCCCACTATGTGCCTCTCCACTGACCCTTGGAGGTACCCTCAGTTTGAAATCATTCCATGTGATTTGCAGAGGGAAAACTCCCCTGGAAAAATCAGTATTTTCCCATCTTTTTTTCAAGTAGAAGCATGCAGTCAATGGAAGAGCACTGCAGTTTTCCATAGGCAACCCAAACTCCTCAATTCTGGAACCCAGTCCACTGTCCACATGCAGTATCTGCCCAATATCTCTATTGTTGATGGGCAAGTTCTGCCAATTGTCTATCTAATGTCATAATCCAGACAAAAGACAAGCTAGAAGGATAATATAGGAGAATCTAAATTTTGCTAGAGATGAATAAGAAATTAGAACTACATCTTTATGTTCATCTCTTGAGGGGCCTTTTAAATTGGAAATGCAGATATAATGATAGGAAAATTAGGAGTTTGAAGGTCTGGAGGACGTTGATTACTGGCAGCAATAAGGCCCATAAGTCTCATTTGACTCAACTGAACATTTTCTAAGAAACGTGAGTTTTAGCCTCTCTTCCAGTATGGTGCTACTGTCACTTTTCCCTTCTTATTTCTGCCTCATAGAGTTCCTATACTCCTTTAAGATACTGCTCAAGCACTGTCCTCTGTATGAAACTATTCCTGTTCCAATCCTGCCTCCAATGAGTAATGCCCTTGTTCCCAAACTATGTTGTATTTAAGTACTTTAAATATATCTGTACTCACTTTACATATATGTATGTAAACATTTACATGTATACATGTACATGTATGTGCACGCCTATGTATGTGTATGTATACATATATGTATGTGTGTATTATTTTATCCACTGAGAAGAGCTCTCACAGGCAGGGACTGTTTCATTCTCCTTTTTTTTTTTACTTTTATTTCTAGAACCTATCACAAAGCCTGAACATAAAGCAGTTGTTTAATAAAAGCCTACTGATTGATTGGTTGCATCTTGGTTAAATAAATCCATAAACTATTCATAATCCAAGATAGCCTCCCTATGTCACATAGCATCATATATACGTATACAGGCATGATATGGATATAAAATCTCAAAGTTGGGATATAAATCTGAGGACATCAAATCCAAACATTACCTGAGCAAGAATCCTCTCTAGAATGTACCCAGAAAGCTGTTACTCCTCTGTTCCTTGAAGACACCCAGTGAGGAAGTGCCCACTACCTCTCAAGTTAGTCTATTTCATTTCATTTTCATCCATTCCATTTAGGTAGTTCTATTTGGAACACTTTCCAAGCCTCAATGCACCTCTCTGCAGTTTCCATGTACTTCTCCAAGTTTTTCCATTAGGAATCAAGCTAAGTCAACTCCTGCTCCCCTATGAATTGGGTAGTTGAATACCGCCCCCATACCTCTTCTTCTCTCAATGCTTACTATCCATAGGTCCTCCAATTAATGTTCACAGAGCATGTTCCAAGCCCTTTCACCATCTTGGTCACCTTCCTCAGGAATCAATCCAGCTCAATCAATGTCTTCTATAAAATGTGAGCCTCCAACATGACAAGACAGAAAAATTATAAATGCTGATGAAGATGTGGGAAAATTGAAACACTAATGCATTGTTGGTGGAGTTGAGAATTGACCCAACCATTCTGGAGACCAATTTGGAACTATGTCCAAAGGGCTATAAAAATGTGCATACTCTTTGTCCCAGCAATATCACTTCTAGGACTATATCCCCAAAAGATCATAAAAATGGGGAAAGGACACACATGTACAAAAATACTTATAGCATCTCTTTTTGTGGTAACCAAGAACTGGAAATCAAGGGGATGCTCATCAATTGGGGAATGGTTGAACAAGTTATGGTGTATGAACATAATGGAATACTATTGTGCTATAAGAAATGATGAGCAGGTGAACTTCAGAAAAACATGGAAAGACTTATATTATATGAACTGATGCTGAGTGAAGTGAACAGAACCAGGAGAATTCTGTACACAGTTACAGCCACATTGTATGATGACTAACTTTGATATAGACTTGGCTCTTCTCAGCAATGCAGGGTTCTAAGACAACTCCAGAATGCTCATGATAGAAAATGCTATTCACATCCAGAGAAAGAATTACAGAGTCTGAATGCAGATTGAAGCAAACTATTTGCTCTCTTTTATGTTTTGTTTTATATTTTTTTCTTGTGATTCATTCCATTGGTTATAATTCGTCTTTACAATGTGACTAATGTGAAAATACATTTCATATGAATGTATATGTAGAGCCTCTGTCAGACTGCACACCATCTTGGGGTTGGGAGGAAGTGGATGGAAAGGGGGTAAAATTTTGTGGAACTGAATGCCACAAAATAAAAATAAATAAATTTTAAATAAAAAAATGGTGGGGAACTATGGATGTGGAATCATCTATGTACTTGGTATGTTGCTGAGTTTTTCTCAACGATATTTCTTTCTTACATGGGAAAGATAGTTGAGTAGCAGGGCATGTTCAGAGATGATTAAGGCATTAAAACAATGGTATTAATTAAACTTTAATAAAATTTAAATACATCATCTATTAATGAATGAATGAATGAATGAATGAATGAAATGTGAGCCTCCAGAACTGGACATGATAATTCAGATGTAGTTTGATTTGGGACCTAATTAGGTAATCTAAAGAGTTATATTCAGTTCTTTCCTCTCGATGATGGAAGCATTGGAAAGGGCCATTATGCTCACTAGTCTATGTATCAAAGTCTGGATAAGCCAGTGAGTTGGAGATGTTGGGGAAGGATGCCAGGCTAAGAATTATGCACCACACTGGAGATCCTTCATTTTCTGGAAAGTGAAGCATCAAGATGATGGATGAATGGAATAAACAGTGGGTCAATCATGTAGCATGAGTAAGAGATGAGAAAATAGCCTATGTGCAGTAGTGGCATTCACAGAATATCAAAGGACCTCAAGAAAGGCATCTAACACATTACATGCATGATCTGTGATAAGTTTATGGAAGAATATGGATAAGAAATACTCTAGATGAGGTCTGCACCAGTCAAAGGATAGGTACAGAGGTCAGAAGGTCATAGATATCAGAGCTGGAAAGAACCCCAGCGACCATCTTGCCCAGTTCCCTTATTTTATACATGAGGAAACTGAGACCCAGAAAAGGCAAATGATTTGTCACACAATAAGTAGCATGGCTGGAAGCTGAACTAAGGTCTGTTGATAAGATTGTGGATCCAACAAGGAACTGAAATGGAAGCATCTGAGGGAAAAAAAAAACCCTCATCATTCAGTGCATGAACTCCCTAAATACTAGAAGTGGAGAAAAGGTGAAGTAAAAGGCAGTCCTATAGGCTGTGTTCTCGAATTGTTGGCCACACAAAGTCTTTGACTTCCATTTTCTATCCTACCTAGATTGTTCCTCTCTTCCATTACCTGGATAAGAGATAAATTGGTCCAGATGTGAGAAAACAGTATTGACTGTTCCAATCGACTCTGGGCTACAGTCCCAGGCAGCAACAACCTGAGCCCCAAACATCTTTCTTTGACTACACCAGACCACCTCATCACTTCTGATCTCTTCATCCTTTGGGATGCTGAAGTGAGAAATAGAATGCCAAAGGCTGCCTTCCAGAATCCTACAATCCACTTTCCAAGGCTGGTTTGCCATATTTGTTTGCTGTTACAGTTTAACGGACTTAGACACACCTGGGACATGGCCTTCCTAATTAGTCTGAGATCTATCTGCTCCCAAAATAGAGAGTCAATTATTCCAGCTTTTCTCCTGACTGACAAGGCAACTGATTTGGGCCCTAGACACACTCAGCACACAGCCCTGAATTCAGTGAGGAGCAGATTTACTGCTGAATGATTCATAGAAGGCCTTAAGATTTCTTCCTTCAAGAGCCTCTGAGCTTGCTCTAAACACCATCACTGTGGCTTTAAGATTCATGTCCTGAACTCAAGGATTTGTCAAAAGGATTTCCATTTTCTTCTCTCCTCCTTTGAATGGCAGCTCCTGCTTGCCCACACCTAGAGGGAAGAAGTTGAAGGGATCTCTTTTTAAAGGCTGCCCTGATGGCAACATTCCATCTCTGCTATTAGCACAGGGATGGACTGGAAGAAATCTTAAAGAGGAGAAATCCCTGGGACAAGTTGATGATAGGTGAACCAGAGGGAGATTTCTTTATCGAGGGAACCCTTGGAGCAATAGTGAGGCCATTTCAACTTAGCCCTAAGTTGAAAAACATATTACTTCTGTCCTATGGGGACCATCTTAAAGCTAATCTAAGAGGAGGAAAATGTTTCTTATAATGACTTCAGAGCACCAGGGTCCAAATCTACTTTGACTGCTAGCTACTGATGTGATATCTAGCAAGTGTCAAACTTTCTGGGCCTTGGTTTCTGTATCTATAAAGTTACCATTCAACTTGAACTTCCCAAGATCCTTCATAGGATACTACAGCCTTCCTACAAAGGCAGTGGCTGAAAATGAATGAATGGGATGAATGAATTAATGCAATGGATGAATGAATAGCATATTAAGCTTTTAACAGTGTGCTAAGTGGATGCTGCTGTGATTCTTAGAAAACACTTCTAAAGTATGTAAGACTGAGGGCCACACTGTTACTCTCCCTTTGGCAGGGAAACATCACTTACATCTGGTAAGGGACTAAGAGCTCCCTATAGTCCATGCCCCTGGGACGACAGAAGAGACAAACCCTGGGACTCTCCCATGTACTTCTTGGGTATGCTATTGAGTTCTTCCCATTTTCATGGGAGCCAGTTCTGAGATCAGCTGTTCCTCCAAGAATAGAGGATCCTAGCCTGGCACCTCTCAAGCCTGCTAAGTACAGACCTAATCAGCACTTTGCCATTTGTTGGCACCAGAGCCGCACCCAGAGTTGGCCTGGACTTTCTGTCAATCAGAGACTGCCAAAGGAGAGGCTCCCATTGCCCTCTCCTAGTGATTGTAGGAATCCGTAGGAGTGAGTGACCTGGCAGATGGCATGGGAATCCTAGAGGCAGTATGCCAAATGCTGCAATAACAGACAGCCCCATTATACAGCTAGAATTGCTGGTTTTCCTTATCTACAGCTCAAAAGTCTGACCTCCATGCTGCCTTCCTGTACTGAGTGTCACCATAAGCAGGGATGGCTCCGCCATGCCCATCTTGAGCCTCCATATCAATTAGCCCTGGAAAGAACTGAAGATGTTGCTATCTCAGAAAAAATACAAGGTGAAGAAATGGTAAACCAATAGCCCCGAGCATAAGCTCACAGGAGTAGAGGGACCAGACCTTTCATGGCCCACCACAATGATAGTTTAGAATCCTAATAGAACCATCCAGAATGGAGAGCAGCCATCTAATCTTCTGTTGATTACTCCCTCTCTTCTGCCTCCTTCTCCCTCAGTCTTTTTTGATCAGTATTTCTTACTTAGTTCCTATCAAAGTAGGTAGATGGAAAGACACCTCCAGTGCCATACTATCTCCTTAGTTCTCCTCCAAGATCACTCACTGCTTGACCCATTTGGCTAAGAGACACACTACAGACTCCCCATCTCCTGTGCTATGAAACAGTGCTGAGAACAACTGAACGTACTTGTCAGCCTTCACTCGGAGAAGTCCAGGACTGAAAGCAATTTCTTACTATGAAAATCATTTATCGTGGACCGTCTGTCGAAAACAATTCCATTTTCAATCCTGCCCAGGGAGGAAAGGTCTGACTGGCACTAAGTAATCTACAACATGGCCACTGGGGGTCATTTATCTTTCAAAAATACTCTAGCCTAGCATGGGACTTGATGCTTGCAGGAGAGAAGAATAAATCACAATTCCAATGGAAGACATTCATTCTTCACCAGGTGGGGATGTGATGCTTGGGAGGTTCTTTATTAGAATGGCACCCACAGTTAAATTCAGAAGGGAAGGTTGTGGACCCAATTTTCCTAATAGCTGATGTCCAGAAGAATGACTTCAGTATCTCTGGAGATATTTCCACTCTAAAGGCACCTGCAAAAGGCACCTTCTTTGTTCTTTGAGTTCATCTTGGAAACCAGAACTCTCTTTCTAAGGGAGTAATTAAGGCAAGGTTTATTGCATTTTCACATACTCTGACTTCCCCTCTCCTTACTGCAGTATTTTCATTGTGAGGAGTTTTACAGCATGTTTGAAAATGATTCTGTTCATACCATTTCCACTGACGTCAAAGCCTGAGAAACAGGGACAGAATATCAAGAGATCTGAGATCACAGGGCTCAGGTAAGAGGGGAAGAAATTCATCCTATGAAGATCCTTAACACTCTTCAGATGTGACCTTGGGTTTGGCTGACAAATCACTTATGGGACAAAAAAAAGAAAACTTTCTCATTATTGAGCATCTCAAAAAAGGGGGAGGGGGAGGGATCCAATTCCAAGTATTGGCAGGACTTCACATAATCCTTGGGGACCTTGGGGAACAGAAAAGTCTGCTGTATTATCAGCTCACAGGACAGTGTCGCTGCCTTTTATTTTCACTAGGGGAGGAGGAAGAGAAGAGGGGCAGGGAAGGGAAAAGGATCAATCATCCAAAGAGTAAAAGGATGTTTTAAAATGTGGGTGCCAAATGAAGAAATGCTCAAATCAGAATTAACACTAGTTTGTTCTAGGGTCACACAAAAATGAGCTGGGATGTAAGACAAAACAGTATTCATCATAACATAATAACAAAATCATATAATGGCTCTCCTTAGCTATTTGACCTTCGGTGAATGATGTGCCTTTTCTGGGCCCCAATTCCTCAGCTCCCAAATATGGCAATTGGACTCATCAAATATTTGCAGATCCTAATATTCTAAGGTGAATTGTTTGACTCTATAAAGCCTCAGAAAATTTGATGTTAAGGACATTTACAATAAGATCCCAGTCTAACTCAGAAATGACTCATGATAGTTGGGATCTCATGGTTCTTAAAGCCTAAACTTTGAAGATTTGTCCTCTGATGTCTTAATGAGCTCACTTCATCTTGTTGGTAGGTGGCACTTTAATTTAAAGGGCAGGTAGGTGGTACAGTGGATAGAGCACTGAGCCTGGACTCAGGAAGATCTGAGTTCAAATTCAGACTCAGACACTTACTAGCTGTGTGACCTTGGGCAAGTTTCTTAACCTCTGCTTGTCTCAGTTTCAAATCCACAAAATGGGGATAGCACCGATCTCCTAGGATTATGAGGATCAACCAAGACAATAATTTTAAAGCATTTATCATAGGACCTAGCACATAGTAAATACTTTATAAATATTCACATGATGATGATGATGATGATGATGATGATGATGATGATGATGATGATGATGATGATGATGATGATGGTGATGTCTTGGCCATGTCAAAGTGAGGGACAAAAATATGTGGACCATCAGAGCTGAGACAGGCACCCAGTCAATCATATGGATTCTTGCTCTTTGTCCATTTTCTTTCTGTCTTCCCTTAACAAATTGCCTAAGACATCTATAAACCAAGATAAGTTTAATTGGTTCAGATTTAGAACAACAGTGTTTGTCATTTGGTCACCAAACTGGTATCAGTAATCCTCACTCCCTTGCTATCCCTTGCATTGATTGAAATGATCACTTCACCATCCTTTGGGACTGAGGAAAAATAGCAAATTCTAATTAAGAAGAGATTATAAATGTTCCTTAGTCATTGACTAAAGGGGACAAAGGAATGGAATGGAGAGAATTGCCCCTATTTTCCACACAGCTGTGTGGATCTGGGAGCTGTAGATCATATAAAACACAATTTTGCCTTTTTTGGGTAATAGACCTGTGCTCTTCCATGGAGTTAGTATCCCCATGAGAAGCTTTCTCTACCAAGCAAGATCACTACGTTCTTAGCAACCAAAAGCCTTAGAACTTCCTGGGGCAGGGAGAGGCCCAGGATAACACAAGCAATATGTGTCACAAGAGCAACTTGAACCCAGGAATTTCTGCCTCTGAGTTCAGGTTCCTAGGTGATGCCACATTTTAACGAAACTCTTTATTTGCACCATAATTGTTCTATTCTTGGAAAAGTTTGTGGAGTCCTCTTGAGAAAAAAAAAAAACAAGGTGATTTGATAGGCACCACAGCATGTAAAAACAAAAGAGAACAGAACAAAATCCAGAGATCATTCATAAATGTGGTAGATGAATTCAGGCAGAGGCTCTACTTTGGGGATTTAGTGGGCAAAGTGCTTAATCCTAAACTCATTTTCCCCCTATTATTTAGCATTCCATTGGGTCACCTACTCCCTTCTACTCCCTATCTCCATTAATTAGTATGTCCAGGGAAAATGAAAGAAGTTTTAATACTATTATTGAGCAAAATTCAGTTGGGCAGAAAGAGATTTTTTAAAGTGTCTTCCATACCAGTGCTAAATATGTATGGAGTGTGGATTAGCTATTTTTGAGTCAACCACATCACAATTGCCCTTTATAATGTATATAACTGGGAATTCGCTGAACCTGGAAACCCCATAAATATGAGGCTTCCATTCCAAGTAGTCTAAGTGAAGGCTCTGAAAGCTTTCTTGAATGAGATCCAAAACAAATCAACAAAAATAGCATTCAGATGACAATATTGGATGTAGAAAAGAAATTCCATTGGACCGCCCATATATCTGCACTTGAGTGGCAAAGAGAGGAGAAAGACAAGCTTTCTTACAAACAAACAAGTCAACTAAAAACACAAACAATAAACTATGAAACCAAACTGAGCCCCATAACTCAGTCCAATGCTCAGTCCAAAGAAATAAAAGGAAGAATTCTGCTAAAATCAGAGAAGGGGGTAGCTAGGTGGCACAGTGAGTAAAAGCACTGGACCTGGAGTTGGGACGACCTGGGATCGGATCCGGCCTCAGAAAATGAGCACCCACACATAAATAATGACTGGCCATTTAACTTTGAGCAAGTTACTTAACCCCAATTGCTTTAAAAAATAAGATGAAATAAAATAAAATCAGAGAAGGAAAGGGGGAAGGCATAAGCATTTAAATGTTTATGCCTCTAAATGCCAGGCATTGTTCTAAGTGCTTTATAATTATTATCTCATTTGATGCTTACAACAGCTCTATAAGACAGGTATTATTATTATCCCCATGTTAATAGTTGAGGAAACTGAGGCAATTAGAAATGTCTTGCCTAGGGATCACACAGCTAGTAAGTGTCTGGGGCTGGATTTGAATTCAGATCCTCCTCTATGCCCACAAGGTTATAAAACTCTGCATGTCCTTTGGCCCAGCAATACCATTACTAGGTCTCTATCCCAAAAAGATCAAAGAAAAGAGAAAACTATTCATTTGCATGAAAATTTTTTATATGACTCCTTATGTGGCAGCAAAGAATTAGAAATTCAAGGGATGCCTATCAATAGGGGAATGGTGGAACAAGTTGTGGTATGTGATTGTGATACAGTACTATTGTGATATTTTTTTTTAAATGATGAGCAGGATGTATTCAAAAAAATTGTGAAGACTTACATGAATTAATGCAAAGTAAAGTAAGCAGAATAAGTATTGTACACAGTAACATCAATATTGTAGAAGGACAATAACTATTATTTTGATCAGCTATGAATGACTTAGCTATTCTCAGAAATAGAATGATCCAAGACAATTCTGAAGGATTCATGATGAAAAATGCTATCCACCTCCAGAGAAAGAACTAAGAGAGTCTGAATAAATATACTTTAAAATTTTATTTTCCTTGGTGTTTGTGTGTGTGTGTGTGTGTGTGTGTGTGTTTATATTTTCTTTTGCAACATGGCTAATATGTAAATAGTAGCTACCTCCCAGAGTTGTCATGATGAAATGGCATGTTTGTAAAATACTTTGTAAAGCTTAAAGTGCTATAAAAATGCTAGCCTTTAATGTTACCATCATCATCACCATCTTTATTACTGGCCGTGTGACCCTGGGCAAGTCACGTAACCTCTATCTCCCTCAGTTTTTTCACCTCATTCATTCAAATGAGAATAATAATATCACCTGTAGTTGTTGTGAGGCATATATAAGATAGCAAATGAAAAGTATTTTGCAAACCTTAAGGTGCTATAGAAATGTTAGTTATGGGGGCGGAGCCAAGATGGTGGAGTAGAAACAGTGCGACCAAGGCACTCTCCCCCCAGATCACCTCCAAACTATGTAAAAGGGGACTCTGAACAACTTCTGGAGCCCCAGCACCCACAGAATGACACAGAGAAGCTAACCTCCCGCTGAGGACAGCCCAGCAGCCCTGCAGGAAGGACCAGCGCAGTGCTCTGGGAGCTGGCAGCACAGCGCTCGCAGAGCCGAGCCTAGGTCCATGTGAGTCGCAGTTTTATCCCCAGGGTGGCCAGGCCAGCAGCCAGCTGGAGGGACCCCAGAACACCAGCAGCTTTGGCGATTCCAGAATTATCAACTCAGATATGCCTAGGACAAAGTGAGAGGTTACTGCCCTATGGACTTTGGGACCAGTATTTGGGGAACGCGTCGGCTTCCTCCCCTGGGGGCTAGAAGCCACTGAGTAGACACCACATTTTGCAGTTTTCAGTGGCGGCTCTAGCTCCTGGCCTGCGAACTGTAGGGAGATCCAGCAATTAGTCTTGGGGGTTAATTGCTCTTGCTTTAACCTCCCTGGATCTGGATTGTGATCTGGGGGGAGGTCTGGGGTGGGTATCCAGCTTGCCAGAAAGCTGTCTGGTGGCAGAGTCCTACTGTGGCAACAATCCCAAAAGTCAAGTAATTAAGTGGCAATATGTCAAGGCAAAGGAAACAAAATAAACAGAAAATGCAACCATAGACTCCTATTTTGGGGGCAAAGAGGATTGAAGCATAGGAGAGGAAGAGGATTGTGAAGTCAGAAATCCTCCTCCAAAAGCCCCAAAGGAAAATATGAGTGGGTTACAGGCCACAGAGGACCTTAAGAAAGACTTTAAAAATCAAATAAGAGAAGTGGAGGAAAATTGGGAAGAGAAATGAGAAGGATGCAGGAAAAGTATGAAATGAGGGTCAACAACCTGACTGAGGAAAATAACACCTTAAAAATAGACTAACTCAAATGGCAAAGGAGGCCCAAAAGGGCAATGAGGTGAAGAATGCCTTAAAAAGCCGAATTTGCCAGATGGAAAAAGAATCTCAAAAGCTCACTGAGGAGAGTCATTCCTTCAGAGTTAGACTGGAGCAAATGGAAGTTAATGACTTTATGAGAAATCAAGATGCGGTTAAGCAGATCCAAACAAATGGAAGATTAGAAGGCAATGTGAAATATCTCATGGGAAAAACCACTGACCTGGAAAATAGATCCAGGAGAGACAATTTTAAAATTATTGGACTACCTGAAAGCCATGACCAAAGAAAGAACCTAGAAATCACCCTTCAAGAAATTCTCAAGGAAAATTGCCCTGATGTTTTAGACCCAGAGGGCAAAATAGAGGTTGAAAGAATCCACAGATCACCTCCTGAAAAAGATCCCAAAAAGAAAACTCCCAGGAATATTATAGCCAGGTTCCAGAATCCCCAGATCAAGGAGAAAATACTACAAGCAGCCAGGAAGAAACAATTTCAATATTGTGGAAACACAATCAGAATAGCACAGGACCTGGCAGCTTCTACACTGAGGGATCAAAGGGAATGGAATATGATATTCCAGAGGGCAAAAGAGCTGGGACTGAAGCCAAGGCTCACCTACCCAGCAAAACTGAATATTTTGTTTCATGGGAAAATATGGTCATTCAAGTGGAATAGAGGACTTTCAAGCATTCTTGAGGAAAAAAACAGAGTTGAATAGAAAATTTGACATCCAGACACAAGAAGCAAGAGATGCCTGAGAAAGTAATCAGGGAAAAGAAATCAAAAGGAACTTATCAAAGTTGACCTAGTTACATTCCTACATGGAAAAACAATAACTGTGACTGATGAAACCTTTCTCAGTATGAAAATAATGGAAGAAGGGTGTATGGTCATATGAATACATATGTGAATGTGTGTATATATGGTTACAGTTATACATGGATAGTGGGCATAGGTTGAATTTGTTGGGAAGGGATGATACTCAAGGGGTGAACTTGTAAGTTGAGAGAGGAAAGTGGCAAGAGGAGATGGGGAGAGACAGGGTAGGGTAAACTATCTCATGTAGAAGAAGCAAGGGGGAGTGGCTGCAAGGGAGGGGAAGAATAGGAAGGCAAAAAAGGCAAAACCACATTCTCATTGAATTTGGTTCAGGGAGAGAATGACATACATACTAAATGGGATATCTCAACCTGGAGCAGAATAGGGGGAAGGGGGATGAGAGGAGGGATGATAGATAGGAGGGCATTCTTGGGGGGAGGGGAGGTTCAAGTATCCACTATAGAAGAGGGACAGGTTCAAGTAGGGAATGGACCAGGTGGGGGGTGGGATGGGTGGGAGGGAATTATAAGCAGCCTTGTCCAATATATCTACTATGGTAATATTTTGCATAACTATATATGTACAACACACACTGAATTACTTATCTTCCCAGAGGGAATGGGTGGCAAGGGAGGAAGGGAATGGATCTGAAATTTGAGGTCTTAAAATTAAATGTTTCAAATATATATAAATACTATTATCAATACTTTTTTGCATGTAATTGGGAGATAAGATGTGCAGGCATTGGGGCACAGAGATTCACCTTGCTCTAATGGAAAAGTCAAAGCGGGTATGGGAGAAGATATGGGAGAGAGCAGATTGGAGGAAGGGATATCTTGTGGGACTGATATTCTGGGATGGTGGGTAAGGGAAAAATGGGGGGAAAAATTGTCGGAAATGAATGATGTAAACCAGAATGTAATAAAGCATTTGTTTAATTGAAAAAATAAAAATTAAAAAAGAAAGAAATGTTAGTTATTACTCTTATGTGTACATGTTGTCTCTCTGTTGGAAGAAAGTAAGTTCCTTGAGGTCAGGGGCTGTTTTTGCTTTTTCTTTATCCAGCATACTTACATAGCAAGTTCTTAATTGATAAGTCCATTGTTCATTTGTTCAGTCATGTCCAACTCTTTGGGATCCAATTTGAGGTTTTCTTATCAGAGATACTGGAGTGCTTGGCCATTTCCTTCTCCAGCTCATTTCACAGATGAGGAAACTGAGGCAAACAGGGTTAAGTGACTTGCCCAGGGTCACACAGCTAGTAAATGTCTGAGGTTGGATTTGAACTCAGGAAGATGAGGCTTCCTGATCCCAAGCCCACCTAGCTGCCCTGTAATAAGGTCATACAGCTAGTTGATTAGTGTCCAGGCTAGATTAGAACTGGTATGTCTCCAAATTCCCTGTCTCAGAAAATTAAATCCCTTGTTGAAAAGAGAGTAGGAAAAAACATGTTTTATTCCATAATTCCACACAGTAGTCATTTTCTTTGTCTCTTTGAGTCAAAACTAATGCTCAATTGGTAAACATTTTTCCCCAGGAAGAAAGTCACCTAGTACTTTGGAAAAATCCACCATGGAGGATTCAACACTATCTCCTTTTTCCTGCCTTTTATCAGTAGATACCCCAAGTCTCCCAAAGCTGTCCATTTAATTTGTTTCTGCTTAATGTGAGTCGGATAACCTCAATTAACAATCTGATTACTTATTTAATTTCCCACTAAGTTCCTTATTACTAAAGAGCCAGTATCCCTAGAGACCAGCCGTAAATAACTCAGATTTAAACACGCCTGGATTGACAAGTTATTCAGGTTGGGCCTTCATAGGAACCCAGATGTGGAGAAACAATGAGGTTTTCAACAACTTGTCTGGCTGACAGGAACAAAGCCCCATGTCTTGGGAAGACACATGGACACCTTTCTCCTCTTGATTTGGAAAGCAAAAAGTTGGAAGTAATTCTCACCAATTTACACTTCTCAGGGAGGTACTTCTTTCAAGGAAACTCCGCAGCAAAATGGAAAGATGTGGTCTTTGAGTTTGTTTCTCTACCCTTGAAGGATTGGATCTTTTGTGTATGGTTCTGATGAATTTTTCCTGTTAAAAAATTCCTGGGCAACTGATGACCATGATCACCATCACCATGATCATGGCATCATGGTGACAATGGCCATGAGAAGGATGCCTTTATTTGGCAATATTGGTAGCTAGATGGCACAGTGGAGAGAGTGCTGGGCCTGGAGTCAGGAAGACTTATCTTCCTAATTTCAAATCCTGTTCCAGACTAGGACAAATCATTTAAACTCAGTTTCTTCTTCTGTAAAATGAGCTGGAGAAGAAAATAGCAAGCCACTTCAATATTTTTTGTGAAGAAAACCACAAATGGGGTTACAGAGAGTCAGACACAACTGACAAATGGCTAAACACCCACAATAAAGCAATTTTAAATATTTTACAAAGTGCCTTACACATATCATTTCATTTGATGTTTTTGACAATCCTTGGGATGTGGGTGCTATACTATCCCATTTTACAGATGAAGAAACTGAGGCGGGCAGAAGTTAAGTGAGTTGCCTAAGGTCACAAAGCCAGTAAGGATAGGAAGCAGGATTTGAACTCAGATCTTCCTACCTCCACGCTCCATATTCTACTCACTCCACTCCACAATGTTATACAATGTAGACTTTGTTTGTTTTCCCTTCTGAAAAACTTAGGGTATTTAACTCATCTGTTGTTGGATTAAATGAATAAATCAATGTACTGAATGATGAATTACTAAGCACTTATTAAGCTCCACTATTTACAAACCACCTGGAGACAAGAAGAAAAAAATTTTAAAGTCTTTGTCCTTAAGTGTAGCAACATGAGCACATCTAAGTAAATTCAAAATTGAGAGAAGGTCACTTTAGCAGGAAGCTAGGGAGAGGGGAAAGCAGGGCACCAATAGCTGAGTGGATTAGGAAAGGCTTCTCAGGAAATGGCATTTGGGCTAATCCTTGAAGGTCATTCTTCATGTGTGTGAGTGGTTTTAAGACATAAATTTTTGTTTTCCTCAATAATTGAGGAAATTTTAAGCCCCTAATGAAATAAGACAACATGAAACAATTCTTACCCCTCCATGTGTTTATGTTTTATTGGGAGAGGGAAATATAAATGTGTATAATAATTTATTAAATATTTTTAAAAATAAAAAGTTTTGGGGAGCCAAGATGGCAGAAAGCAAGCAGTAACTTCTCTAAGCTCCTCCATGAATCCCATCACTGAACAGATTCTGGAGTGACAGAATCCACTTGGAGATGGAGTGTGGCAGAATCCAGCCCAGGAAAGTGCCCAGTGGGTCTGGATAGGGGGGAGCAAGTGGGGTCTGTACAGCTCAGACTTGAGAGCAGACAAGCAGACTATAGCAGAGAGAGAAGAAGCCCCAGCCGGCTGACTTAACAAGGGCGAATCCCAGTCATCTCACAGACATCTCACAAGGGGAAAGGAGGAATCACTGAAGCCAGGTAAGAGAGGGTTCAGGGCCCCCAGCAGAGACAGCAGCTTCTCCTGGGACTATCAGCCCCCAGTCTGGAAGTTTAGAAATTGCCTGCCTGTATATGCAGGGGCTAGAATGGCAAAGTAAATTCTAGTTGCTCTGATCCCTCATCCCTCCTTCATGAAGTAGAAAACCCAAAGATAAGTCTCCCACCCAGACTGAAATCCTAAATTAGTGGAAATAGCCTCAGGCTTGGGAGTCTTTAAGAAAGGGTGTAACTGAGGCAACCAGGAGTCTGAAGAGAAGACAGGGAGGGGTCCCAACAAGCCCCACCTCACCTGACCAACAAAAGCCTGCCTGAGCTATAGCCCAGGGGCATAGAGGCAGAAATCTGAAGTGGCCAGACCACCCCTCCTCCACAGACTAGACACCCAGAGGCTACAGCATTCAAAGTCAAAGACCAGGCTCACAGCATGAGAAATTAAGACATAGGAAATCACAATGGGAAGGAAGGAAGCTGAGAAGGAGAAGGTGAAGGCAAGAAAGTCAATCAGAGCTTATTATGTAGGTCAAGAACAACCAAATACAGAGGACAACTTGGACTCTTTACCCACACCTGAGACCACAGAAGGAAATATGAACTGGTCTCAAGCCCAAATAGCATTCTTGGAGGAGCTTAAGAAAGATTTTAAAGACCAAACCAAGGAGTCAGTGACCAAATTGGAAAAAAAGTTTCACTGAAGAAAACAAATCCTTAAAAAGTAAAATTAGTGAAATAATTGGAGATTACCTCTCTTAAAAGGGGACCTTCAAAAACTAACCAAAGACTAACCAATTTGCTAAAAATTAGAATCAATCAAATTGAAACTCAGAACTTTATGATGCACCAAGACTCAATCAAACAAAACATGATGACTGAAAAATTGGAAGAAAATGTAAAATACCTCACTGGAAAAAACAACTGACCTAGAGAACAGATCCAGGAGAGATAACTTAAGAATTATTGGTCTATCAGAAAACCATGATGAAAAAAGCAGCCTAGACAACATCCTCCAAGAGATTGTCAAAGAAAAATTGTCCTGAAGTCCTGGAATTAGAAGATAAAATAGTTATCGAAAGAATTCACCAGACTCCTCCTGAAAGAGATCCCAACTTGAAAATTACAAGAAATATAGTAGCCCAATTCCAGAATTATAAGATTAAGGAAAAAATTCTGCAAGCAGCCAAAAATAAACAATTCAAATATCAGAGAACTACAGTTAGGATCACATAGGACATAGCAGCTTCTACATTAAAAGAGGGGAGGGACTGGAATTTGATATTTCGTAGGGCAAGAGAGCTAGGACTACAACCAAGAATTAACTACCCGGCAAAACTGAGCATAATCTTTCAGGCAAGAAGATGGTCATTTAATGAAATAAGGGACTTCCAGTCTTTCCTGATGAAAAAGCCAGAGCTCAATGGAAAATTTGATCTCCAATTACAAGACTCAAGAAAGACATAAAAAGGTAAACAAGGAAAACACAGATGCACACCCACACTCATACACACATGCTTATAACTTGGGATGCAACAAGAGCAAAATGTTCACATCCCTATATGAAGACATGATCACTGTCAATATTGAAATTTTTATGATTATCATAACCTTCAAAAGGGTTATACTTAGATAGAGGGTGTGGGTATGAATGCACTAACCTGAAGACTTAAAAAAAACCTATTAAGGTGATCAAAGGGACTGTAATGGGATAAAAGGAAAGGATGAGATAGGAAAAGGTAAAATATGCCATTCAAAGAGGCATAAAAACACACTATAGTAGAGGGGAAAGAAAGAGGGAGAGGAACATCATTTAAACAATATTCTCACTGGTTCTGGTTCAAAGAGGGATCCACCTTAATCAGTAAAGTTTAAGATTCTAATGTGAATAGACACATAAATCCATTAAATAGAGGAAAAGGAGGAAGGGAGAGGAGCACTGTTTGAAATTTACTCATTGGTTTGGTGTCAAACAGGGAGTAACTTATTCTGATAAGTATAAAAATTAACTGTGTCCTATAGGCAGTGGGATGGTAAGGGGAGGGTTAAAAAGGAGGAGACTCGGGGCAGCTAGGTGGCGCAGTGAGTAGAGCGTCAGCCCTGGATTCAGAAGGACCTGAGTTTGAATCCGACCTCAGATACTTAACACACACACAAACAAAACCTAGTCGTGTGACCTTGGGCAAGTTACTTAACCCCAATTGCCCTCCAAAAAGAAAAAAAAAGGAGGAGACTAAAGGGGGGAAGTAGAAAGAGTAGGTTAAGAAGGGGGGTCATCAGGTAGGAAAACTGAGGTAGGGGGCGGTCAAAATGGAAAACTTCAAGGAGGGGAAGGGAGAAGGAAGAAACAAAAACATAAGCAGGGGAGGGAATAGGATGGATCAGGAGAGACAGATAGTTATCATTACTGTGAATGTGAATGGGATGAACTCTCCCATAAAACAGAGGTGGATAGCAGAATGGATTAAGCACCATAATTCTACAATATGCTGTCTACAAGAAACACATTTGAAACAAAGGGATACCCACAGGGTAAAGGTAAAAGGTTGGAGTAGAATTTATTATGCCTCAGCTAAAGTAAAAAAAGCAGGGTTAGCAATACTTATCTCAGATAAAGCAAAAGCAAAAATAGATCTAATTAAAAGAGATAAGGAAGGAAACTATATCCTGCTAAAAGGCACCATCGAAAATGAAGCAATATCATTGCTTAATATATATGCACCAAGTGGTATAGCATCCAAATTCCTAGAGGAGAAATTAAAGGAATTAGAGGAAGGAATAGATAGTAAAACTATACTAGTGGGGGCCCTTAATCTCCCCCTTTCTGAACTTGATAAATCTAACCTCAAAATAAACAAGAAAGAAGTTAAGAAGGTGAATAGAATTTTAGAGAGACTAGATATGATAGATCTCTGGAGAAAACTGAATGGGGATAAAAAGGAATTTACTTTCTTCTCAGCAGTGTATGATACATGCTCAAAAAATAGACCATGTACTAGGGCATAAAACCTCACAATTCAGTGCAGAAAGGCAGAAATATTAAATTCATCATTCTCAGATCATGATGCAATAAAAATTATAAGCCATAAAGTGCCATGGAAAGATAGACTAAAAACTAATTGGAATTAAACAATTTAATCCTAAAGAATAAGTGGGTCAAACAAGAAATTAACGAAACAATCAGTAATTTCATTCAAGAGAATGATAATAATGAGACAACATACCAACTTTTGTGGGATGCATTAAAGGCAGTTCTTAGGGGAAGTTTTATATCCCTGAGTACATACTTGAATAAATCAGAGAGAAGGGAGGTCAATGAATTAGACATGCAATTGAAAAAGCTAGAAAAAGAACAAATTGAAAATTACCAAGTTAGTACTAAATTAGAAATATTGAAAACAAAAGGAGAGATTAATAAAATTGAAATTGAGAAAATTATCGAATTAATAAATAAAACTAAGAGCTGGTTTTACAAAAAAAAAAAACAATAAAATTGATAGATCCTTAGTCAATATGAAAAAAAAAAGAAAGAAGAAAACCAAATTACGAGTCTCAAAAATGAAAAGGGTGAATCTACCTCCAATGAAGAGGAAATCAAAACAATAGGAATTATTTTTCCCAATTGTATGCACATAAATATGATAATCTTAGTGAAATGTATGAATATTTACAAAAATACAAGTTGCCCAGATTAACTGAAGAGGAAGTGAATTACCTAAATAACCCCATCTCAGAAAAAGAAATCAAACAAGCCATCAATGAACTCCCTAGGAAAAAACCTCCAGGGCCAGATGGGTTTACTAGTGAATTCTATCAAACACATAAAGAACAACTGATTCCCAGACTCTACAAACTATTTAGGAAAATTAGTGAAAAAGGAGTCCTGCCAAATTCTTCCTATGGCACAAATATGGTACTGATTCCTAAATCAGGAAGAGATAAAACATAGAAAGAAAATTATAGACCAATTTCCCCCATGAATTAGATGCAAAAATTTTAAATAAAATATTAGCTAAAGGACTGCAACAACTTGGAGGCGGCTAGGTGGCGCAGTGAGTAGAGTGTCGGCCCTGGAGTCAGAAGGACCTGAGTTCAGATCCGGACTCAGACACTTAATGCACACACAAAACAAAAACCTAGCTGTGTGACCGTGGGCAAGTTACTTAACCCCAATTGCCCTCCAAAAAACAAACAAAAAAAAGGACTGCAACAACTTATCACAAGAATAATACACTTTGATCATGTAGGATTTATTCCAGTAATGCAAGGATGGTTTAATATTAGGAAAACCATTGGTATAATTGATCATATCAACAATAAAACTAGCAGAAACCACATGATTATCTCAATAGATGCAGAAAAGGGTTTTCAAAATCCATTCCTATTAAAAACACTAGAAAGTATAGGAATAAATGGAGCCTTCCTTAAAATAGTTGATAGCATCTATTTAAAACTATCAGCAAGTATTATATGCAACGGGGATAAACTAGAAGCATTTCCAATAAGATCAGGAGTGAAACAAGGGTGTCCACTCTCACCCCTCTTATTCAATCTGGTACTAGAAACACTAGCAGTAGCAATTAGAGAAGAAAAATAAATCAAAGGAATCAAATTAGGTAAAGAAGAGACCACTCTTTGCAGATGATATGATGACATACTTAGAGAATCCTAGAGAATCAAGTCAAAAACTACTTGAGACAATAAATAAATTTGGCAAAGTTGCAGGATATAAAATAAACCCACATAAATCCTTGGCATTCCTGTATATCTCTAATGAAATACAACAGCAAGAGATAGAAAGAGAAATCCCATTTAAAGTCACTGTAGACATTATAAAATATTTGGGAATCTACCTGCCAAAACAAACCCAGGACCTATATATGATCACAACTACAAAACACTTCTCACACAAATAAAATCAGATCTAACTAATTGGAAAAATATCAATTGCTCATGGCTGGGTGGAGCTAATATAATAAAAATGACAATTTGACCCAAACTAAATTATATATTTAGTGCCATACCAATCAATTTACCAAGAAACTACCTTTTAGAGTTAGACGAAATAGTAACAAAATTTATTTGGAAAAACA
This sequence comes from Gymnobelideus leadbeateri, assembly GCA_011680675.1. Classification (NCBI taxonomy): domain Eukaryota; kingdom Metazoa; phylum Chordata; class Mammalia; order Diprotodontia; family Petauridae; genus Gymnobelideus; species Gymnobelideus leadbeateri. The sequence goes on from WOXC01010562.1 coordinate 348,383, forward strand.
AACGGTCTAGAATACCAAGGGAATTAATGAAAAGAAATGCTAGGGAAGGTGGATTAGCTATACCAGATTTTAATCTGTATAATACAGCAGCAATCATCAAAACTGCTTGGTACTGGCAGAGGAGTAGAGTAGTGGATCAATGGGATAGATTGGGTGCATGAGATCCAGCATTTAAAGAATATAGTAATCTATTGTTGATAAACCCAAAGACCCCAGTTTGGGGGATAAGAATGCACTATTTGACAAAAACTGCTGGGAAAACTGGAATATAGTATGGCAAAAACTGCGCATAGACCATTATCTAACACCATATACCAAAATCAAGTCTAAATGGGTGCATGATCTAGGTATAAAGGATGATACAGTAAGCAATCTGGGAAAGCAAGGAATAGTTTAGCTGTCAGATTTGTGGAGAGGGAAAGACTTTAGGACCAAACAAGAATTAGAGAGCTTTATAAAATGCAAAATGGATAATTTTGATTATATTAAATTGAAATGCTTCTGTTCAAACAAAGCCAATGTAACCAAGATCAAGAGGGAGGTGGGAAATTGGGAAAGAATTTTTACAACATATGTCTCTGATAAAGGACTCATTTCTAAAATATACAGAGAACTGAGTCAAATCTTTAAGAACACAAGTTATTCCCCAATTGATAAATGGTCAGAGGATATGAACAGGCAGTTTTCAGAGAAAGAAATTATAGATATCTATAAGCATATGAAGAAATGCTCTAAATCACTATTGACTAGAGAAATGCAAATCAAAACAACTCTGAGATACCACATCTCACCAGTCAGATTGGGTAAGAAGACAAAACAGGAAAATGACAAATACTAGAGAGGATGTGGGCAAATTGGAACACTAATGCATTGCTGGTGGAGTTGTGAACTTATCCAACCATTCTGGAGAGCAATCTGGAATTATGCCCAAAGGGCTATAAATAATTTCATACCCTTTGACCCAGCAATACCACTTTTAGGGTTATATCCCAAAGAGATCATAGAAGTGGGAGGAAGACCCATATGTACAAAAATATTTATAGCAGCTCTTTTCATGGTTGCAAAGAATTGGAAATTAAAGGGGTGCCCATCAATTGGGGAATGGCTAAACAAGTTGTGGTATATGCATGTAATGGAATACTATTGTGCTACAAGAAATGAGGAGGAGACGGTTTTCATATTTACCTGGAGAGGCTTATACAAACTGATGCTGAGTGAGAAGAGTTGAATCAGGAGAAATTTGTATACAATCACAGACACAACATATGTGTGACTATGACAGACTGGACTCTTTTCAGCAATGCAGTGATATAAGTCAATCTTGAAAGACTCATGAAGGAGAGAGATGCAACATCCAGAGAAATAACTAGAAAGAACTGAGCCTGAATCCTGATGGAAGCAAACTAATTGATCTTTTTCTTTTCATTGTTTGGTTTTATTTCTCCTTTACCATTTTTCATCCCACCTAATACAATATGCCTTTGTAACTTGACTAATGTCTAATATGAAAGTATTTGCAGATCCTATACTGGACTATATTCTGTCGTGGGAGGTGGGGGGAGGGAGGTAAAGGAAATTTGAAACTCAAGGAACTATGGAATTGAATCTTGTTAACTAAAAATAAAAAAATAAATTAATTTAAAAATAAATAAAAAGTTTTTGGGGTGCCTAGGTGGCACAGTGAATAGAATACTGGCTCTGGAGTCAGGAGGACCTGAGTTCAAATGTGGCCTCAGACACTTAACACAAAAACTAGCTGTGTGACGTTGGGCAAGTCACTGAACCCCAATTGCCCTCCAAAAAAAGCAAAAAAAAATTTTTTTGTGTGGGGTAAGGGAAAGATACTAGCAGTTGCGGGAGTGTGGTGGGGGGGAGGGGGGGATGAGAAAGGACCTAATGCAGAAGATGGAGCTTGATCTAAGATTCAAGAGGAACACAGGATTCTAAGAAGAAAGGACATTCAGGCAAAGGAGAATCACCTGCGTAAAGATAGTGAGTATGGGAGCAATAGCAGGAAACCTAATGAATGCATGCAAACCATGCAAGGCATAAAGGAGAATAATAACATATAAGACTTAAAAGGTAGATCAAGGCCATAGTATGTAATGTTTTAAATGTCAAATATGATCACCATTTGATCAATGATATGGATAAAACCACTTTGGCAGTGATGTGGAAGACTGAATAATAGAATAGCGATGAAGACACAAGGCAGGGAGAGCAATTAAGAGGTTATTAAAATACTCTGAGGAAGCGGTGATGCGGGGCTGAATCACTAATGCAGTGGTTGTGTAAGAAGGAAGAAGGAGACCAATATAAGGATGTTGTAGAAGTAATATAGATTGAGTAAGACTTGGCAATCAATTTGAATTTATGGGTTGAGTGAGAGTGATGGGTGGAGGATGATGGTAAGGTTGTGGACTGGAAGGATGCTAGTGAAATTGACAGGAATAAGGAAGTTTGGAAGAGAAGAGAGCCCTGTCACTTATCCTTATCATTTCCCACAATAGCTGTTATGGGTGCTAAGAGCATCAGATTCTAAACACCTTTTCTAGAATAGAGTCAGGGTAGAGTTCTACTAGTTATCATATACATACATATACATCTATATATACATATATATACACATAACTATACATATATGTGGGTATATATGTATGCATATATACATATATACAAACACATATCTGTATGTGTATATATTCATGTGTGTATATATATGTGTGTATGTGTATACATACATTTTTTCAGTTATTTTTCAGTTGCTTTTCAGTTGTGTCCAACTCTTTGTAACCCCATTTGGGGGTTTTCTTGGCAAAGATACTGGAGTAATTTGCCATTTCTTCCTCCAACTCATTGTACAGATGAGGAAACTGAGGCAAACAGGGTTAAGTGACTTGCCCAGAGTCACACTATTAGTAAGTGTCTGGGGCTGGATTTGAACTCAGGAAGATGAGTCTTCCTGAAACCAGTTCCGGCACTTTATCTACTGTACCACATAGCTTTGTGTGTATGTACGTATGTACATATAAATGTATAAATATATATGGGTGTGAGTGTATGTAGGTGTGTGTAGGTATGCATATATACATATAGATATATAGGCACATGTGTCTATATACATATACACGTATAGGCATATATTATATATGTAAACATTTGGTATGTAAGAAATTATATCCATGTAATATCCTTGAGGACAGGGTCTATTTTTCTTTTTAATATTACTATATCTTAGTCATTTAGTAGTATCTGGCACATCGCTAAATGTTTAATTAGTATTTGTTGATTTGAGTTTCACGATGACCCTGTGAGAAAGTACTACAGATATTAGACCCATTGTACAAATGAGAAGAAGGAGATTCAAGGAAATTAAAGGACTTGCACCCCAGTTACGTATCTATTTAATGGCAGAGGCAAGATTTGGACCCAGGAATTTCTCTTTGCACATCTGGCACACTATCCACTTCACCACAACTTTCTATCTGCAAAAGGCCAGGGATTAGGAACCCTGACATTAAATGAGGGATGAATATAGAATCTGAATCTTGGTAAGAAAACTGGAGAGGAGAGAGTGATGTCATCTGCTCTATGCAAATGAGAAAACATTTTCAGAATGCTGAAAAACTTGCCCTAAGACGTAGGAGAGCAGTGGATTCCAGTCAAATGTGCTCTCTTTTGGCTTATTCATGGCGCTTCACAAAACTTGAATGACTGAATAAATTTTTAATGGAAAAGAGAACAGATACTGGCCTTACTATGTGGCCTTACTATCTGAGGGTGGCCTTCTGCAAAGATGTGATTAGTTGACCCAAGGCACTATTAATAGTCATAAGCGTTACCCAAACTGCTCCTTTATCCTTTTCCTGGTGTCCAACCTAGGTATCAAAATATTAGGAATGGGCCTCCTGTAGATCATTAAGCACTTCATTAAGCTGAGATCCAAGTTAATTTGATTGCACAATTATAAATAGTCCCCTGCTGGAGATCGTCTCATTTGTCTGCTTGCAAAAGGGGCAGTGTGCCCTAATAAGACATTGTAGCTAGTATTCAATTCTTCCCTTCCCCTTCTTACTCCCAACTCGTCTCTTGGTGGAGATCTTGTAGTTTCTTGATCATGACCTCATCAACCTTCTCAACATGCGCGCTAAATCGGGATGAGAAAATAGATGTCTATCACCTCCTTAGGGCTAAGTGGCAGCCTGAAGGGTGGAGTGTGTGTGTGTGTGTGTGTGTGTGTGTGTGTGTGTGTGTGTGTGTGTGTGTGTGTGTGTGTGTTGGGGAAGAAGAAAATTCAAAGAGTTGGCAAAAAATATCCTTTCCCTTCAGGATACCTGACCAAGGCAACAATGAGAATAAGCTCATTTATCAGGTGTTTTGGAGCCATAAACCTGACATTTTAATAACCTTCAAAGTGTTAAATCACAAATTTAGACCCCAGCTGCAACCCCCTTGTTTTACAGATAAGGAAACAGGTCCAGAGAAGTCTTCATATCCCAAGATAACACGAGTGTTAAGAATCAAGGTCAACTTTCAATCTCAGTTTCTCTGACTCTAAAGCCAATGCTGTTTTCACTGCAGTATGATTCCTCTCTTCTTCCCATAACATTAAGAATGTGACAATATTGGCAATGTTCATGATGATTATTCACTACATAATGCAGGAATCATATGTAAGGATTAATGGACACTGGGAGGACTAGTCTCATAAAAATATACCCCAATGGAAAAATGAGAGGCATTCAATTCTATAATCTGCCCCCAAGTTAATGACTACTTCTATGACTCATAGTTACTCATAATGTCTCAGAACTTCCAATTTGTCATCTGTATAATAAGGGGGCTAAACTCCATGACCTTCTTAGGTACTTTCTCACTCTAAATTTAGCATCACACCCATGATTTTCCAACCTTAATGCCATTTCTGCTTGGCTTCAACTTAACTACCGTAGGCTAAACTCCATCCCTTCCTTTCCTTTCTGCACATACACCCCTCATACTTTCCCACTCATGTCCTGGATCACTTTAGCAACCCTCTCCTAAAGTGCCCTGGCCCTCCTCTTCACATTGGTTAACTCTATTCTTCCTTCAAGGCCTCTCAAGTATGAGTTCTTCCATAATACTTTTCCAAACTTCTCTCTACCACAGAAATCAGCAAATTCAGGCTGCTTTTTGTCATGGGATTCTTATTTTTTTTTTTTGCTTTTTTAAAGGGCAATTGGGGTTAAGTAAGTTGCCCAAGGTCACATGGCCAGGTTTTTGTTTGTGTGTGCATTAAGTATCTGAGGCCGTATTGGAACTCAGATCCTTCTGACTCCAGGGCCGATGCTCTACTCACTGTGCCACCTAGCCGCCTCAGAATTCTTATTTTTTAATCAGAAGGCACCTTAGAGTTCAAGTTCAAGCCAATGAGTTTACAGATGAAGAAACAGAGGACCTTTGATTGAAGTTAACTCCCTTGTCCGTGGTTGCAGTTAGTAAAAGGGAGAGGTAGGATTTGAACTCAGTTCTTCTTGACTCCATGCCAAGCATGTGTTTCACTTAGAATAAGCTTTTCCTCATGTCCATGGCACTCATCTGACTATTAATCAGGTACTGATTTGTGCCATCTCTTGTCACTTTCATATTGACTTTCCTTGCCTTCCAAAATTAATAATTACCATTTCAAGGGCAGAACCATGTCTTTTTTCCCCACTGGATCCCCACAGTGCTTAATCAATCAATTAACAATCACTTATTAAGAAAGGTAGTGTGCTGAGTGGTTAGTGAGTTTTCCTGAAAGCCAGGAAGCCATGGATACAAGTGCCACTCTTGTTACATTCCGGGCTTCTAATTAAAGACCATAAGGTGTTATTGTTCCCTTATTTCAATCATGCCTGACTTTGTGACCCTGTTTGGGGTTTTCTTGGCACAGATACCAGAGTGGTTTGCCATTTCCTTCTCCAGCTCATTTTACATATGAAGAAACTGAGGAAAACAGGGTTAAGTGATTTGTGCAGGGTCTGAGTCAGGGTTTGAGCTTGGGTCTTCCTAACTCCAAGTCTGGTTCTCTATCCACTGTGCCACCTAGCTGCCAAAGACCTACAAGGGGACTAATGCATGCCTAGATCACCTCTGATGCTATTCATCATGTGGAAGAGGCTAAGAATGCTGCTGTTTCTGGGAGAGTTGGGATGTTGCATAAAGGAAACATTTTGGAGAGACTCTAGAGCATGCACCAACATTCTGTAGCTTGTTCTTGTCTGCTTACTATATGGACAGCAACCACCATGCAGCCACCATGGACAGCAGTGATTGGTTGTGGTTGTGGATGGAACTGGGAACTGGGACTCTCCTCTTAGTTTGACTCCTTCATTGATGGTGTCTGTGGACAGACAATGTTGTAAGAGCCCTTGGGTCTCTTCAGAATGACCCCATGGATACCCACCTCTGTCCTTTGCCTTCTTGGCCAATTGTTCTTGGGTGTTATGTGAAGGAGATTTAATCAGAGATTCTAACCTTGTGATTTTCCAAGAGTCAGAGGAGTAAATCTCAGATATCAGCAGTATCTGAGTATGTAGTAGGCACTTACTACATGCTTATTGGTGGGTTGATTGATAGATGAGGAAACCTCTGACAGGGATGGGGCAGCTAGGTAGTACAATGGAGAAAGTGCTGGCCCTAGAGTCTTGTGGGAATTAAGTGAACCATACTAGTTTCCATATTGTGACTCAATTCTGGATCTAGCTAAGTTCCCTTTCTATTCAGTTATGGGTCTAAGTCAATTTCTGTTTTGTGGGGAAAAAAATCTTTATTCAATTATGAAAATTATGAGAAAACTTTATTGCATTGTTTGAACTGAGCCTCATGGCTAAGAAGCTGGACAACTTTTATCTGTGGCTTAGAGACCCTTAATTAAAGACCTAGGTTATGTTGACCAGAAACCCAGTTAGATTTGAAGACAGAGGTAAAGAGTTTTCTCCCAGTTGTATATCTCAAGTGACCTATATGTCTTATCTGAAAACTTGTCCTGTACTGGTCAATTAGTTATTGTTTCTGCTTTCCTTTGACTGAAGATAGACACTTGGGGGGATTAGGGAACCTCTTTTTCTGATTTCAGGGGGGTTTACCTGTTTTCTCTCCCCCTTCCAACTTAGAAAGTCCCTAATATTTCCCCCAATTAAAAACCAGATTGTCTAATTTTTGCATCCTGGAAATTATTTTATTCTAATTAAGTGGTCTTATATTATTAATTGTTTTTAATGCCTAAAAATCTCTCTCCCTCTGTACTGAGGATCATTGGACTGATTAGGAAGCCCATTTTGCTGTTTATTATGCCTGTTAGGCTAATAAATTGTACAGATTGGATTGTTTCCTCCGTTGTTATTAATTATTCACCACAATCAAGAAGACAAGTTCAAAACCAGCCTCAGACACTTCCTAGTTATGTGACCCTGGACAAGTCATTTAACCCTTGTTGGTCTCAGTTTCATTATCTGTAAAAGGGGGATAATTACAGCACCTTTGTGTATTGTGAGGATCAAATGAGCTAATCATTGCATAGAACCTCGTCCATAGTAAGAGATATATAAATATTATCTATTATTATTTCTGTTATTATTATTGGGACATGTGCTCATTAGGATCAATGCTATGTAGAAACTGTGAGCCTACTCTCCCCCAAAACTGAGATAGTAGAGGAAAGAATACACCCCTGAGGTGTTGGGGGGAAATATTTGTAATTCTGTTATTGTCATATCTATGAAATAAATGTCCTGTTGTAAGAGCTAAATGATGTTATTAAATGGGGTACAAATCTCTGGTGCATAACAGTGGGGAAATTGATCCAATAGCATTGGAGAAGAAAACCACTCAAGGCTCTCAGAGGTGCTCCTAGAACCCTGAGGAGAAAATGTAGTAGCCTGGCTTTGGGATTTGGGATTCCAATGGACTAGCTACACAGAGGATCCGCATTAATAGAGAAAGTTTCCTTACCTTGGGGTTCCTGAGACTGTTGAAAACATAGGTCTAGCTCCTGCCCTATAAAGTACCTACCATGTGGCAGGCACTGAGCCAAACACAATTCGTTGCACCATGATAGGTGCCCAAGGAATGTTTGTTGATTGAGTTTCAGAGCAAATCATACAAGCCACAGTGAACTTCCCCAGAGATATTTCCTTCCCACCAGTTCTTTACCCTCCCCAAATGGCTCCCAATGAATTACAGTTTTCCTCCATTTCCTGACAAGCTCACCTGTCCTAAAGGAGAGTAAATGCCATTTTGCCAGCCAGTCAGTCAACAAACATTTATTAAGTACTCATTACTTGCCAGGCACAGTTCTAAATCCCGGGACTACAAACAAAAACAAAATAAAACATCCCCCACTACGGAGAAGGAAGAGTTTAGTGGCTTTTTCCATCTCCAAAGCCCCTTCTCTCTGAGAGCAGACCCACTGGCTCATCCTTTCAGCCTCACCTTCCCAATACTCATCAGCTTGGAGGTGCTCCTAGTTCTAAGCTGCCAGGAACGCTTTTCTGGGTAGCCACTGTCCAGGCTTCTCTGGACCAATTAAACTGTCACAGTCTGCTGGTTCACAGACAGGTGAAAACAAGAAGGAAGCCCGATGTGGATGGGTGCATTGGATGGGAACTAAGCTTTTCCCTGAAGATGCCATTTTGTTCCCTAATTAGACAAAAAATTGGACTGAGCAGCCCATGGAGCTTTCCCTGGTTCAGCCCGCCTCTGTGCTCTAAATGGTGGTAGAGATCATACCTTGCTGCTGCAGACACAGTGGGTATGGCCTGAGGTTAGAAATGAGATGGGGCTTTGACAGCATTCTCTGCTCCTTTCATCTCTACCTCAGGATTCCTCATATGGGCCTCTGTACTGAGCACTGAGTGTCAACTGATGGGTGGGTCCCCACAGAGGAGGAGTTTTTCCCCAGACTAGGCCTAAGTGCATATAGTCAATTGACTCTTCAATGTTAGCCATGTTCTCACTAAGCATCTGCCCTGGGTCTGCTTAGGAGCAGGGAAGAGAGCAGAGTCTATTACTGAGGTAAGACATACACACTTGATTAGCAAAGAACAAGGGGAAAGAATAATTGTCTTGAAGACAGACATTTCAGGCAAAAGGCCTTCAGCAAATTATCAAACCAATGTCAGGTATGAAAAGTTATTTGTCTCCAGCTTAGGGAGGAACTTGGTATTCCCAGACTTCTAAAGACTGGAGCTTAGTGGGATATTGAAAAAGGACCAGTGACTTTGGGAAGAGAATATAGGTGCATCTGAGAAGTCTGCAGAAAGGGCAGTTCTTTGGTGGTGGAGGAGATTTCTGACAGAAGTTAGGTGATTGCCCTCAGCAAAGTCAGGTCTAGATTCTAGTTAGGTGGGAAAGGTGGGGAGAAACAGTCAGTTAACAAGCATTCATTAAAGGCATATTATGTGTTAGGCAGTGAAAGTTCCCTGAACTTTAACGTAACTGTAACAATAAAAAGAGACCTGGAGTATGAATTCTGACTCTCACACAGATTACCTCTAGGCACAAATCTCTGAACCTCTATTTCCTCATCATAAAAATAGGAATATTCAAACTTGAAGTACCTACATCATATAAAGATTAAATTAGAAGTTGTAAGTAAAGTGCTTTGTAAACTTTAATGCTCTGTGCAAATGGTACTGTTTACCTGCCCTGGGTAGGTAAAAGCTATTAGGGACTATGTCTTTTCTTTGGAGAAATGGCAGGCTTATAATTGGATTTAAGATGTGGTCTTGAAGTCATTTTCCTAGTTTCAGTGATATACCTGTTCCCCATCCAGGACTAAATCTTATAGAGAAGCATGCTTGCTTTGGAAGCCAAGGACATCTCAGACAGACAGAAAAGCCTCTTTTGTGATCTGGAAGCCTATGAATCTTCCTGTAGAATTTGCTATTGCTAAGATGGTTCTTCAGGGTATAGGTGTACAGTGATGACATGGGAAGATGACCAGTTAGCATGTTATCCCATCTCCAGTGAAATCCACACATTGTCTCAGATACTCTCATTCACTGGACCCCGACCCTGTATCATTCAATGCAATTTTCCCTACCACCACACACGCTGGTATTTGCTCGACCCCACTACCTACCTGATTTTTTAAAAAAAGAGCTAAGAATTGGCAGGAATTAATGGAGCTGAATGGCTTTCTCAAGCTGATCTCAATTATTAACTCTGCCCTTTAAAGATCATTCTTTGTTAGTCAGGTTCCCATTCTCAAGAAGAAGAAGAAAGCTTTCATGCTTGCTCCTTCTACTTCCTCCTGCTGATAGAAAAAGAAAAAAAAATACATACCAGGTAGATTGGTATAATGATATTCAAATTATTTCCACATCTTTTCTGCAGGCCACACCCACGCTTTCCCTCCAGGACATTCAGAACACTTTATCTAAACTGGAACCTTAGAATCATTCTCTACTTCCTTTGTATATCTGGAGAAGACTAGAATAGACATGTGTTTGGTGTGAAGATGGTTCAGTCTTTCTCATACAGCCCACCCATCTTCCAAAATCCCCAGTCTCAGCTCTAGAAGGGCCATATAATCTGATCCCTACTTGAATAAAAGCCTTTAGCACAACATCCCTGACAAGTGGGCATAGGGGGTGTGTGTGTGTGTGTGTGTGTGTGTGTGTGTGTGTGTGTGTGTGTGTGTGTGTGTATGTGTGTGTGTGGTGGTGTGAGGGAGGGAGGGAGGGAGGGAAGGAGAGGGGAGGGTAAGGGGGAACAGGGAGAGGGGAAGAGAGAACACAGAGACAGAGAGTGATATTTCAATTAGAATTGGCTTCCTCTATAATCCTCTATATTTTATTGAATGCATTTAAAGACATGATTGTGAGAAGGGATTCCTAGACTCCATCAGATTGCCAAAAGGGTCCATCTCTCCCTCTCTCTCTCTCTCTCTCTCTCTCTCTCTCTCTTTCCCTTCTCTGTGTATACATATATGTGTATATGTGTGTATGCATATACCTATACATGTATATACATATGTATACATACGTGTGTGAGCACACAAACACACACACACACAAGTTCATGGGCGCCAGGAAAAGAACTCCTGGTCTAGTCTAACTCCTTCGTTTTACCAGTGAAGAAACTAAAGCCAGTCAAACTCTGCCTAAAGACTTACAGTGCTGGGGAATTTACTGCCTCTCAAACAACCCAGTCTACTTTTAGATGGTTCTAACTGTTAGGAATAATAAGAATAAAAATAATAACTAGTATTTATATCTCACTTTAAGGTTGCAAAATACTTTACAAATATTATCTTGAGTCTTACAATAACCTGGAAGGTAGTTGCTGTTATTACTCCCATTTTGCAGTTGAGGAAATTCAGGCAGACAGTGGTTGAGTCACTTGCCCAGGGTCATGCAGCTACTAATAATTGGTAGAGGACAAATCAAACCTCAAATCTTCTCCTTTCTGAGATCTTGTAAAATGAAAGCCAAGTCATGATTTTAGCCAGGAGAAAAGAGAAGCAAAAGTGTTATTATTTAGTCATTGAATTAAAGTAACATTTTTTAAATGTTAAAGAAAAATTCAGGGCAGCTAGGTGGCCCAGTGAATACAGCACTTGCCCTGGAGTCAGAAAGGACCTGAGATCAAATCCAGTCTCAGACATTTGACACTTAACTAGCTGTGTGACCTTGGGCAAGTCACGTAACCCCAATTGCTTTGCCTTCCCCTGTCAAAGAAAAAAAAATCCAGAAAATTATGATAAAAATAGATGGATACAACTAAAAAGTTATAGCTATTAAACATATATGGATTCATACATGTTTAATTTGTAGATTTGCTTAGTTTCTAAGTGAAATTAAATCTATATTTTAAACAACAATAAACTAATATTAATAACTATTATAACCAGATCTCCTGTAGCTGGAGTTACAAGTTGGCAGGACAAAATGACTGAGGCCACTTTTCAAAAATAAGAATTGGATAATTTAAGGAGGATAGACTGAGTCTGACAACCATTTATGTCCTGGAAAATAGGTTCACATGACTTACCAACAATGTTTTAAAAGTTTTCACAGTTCCTAAACAATGGCGTTTTTTGTTTATTAGGTTCTAACTCTAAAATTTTTAGAGAAAGTGATTTGTGGCTTTCAAGGTTTATAATACATTGTGGATGATTTACTTTCAAGATAGACAGTGTTTGCCTTGACTAACATGGAGGCAGTGATTAAGCATAGAAATATAATTATATAGTATAAAACTCTAAAAAACCATTTAAAGTGAGATAATTTGAAATGGTCAGAGACCTATGAGAATTTTCCTCCATTTAGAGGAAGACCACAGATAACTTGCTTTCCCATAGCACTTTAGGGTTGACAAAGTTCTTTTCTAGGAGGTACTGCAAATATGATTTCAAACCCCCCCCCCTTTTTTTTTTTGCTTTTTGGAGGGCATTTGGGGCTAAGTGACTTGCCCAAGGTCACACGGCTAGTTTTTGTGTTAAGTGTCTAAGGCCGGACTTGAACCCAGGTCCTCCTGACTCCAGGGCCGGTGCTCTGTTCACTGCACCACCTAGCCACCCCTGATTTTCCCCATTTTGCAGATGAGGAAACTGAGGCTCAGAATCTCAACAAGTTTGACCAAAGTTACATGGACACAAATTGGGACTCAAAACTCAGGTATTTTAACTATAAGTTGTCAGGCCTGTTTTTTCCCCAGAACTACTTTTTTAGGATATGGAGGATTCAGTTAGAATAATAGATTCTCAGAGCTAGAAAGGATGTCAAAGGTCCAGGACAGCACATAACTAAAGTAAGAATCTCCTGAAAGTTGGTCATCCATTTTTCCATTTGAAGATTTCAAAATATGAGGAGCTCATTACTTCCTGAGTCAACTGACTTTTGAGTAATGCCAATCTAGTAAGATGTTCCTTATATTACATTCGAAACTTCTCTGCAACTTTCATGCATTGATCCCCTTTCTCTTTTCTGGATCCAAACAAAGCAAATAAAATCCTTCTTCCAAGTGGTAAGCCTTCAAATATTTAAGAAAGAGCTATCATGTTCTCCCTAAGCCCCTCTTCTGTGGGCTTAGCTATCCTTAGCTTCTTCAAATAATCTACCTATATCTTCATTTAAGTCCCCTTACCATCTCTAGTAACCATTTTGTCCATGTGATTTGTAGAATAATGACTTCCAAAGTGAAACACAATATACCACCTGTAGGAGTGACCAGCAGAGACATAATAGCATGACTATCTCCTCCCTCTTTTGGGATGCTATACCTCTCTAAATGTATCTTATTGAGAGCACCCTTCTCCCACCTTCAGCTCTGTGCCTTTACATTGACTGTTGAACCATGCCTAGGAGGCTCTTCCTCCTCAACTTCAACTCTCAGAATCACTAACTTCCTTCACGTCTCAACTCAAGCACCACCTTGTACAGGAGGTCTTTCCTATTTTTCCCATTTGCTCCAGTATTCCATCATAAGATTACCTTGCATCTATATTGTTTATATCTTGTATATGCTTATAAATATGCATATTGTCTACCCTATTAAAATGGGCTTGTTTTTGCTTTTTTGGGGGGGAGGGGTTCCCAAAACATAGCAAAGTACTTGGCACATAGAAAGTGCTTAATAACTACTTGCTTATTAATTGAGATGTTAGGGCTGACATATCAAATTCTTGACTAACTGACTCCTTTTGTTGCCTTTTCACTCCACTAAGAAACCCTGAACCTTTTTTCACACAAGTATTATCTATCTGTTTCCCTCACAATGTAGAGTTGGATTTTTGAATGCAACAAAATACAAAAACAAAAACCCGACACTCATTCTCATTAAATTTTATTGTATAAAAGCAGTTCCTGGCACTTAAGTGAGTAGCACTAATTCATAATCAGGAAAAGAGATTTAGTAATAAGTCACATTTCCAACTATAAGGATAGAAAAAGACCCAACCAAGTTGGAAAAGAAAACACATATCTTTCAAAACATACCAGAAAGACAAGAGTTTTAGGTTTTACTTGGATTTTAATGTCAGATACTTGGGGTATTTTTATTTGTTTTACGCAGTATTTTTGAAGTTAATATTTGCCAGAGCTAAATCATCAAGTTGGAAATGGAAATGCAAGCATTTGTTTCTTTTGATTTGAAGCAATTAAAGGCTTTGTCTGTCATTCTGTGATTTACTACATCATCTGTCTCTGAGTATGTTTTCTTATCTTTTAAAACTTCCCAAAGGATACTGCAGCTGAAGGGATCAAAAGGAAATTTGATCTTTCTTCACACATTCCCCAGGAGTTTTGCCTTCTAGTTGGTGACAGCTCTGTCTGGCTTATTCCCATTTCAATAGTTCTGTTCTCAATTTACCTTCAACCTCTCTGCCCCCACTGGGGCCCTGTGATGCATTTGCACATTGAAGGTTAATAAACAAGACCTCTGATAAGTGATGCATTCTGGGAATCAACTTTAAAAAAGACAAGATGGCTGGATTTAAGTCATATTCATGAAGGAGTTTCCACATGAAAGTATACATAGGTTGTAATTCTGTGCAAACATGAAATGAAAAAAAAAAGAATGAAAACTGACAAGCAAATTGATTCTGTTTCAGATGGTGTCCCTTCTCATGCTATGTTAAACATCTACTCCTAGGCACTACTCTACCTAACCCAGTCCAATTTCTAAGGCCTTACAATAAAAATAAAAATGAGTCCCAAAACAAGACCTTAGAACTGGAAGTGACAATAGAAACTATCTATCCTGACTTTCATATTTAGTAGGAGTGAAAACTGATCCCCAAGAGTAGAAATGACTTATTTAAAGTCATTAAGCTAGATGACCAATAGAACCAAGATTGGAATCCAGGTCCCCTGACTGCCAACCCAAGGCTCCTTCTGCCATATTGCACCTACCTGAAATATGTGCCCAGGTGTGTGCTAAAATCCCTAGGGTTTCCCAAAATTGAGGTGCTAAAGACCATTCTCCTTCAGTGCAGATATGTGCCCTTGTGGCCACAGCCTACAAGAGGTCATCTCCTCTTGCAGGCATCATTCTCGCCTCTGAACCCATAAGACTTAAGAGTCTGTCACCTTGAGAAGCCTCCGCCTATTGTCTCCTTTGGAATTGTCACCTTGCATGGTTATGTAACAGTTTTGTTGCATTAACCTTTACTTCATCTTCCAACCTGTATTCAATTTAACAAATATTAATGAGTACCTGCTCTTTAGAAGGGCAGTTAGGTGACATAGTGAATAGAGTGCCAGGCCTGAAGTCAGGAAGACTCCTCTTTATGAGTTCAAATCTAGCCTTGGGCAATTACTAGCTGTGTGACCCTAGGCAAGTTACTTGACCCTGTTTGCCTCCATTTCCTCATCTTTAAAATGATCTGGAGAAGAAAATGGCAAAACACTCCAGAATTTATGCCAAGAAAACCCCAAACAGGATCATGAAGAGTGGGACACAACTGAAAAATGATTGAAAATATATTTCCTTCAGTTTCCACCTTTATGAAATGAGCTACAGAAGGGAATGGCAAACCACTCCAGAACCTTTGACAAGAAAACCATAAATGGGTTCACAAAGAGTCAGACATGACTGAAAATGACTGAACAACTCTTCACAAATCACTGGGCTGTTTGCCAGGATTATGATCATGACCTACAGTGCCTGACCTCAAGGAGCTTACAGGATAACATCAAAGACAAGGCAAGTGTACCCATAGCTATGGGGAAGGAGGTGTAAACAATAATAGGAGATGTGTGGGAAAAAAACATTGCATACAACTGGGAAGGGTGGTTTAAATGAGGACGTAGCTCCTGAATTTGGCCTTAAAAAAGAATGTTATGAAGAATTTCAACAGGACCATATCTGGGAAGAGACCATTAAACGTGTGGGGGATGGCACACACAAAATTACCGAGGGAAGAAAAGGCAGGACTAGATCTGGGATGGAGGGCATGTCTGTGACAAGTACTGTAAGCTGTTAGAAGCAGAAGGCTGGTTTCAGAGGCCCCTTTGCATCCCTACCACTCAGCTGATGCTCAATACACATCTGCTGACTGACCTCACAAGAGAAGGGCCAACCTCAGCAGCAAAAAAGAGTAATAAACTTGGATTCAGAAGACACGAGTCTGAACCCTGGCCTAGGCACATGACCTTAGACAAACCCTTTCCCCTCTACGGGTCTCAATTTTCCCATCTTTAAAAAGTGAAGGGATTAGATCAAAGGTTCTTAAATGTGTGTGTGTGTGTGTGTGTGTGTGTGTGTGTGTGTGTGTGTGTGATGTTGAATGTTGCAACTAATCTGTGAGATGTTCACAAAAGGTATTGTTGTCCCTATTTCATTGCTAAGGAAACAAACAGTGGCTAAGTGGTTTCCCTAAGGTCTCAAAATTGATAAGTGGTCATTAAGAATCTGGAGTTGTAATGGGAACCTAGGCTTTTTAAAATTACAGTCCAGGACTCTTTCCACAACCCCCATCATGCTGCCTGCTAACGCCTATGGGCCTCTTTTCGGAATAACGATTTTAATAATTGAAGGAAATGCTAAATTTCAGCTTGAGGTTAGTGAAAATTAGAATATAATTATTTTTCCCATCCAAGTTCACATACCCCCTGAAATCTATCCATGGACCCTAGGGGAAGACACCCCTAGACTAGATAATCTCTAAGACCCTCATATAATTCTAATAGTCTATGATTCATGCTCTTGCAACTGTCCCCAGGTTGCTCCAATGGGGGCAGCAGACGATTATTAGTGCTCTCTTGGCCCAGCATTTTCAGTATTCTCATTCCTCGTATGACTAAATGCTTCTCCTCACCCTGACCCAACACACACACACACACACACACACACACACACACACATCCCTACGAATTTTCAACAGTGCCATGCACATCAAAAGTCAAAAGGGTGTCCTTGCTGCAAGGGGTTCTATTTTTAAACTACAAATGACTCATCACAGACTGGGGTCTCCCAAAAGCTACAATTTGTCAGACTGTCAGAAGGAAGCACATGGAAATAAGCGAGAGGGAGAGGGGGAAGAGGGCACAGCTCTATTCATGCACCCCATTAGACATAGAATGATGAGAATACTGTGATTGCCAACACCACAGTGGACATTTCATCCTTCCAGAGGAGGTGTTAAGCAATAGTCCTGTATCTTGGCTTTTGTATTTGCCTTAAGCTGTGCAGGATTTGAAAGTCTCTCATTCTGATCTCCTAGTACATTCAAAATGAATCAGGTCTTTGACATGAGGTGACATTTTAATGCCATCCCAGTGGGACAGGAAAGATTGAGCCCATAGAGCAGTGCCCTAAAAATAGAGAACATCAAAGGGATCTAGGCAAGGAAGTAGGGAGAAATATAATTTGTTTTAGCCTTGAGCAAGAGAGCTCCATGACATTCACAAAGCCACCCGGATTTTGCTTTGCATTTCACAATTGAAGGGGAAAGAGAGATAAAAAAAGCAATTTCTTATTATTGACAGAGATGCATTATGGGGTAGTGGAAAGAGCCTTGAATAAGTTAGAAAATCCTAGGTTCCAAATACAGCCCTAAGTTTTCATTTTCCACTTATAAGCTATGAGACCTTAGATAAGTCACCTAACTACTTTTTATTTCCTTAGCTATAAAAAATATATAAAATACGTACTCTAAAAAGAGTAATTGCAATAATCAATACAAAATGTATATAAGAGCATGTGTATGGACCACACACATGTTCACATGTATGCATATATACATGTGTATATACAAATATACAAATGCATATATACACATGTCTATGTGTATACATATATGTATATGTATGTATACATATATGTGTCTGTCTATTGATCCATATATATCTATATATTGATGTAGATATATATAAATATTGATACATAGAGAAATAGAGATATGGATATGGATATGGATATGGATATGGATATGGATATGGATATGGATATGGATATGGATATGGATATGGATATGGATGTGGATATGGATATGGATATATCTCCCATTAAATTATAAACTCCTCAAGGCCAGGGACTATCTTTTGCCTCTTTTTGTATCTCCAGAGCTCAGCAAAATGCTTGGCACATAGCATATGCTTAGTAAATTTTGAATGATTTATTAATACAACTTGTAATTGAGTGAATATAAATATACACACATATATAAGACTTTATGTAAAATGCAATATAATTTTTGTGTATATATATATAACTGCAATGTAACATAGTTCTGTCTATATTTTCATATAACTTGTAGTTCAGTGTATGTTTCAAAACTTAATAAAATGGCTAAAAGTATATTATACAAAAGTAAAGGTTTTTTCAGGTTAGCGATCCGTACCTAACATGTGCAAAGCATCATGCCAGGAGCCAGAGAATATATCATTTCAGTGAGAATGAGTTTTGAACATGTGGGGATATGTACTCATAAAAGTCAGAAGGTAAGATAGGCATCATCAAGGAGAAATTGCGGGGGGGGGGGGTGAAATGAAGCCAAAAGGCATGAGTAAGAAATGAAACTAGACAGCAGGTCCAAATTCAAAGCTGAACCATAATAGGGACACAATGCAAATGATGTAGAAAGCATTTAGCAGCATAAAGACTCCAAAGGAAAAAAAGAGAGGCCTAGTAAGCTAACTTGTGTAAACTGCCTTCCCTAGGTGGCTACCCCTACCCTTTCCCCCATTGACCTATAGTTTCCCTAGTTTAGCCTGAAACTCAAGAATTAGATTTACAAGTTGAGTGTCCACAGAGGACAAGGGCTTGCACATTACAATGTTGGGAGGGGGAAAAGGTGTATTTACTGACACAAGACTTAGATGCAAATTAATGGCTCTTCTATTTATTACTTCTAAGATCTTGGGCATCTGATTATCCAAGGCCTCTTTAAGTCTCAGTTTCCCTATCTGTCAAAGAAGCAGTTTGGACTAGATGACAGTAAAGCTAGCACTGCACATAACATCAAAGGCCATTTAGTTCAGTCCACACATTTTAGAGATATGGAAAGTGAGGCCAAAAGAAATTTAGTGACTTACCAATACCACACAGGTAATAAAAAGGATTTAGACAGGCTTAGAACCCCTGATCTCTTGCTCCAAGGCCACTGTCCCTTCCCCAGAATCATCCTGCGTTCTAAGGTCCTTTTGAAGATCAGATCCTGATCCTAAGTCACTGTTTCCTCTCTTCCATATGTGAGTTATCATGTCAAAGCTGGTTTTAGTTTAAATGGAAAGAACCAAGCGAGATAGTGGAATGATTTCCCAGCTTTATCATTAACTTGCTGTGGGATCCTGACTAAATCACTTAATCCCTCTTAGCCATAGGGTTATTATTATTACCACTATCTTTAAAATGACAATATTAATTTTTAATAATTATAATTTGTTATTAGAAATGACAACTATTAATAATTATTCATGATTACACATTTGTGAAGAACACCAAGATTTGAAAAAATGCTCCCCCATAATAACCATATGAACTGGTTAGTAAAATTCTTATTATTTCCATTTTAGAGATGAGGAGACTCAGGCTCTAAGAATTGGAGTGATTTGACCACTGTCTCATAGCTTGTAAATGCCTGAGCCAGAATACAGCCCCAGGTTTTCTGACACCAAGTCCATTACTCATTCCAACATGCCTCTGTAAAAATAAAGATTCGATCTAGAAAGTCTATAAAGGCCATTCTAGCTCTAAAATTCTGTTTTAAACTATGTTCTTTTTTGTGTTCTTTTATTTCACACATCTGTATGTACAACATCACAAGATGATCAATAGTCTTTAGATTAAAACTATGTTCTTTTTAACAAAGCTGGAAGAAATTCTCCATTTTGTCCTCTTATGGATTCCCATTTTCCTTAGCGATGTCAAAGATCATTAAGTCCCTTCCCTGTAGCTCAGTGTTGCCATATTGATTGCAGGTGTCCATGGAACAAATAGAAAGGCATGATCAAAGTGAGTGCTCCTTACCAATGTAGTAAAAGGGGCAACCCTCAAAACCTGAAGGCCAAATTGAGTGAAATTCATTTATTTGAAATGTTATCACCTTACACTAAACTAATTTACATTAGGCAGACCCATAACCAGGTGAACCGTAGGGGGATTTCAGTCAATAGAATTCTTGAGAAGCACCTATTCAGTTTGGCAGAGATTTGTGTCCATGGAGAAGCATTCATCTTCCCCTGATCCTGACATTCATAATTTTTTTCTAATTTCCCCCATACCCTGCCATACTAAGTAGAAAGAAAACAAAAAACCAAAGGATTCCTGCTTCACAACAGAGATTTGGTGAACTTGGAGCAGAGATGAGGCACGTATTACTAGACATGACCAATATGTTGATTTTCGTTGTAATTTCTACCCATTTCCTACAAGGGAGAGATCTATTGGAAGGAAGCACAAGTCAATGGGATGTATCAGTGGGATTGTATGTATATATGAATGTGTGTGTAATATATGTATATATGTGTTCATATACACACATATATAAAATATACATATATAGTGACAAAGATATATGTCTATAAGAAAGAGTATTAACAAAACATTTTTGAAAGAATACAGAGGTCTCCATTGAATTAGACTACTCTTGTGTGGACATAAATAATAGCTAGAAAGGATGAAAAGACCGGGAGGGATTGCAATCTCCATGGATAGAAGGAGTAGCAACATGGTGTAGTAGATAAGGCACTGAACTTGGAGTCAGAAAAATGTGGGTTAAAATCTATCTCAGACATGTTCTAGCAATATGACCCCAGAAAGTCACTTAACCATCCTGTCCCTTACTGTTTCATCTATAAAATGAAGAATTTGGATTTGATGGTCTCTAAGCATTCTTTTGGCCCTAGATCTATGGTCCTAAGATCCTAAGTATTCCATCAGAATCATGGAGTCAATAAAAGACAATGAATAAATACAAGAAAAAAAAGCCTTTTTAAAGGCTGGCAAAACCTTCATCTGGCTGTAAGCTGGGAAAACATAGTCTGAGTCTCTCTTTAATCCACTGCGGCCAGTGAGCTCACATCAGTCATATATCCCATACCTTCCATTGCACTTGAATTACTTGGTCAGTTACTTGTCAGTTACTTCGGTAACTGACATTCTCCTGAATCCGTGCACCCACGCTGAGCCTCTCATAAGGGTAAAAGTCCAAACTGGAATGAGGATGTCTCAGTTTGCTAGATATTTAAAGCTTCTTTTCCCTGAAGGCTCTACCTCTTTTCCCACCCCACTGTGGTTCTCTGATACTTTGCCATCTGATATCCTATTCTTTCTCCCAGATGCTCTACTCTACTGTTTCTCCCTTTCACAGATGTGCAGTACTGTTCTGAACACTCTGACCTTGAACTTTCTCTACCCATAATTTTCCAAACTAAAACCTTACAATAAAAATGTCAGCGAGGGGTAGAGAAAATTGGAGCCTTTTTTTTTTTAATAGAAGAGAATGCTGTAGCAAAATGAACCATCTTCCGGAAAAGTTTAATGAATCTGGTTGAAATATATGTGATAGTGAAGACAAAATATTGAACTTCCTGTGTTCTAGTACTGTCCTTCCCATTAACTTGATGAGTGCCCCGTGGAAACTCATTGAATCTAGCTATGCCCAAGTCACCTTAGGCAGCTAAGCTCTGAGAACAGATAAGCTTTGGGACCCATTATGACTAACAGTTTAATCTTTCTACAATCTACTTCATAAATAAGGTAGAAGAAGAGTAGAGGCCATTAAGGTGCAGCAATGTGACCTAAAATAGGAAATAGCACAGTGAGGATAGAGCACAAGGCCCCAAGTCAGGAACACATCTTCCTAAGTTCAAATCCAGCCTCAGACACTAACTAGTGTGATCCTGGGCAAGTCACTTAACCCGGTTTGTCTCTGTTTCCTTATCTATAAAATAAGTTGGAGAAGGAAATGACAAACCACTCCAGTATCTTTGACAAGAAGAGAATTAAACATGACTGAACATAAGGTCTCACAAGTAGACAAAGCAGAAGGTTTCCTCCGGAATGAAATGCTAAGGGGTGGGTGCTGTGCAGTTTTGCTACAAGGCCAATTGTTAATGCAGTAATAGTATGTACTTGTCTTGGATTCCCTACTATGTGCTAAACATTTAGCAAGCTTTTTGCTGGTTTATTATCAGTGGCTGCTATCTCTGAGACCAAAGCTGGAAGGAGTGAACCTTTATATAATTAAAAAGGCCATAGTCTAGCTTTGCAGAGCCAGGGAAAGATGTGTAGCCTGTGAATTTCAGTTCAATTCCCAGTTCTGCCATTAATGACCTATGTGACCTTGAAAAATCCACTTCCTCTTTTAGGGTATCAGTCCCCTCATTTCTGAAATGAAAGAACTGTACTACTCTAAAAACTTTTCCAGCTCTACATCTAAGATCTGAAATGCTTCTTGTCATGGATTGAGACATTGGGCATAGATGAGTGATGTAAGAGCCAGAGATGATCAAGATTAGCAAGGGCATTGACTCTAACCACAACCTGGAACATCCATAGGGACACAACTGATGTGTTCTATTTTGCGAAAAATAAAAAAAAAACATCTAAAGGGTAGTTAAATTCTGCAACCCTCTTACAAGATAAATGGGTTTATCTAATGGGTTGACCTAGAATTTTTTATGAACTGCTCTCATTTGCATCTAACTAGTAACATAGTATTAGAAGTCTTCAAATTAGAAGACTTTCAGACTTTCTTAGTTTCTTCAATTCAGTTCAATTAAACAAGCATTTATTAAGTGCCTACTATGTGCCAGGAACACTGATGGGCACTAGTGAGACAAAGACAGAAATGAAAACAGTCATATTCTCTAATATCCTAAGTACAGGCAAACCCCAGGGTCCTGCAGTACAGTAGTGTATGAATTACTTGGGACAAAAGAAAAATTTATATGATTTTATTCTGGGACAGCAATGTTTATACATATGAGCTTTAACACATGCTAAGTTTTTCTAAATCTACATTAAACTAAATTAAAGGGGTTCCTTACCTTTACTTAGGTCTCAGCTTTATGATGGTGATTAGGTCATACACTCATGTTTCATTCTCTCTTTTTCTCTTTTTTTATTTTGTGGTTTTAAAGAATGGATCTAACTCTAAGGAAATATACACAACTAGAGCCCTTAAAGAACACATTTCAAAGATTAGTAGAGATATATTGTGGTGGTGCTTGATGGGAGGAAGTAAAGCATTTCAAGTATCATTCAAATCCATAATAAAAGAGAAGTCACACTGAAGTAGAGATACAAGTGTATTTGGAAACAACCCCAACACCAAGGACAGCCAAATTTGTTGTGAAACATCCTAATTCATTGTCAGAGAATAAGCAAGGACCTTCAGAGAGACCTGGCAGTTAAAATAGTGAAAAGGTGTTGTGATAAAAATATACTTGTCATGAACAAGATAAGGCAAATCCTAAAGTACTGATGATTAGAAAAGAGTAATTTTTACTAATGAAACTATCATTCAAGGCCATACCAAAATCATTGTTAGTCTAGGAAAGCTTCTGAGATATGGGCATCTTCATCAAATGATTGGGGGGATTTTTGCACTTTTAATGAGAGTAGAAACTCTTATAAATAGATTGATATGCTGACAAGAATTATTCCAGAATGATAAGAATCCCTCTGGGGATTATTTCCAGTTTATCCTTTTTTACCTTGTTTGTACAGAGGTTTTTGGATGTTATTTCTACCATTAGACTGTAAGCTGCCTGAGAACAAGGACTGTCTTTTGACTTTTTTGTATCCTCAGCACTGAGCATAGTGACTATTACATAGTACACTATTTTTTTTTTTTTGCATTTTGGAGGGCAATTGGGGTTAAGTGACTTGCCCAAGGTCACATGGCTAATAAGTGTTAAGTGTCCCATTTGGGGATACTTAATTTACCGGATTTGTACACAGGTTCTCCTGACTGCAGGGCCAGTACTCTATTCACTGTGCCACCTAGCTGCCCAATAGTATACTCTTTTTTTTTTTCTTTTCGGAGGGCAATTGGGGTTAAGTAACTTGCCCATGGTCACACGGCTAGTTTTGTGTGTGTGTGTGTGTGTATGTGTTAAGTCCAATAGTACACTCTTAATAAAAGTTTGTTGACTGACTAATTGAAATAGAGATCATTTGTTACAGCTCTAGGTACATATCATGAGAGGCTAAAAAAATTATCTAAGAGATGGAGATAAACATTATTTGACTTATTTAAATCTTACTGAAAACCTGTAGGCTACATACAGTCAAGGTTTGACTTCAGAAAATGAGCTCCAAAGTAGAATAAAAATGTCACTTCATGATGAAGAATGAAAGAGTATATATCAAAATCTTGTGAACTCTTTGACAAACCATGCAAAACATGTAATTGTAGGAAAGGAGGAAATACTGCCTACTGAAAGGTATTTGAAGATGTAAAAAATTGTAAGTTTCATTGTGTGAGTCAACAAATTTATTTTTCTTTATCCCAAGTAACACACAATATTGGAATAGGTATTTAAGTGTTCAATACACCACGTGGCATATTGGGCTAACTGATAGGCTTTGCCTTTCACTAACCACTACTTCCATAGGTGGGCAATGCTGCCACATTGATATTGATTAAAGGGGGAAACCAGGACTATTTGGATAGAGTTAAGCCAGAACTAAATCTGAACACCAAGAAGTAAACTTGGATTGATGGAGAAAGAGGAAAAGGAGAAGGAAGGGGAGGAAGAAGAGTCCAGATTGTTATTGTCCCCTTGAAATGAAAAAAAAAAAAAAAGAAATGAAATGAAATATAATTTTGCTACAAAATGTTGCCAGATAGCTCGAGGTTTAAAAAAAGTGTCTCATTCAGGTATTAGGTACCTCAACAAACATAGCTTTCCTAATGATAGAACCACCAATGTCTAAGAAACAATAAATTAGTAAAAAGGGCACTAGATGAAGAATTCGGAGGCCTGACTTCAAGGCCAAGACTTGACACTAACTAGTTGTGTGACCGTGAGTAGTTCACTCCAACTATTTGGGTCTCAATTTGCTTATCTGTAAAATTATTCCACTACTCTAATGTTTCCTTCACTCCCAAAGTTCTATATGATCACTGATGTGTTAGATGGTTTTCTGAATATAGTCATGAAAGTAAAACTGTTGCTTGACTTGTCCATGCTTTTAAAAACCTGGAGACAGGATGGTAGAAGGAAAACAATGCCGGTTTTAGAATCAAAAGACCTGTGTTCAAATCCCAGCTCTGCTATTTATTATTTCTGTGACAATGGAAAAGTCCCTATACCTTTCTGGTCTCACTTCCCTCGACTGTAAGGTGAGAGCCTTAATTTAGATACTATATGAAGTCCCTTCCAGCTCTAAATGTATAATATAGATCAAGGATTCTTAACTTTTTTTGTGTCATGGATGTCTTGGGAAGCCTAGTGATGCCTCTGAACTCTTCAGAATAATGCTGTCTAGGTAGTGCAATAGATAGAGCACTGGGCCTGGAGTCAAGAAGATTCCTCCTTGTGAGTTCAAATCTGGCCTCAGACATTAGCCGTGTGACCCTGGGCAAGTCACTTGACCCTGTTTGCTTCAGTTCCTTCATCTATCAAATGAACTAAGTAAACGGCCAACCACTCCAGTATTTTTGCCAAGAAAGCTCCAAATGGGGTCACAAAGAGTCAGACACAATTGAAAGATGACTCAGGAACAACAATAATGTTTTTGTATAACATAGCATGTTTACATATGTTTATATAATATAATAAAAATAGGATCAACAAAGGAAACCAATTTATGTTGGAATAGTATTACAAAATGAATTAAAATGCATTTTAACAAAAAAGTCTATATGCCCCTAAGTTAAGAACTTCTACTCTAGCTGGTTTCCATTCCTTAAGAAATCCCTGTCTTCCCAGGAACATTCCTATCAGTCTTCAATACAGCCTTCCGGAGAGGTTTTGTGAACTGTCAGAACACATGCATTTTTAACAATCTGCAAAATGGTAAATGCCATTTTGATAATGTCTAAATGATAGACAATAGCCATTAGCCCTAAAGGAAGTAGAAAAACAGGCTTAGGTGGGAGTAGGGTGGTATTGGGGGGTGGGGTAGTAATGAGAGGGAGAAGAGAGAGTTAGGAAAAGCTCTTTTTAAATTTTATATAAATATTTACATAGTGATCACTAGCATTTTCTAAAACTCATTCTGCTTCTCTTGTTTCCAGTAGTCATAACCTTGAAATAACCCTGTTAAGGACCAGAAGCCAAGAAGAAAGATTGGTCAAATTAGCACTCATGCCTCTGGTCTGGAGCAGCTTTTTAGGAATGAATAAAAGAAGGCCATTAGAGACTATTTTAACAACTTATAACCTTTCAGCTCTATTCTGCTAACAGCAGGATGCTTGCCTCACCAAGATGCTAAGCTTCATTGAAGTCACTAGTGATCAGGCCCTGACCTTCACTTTAAGTATATGCATTATTAAATATTCATAATGCACATAACTGTAGCATGAGAGGGACCTGAATTTAAACATTAATCAAAGGAATAAATAACTTCACATGTGTGAATCTTCATTGCCCACAACGCTACTGAAAGGATGCAAATCCCAAGGACTCCAGGCTGTCCCCCTTTCTTACAGCTTCTGGATTCCTATTGAAATTCTGCAAGCAGCATTGGTTTCCTATTATACAATTCATGAATTCGACTCTTTTTCTGGCACCATAGTGTTTCTCCCCCTTATCCATTAGAAACAAATTATTCCTATGTCCAGGGGGAAAATCAGTGATGGAAGAGCGATAGTGACTTTATCACCTGCATATCTTCTAAGGGACATTGTGGACTTGGTAATACAATATATATATTCCTGTTATGGAATGCTACAGTGTTCCAGAAGAAAGGGTCTTTAGTGGTACCAAAAACAATAGGAAATAAAGACAAAGGCAGAAGTGACCGACCCCTGAATTTAACTCAAAGCCTTAAGAGAAAATGAAAAGTCGGGGTGGCTAGGTGGCACAGTGAAGAGAGCACTGGCCCTAGAGTCAGGAGGACCTGAGTTCAAATCCAGCCTCAAACACTTAACACAAAAAGTAGCCGTGTGACCTTGGGCAAGTCAACCCCAATTGCCCTCCAAAAAGCAAAAAAAGAAAAAAGAAAAGTAAAGTAAAAGAGACAGAGTTAAAACTATATTTTGACTGGATTTGTGTTAAAAAAAAAAGACTTTTAATGCCTTTTTGTATTTGTTAGCAGCTGGAGTAAACATCTAACTAAACATACAGGAGAATGTCTCCCTTTGTATAATTAAAAAGCATATTCCTGTATTGAAGTGTATTTTTACAGATTATAGAGCTATTCTCTTTGGCTATATTGGCTTCTAGACCCCTGTCTTAGCCACTTGTTCACTCTAAACTATTGACTATCCTTAAAGATCTCTTTGAATGTCATACCAGTTTATAGGGTCCTTGACACAATGTTCCTCCTGGGTCCTATCATAATCTAACAAGGAAATGGAACTGCTGATTGGACAGCACTGCAGGGGTGAAAGTGAATGGAAATCATGAGTCCGTTGGCTCTTTGAGGTCTTGTGAGAGTTTTCTAAGTCAATTCCAAAGAAACAAACAAAAAATACACCCGCTTAAAAATCTCCCCAAACTACCTAATGGATATCAAGAAAGTCCAATAATTCCAGACAATGTATCTTTTGCTTAGTATAACTTCCATCACAATATCTCAGTAGACACATAAACGTCAAGAACACTAAGATAGATCAAATGAAGCAAGAGATGTAAAGTGATCTGCAAATTTTAGAATGTTACTAAAAAGTTAGAAATTCTTCTTATTATTTATCTGCCAAACAGACCACAGGATGAGCTGATCTGCACTGTCTACGCCTTTGCCAGAGGAATCAAGAGCTTGCTATTCCTGCTGGCAGGAATTTTCCAGCCTGTTATATATCTGAAATGTTTAAATATTATGAAGATTGGCCCCCAGTGTCTAGGCAGGGCACACTAACTATGAATTAAACCATGAGAATAAATTCTAATGTGGGTCAGGATAAGACAACTGGACATTCAAAAGTTCTTCACTTCACTTTGACTCTGTACTTTCATCTCACTTCCATAGACTTAAAATGTAAAAAAAAAAAAAGGGGGGGGGAGTCTTAGCTTCACTTTTTGAATGAAATGTTTTTTTTTTTTCCTTGATTGAGTTTTTTTTACCATTATTTATTGCTTTAAGTT